>JAOPJH010000001.1:17233940-17251723 GCA_027122575.1 Merluccius polylepis | reverse complement strand
TCTCTCTCTCTCTCTCTCTCTCTCTCTCTCTCTCTCTCTCTCTCTCTCTCTCTCTCTCTCTCTCTCTCTCTCTGCCAGGTGTGTGCCTTCAACAGGACGGTGTCTAAGGTCCATGACTTCCTCAAGAACGAGGCCAAGGGGACCAAGGTGATCGGCGCCGAGTCCCTGAAGGACATGGTGTCCAAGCTGAAGAAGCCCAGGAGGATCATCCTGCTGGTCAAGGCTGGGCAGGCGGTGGACGACTTCATCGACAAGCTGGTGAGTTGCAGGTGGAAGTAGACATTGTATATACTTTTCTTTCGGTTACTGTCCTGTACTTCTGCTGTGACACCCAAATGTGTCTGGGATTAATAATGAACATCTTATCTTATTTAAATTTTTCCCAAACCCGTTGCTATTTCTTCCTCCTCCGGAAGAAGGTTCATTGCAGAACGTATTTTAAGTTGTTTTTTTTGTCTTGTTTAGGTTCCTCTTCTCGAGGTTGGGGACATCATCATCGACGGTGGGAACTCTGAATACAGAGACACAACAGTAAGTCACTAACATGGCCAGGCAAGGCTGCATTGTTACAACCGATCTATAAAGATATAGACCCAACCAGCCCCCTGGGTTCTAACTGGCAAAGTGTTATGTTTGATGTGAGGTATATGTGATGCATTTAAACAGGGTTTAAAGTTTCTATTGTAATGTGTGAAGCCAGGGAAATGTGTTGCAGAGTTTTTCAGTTTTAGTGGTTTTTGCTTAGATTTCAAGTGTCCTTTTTTGTTGGGGATAAGGGGACCACCATTTCATAATAATATCTAACTATATAGCAAAAAATATGCATGGCACTGGTGATAAAACAGTATTCGGTATACTGTGCAGGTCCACCTTGGGTCAATAAAGGTAAAATATGACTCCAGACATAGATAAGCTCAGGGTTTTGTAGTGCACGTAAGAGCACATGGGGTAGTGGTGGCCTAAAGGTTAGAGAAGTGAATTTGTGACCGGAAGGTTGCCGATTTAATCCCTGGACTGGCAGGATAATTCTCAGTGGGGATGGAAAGTGAAAAAGCAGCGCTTGCCCCTCCCTCATTACCACCACTGAGGTGCCCTTGAGCAAGGCCCTTAACCCCACCTGCTCCAGTGGAGCTGCTCAGTGGCCAGCAGGTCAGACTGGTTGTACTGGCCAGGTGTGAATGTGTAAGTGTGTAAATTTGATCAGTGCAACCTCCTGTGTGTCTGCAGCGTCGCTGTCGGAGTCTGCAGGAGAAGAAGCTGCTGTTTGTGGGCAGTGGAGTCAGCGGAGGAGAGGAAGGGGCCCGCTATGGCCCCTCACTCATGCCTGGGGGACACATAGAGGCATGGTGAGCACCATCATAGCCTGGGGCCACAAGTTCTGCTCATAAAACAATCCCCGTGTTTAAACGGGGATTGTTTGTGTCCCTGATTGATGTGATGTGTTTGTGTGACACTGTCTTTATTATCCAGGCCACATATCAAAGACATCTTTCAGAGCATCGCTGCCAAGGTGGGCACAGGGGAGCCATGCTGTGATTGGGTGAGTGGATTGCTTACTAAATTAAATGTCCCCATTCTCACGTTAAATGATAAAATGTGGTTTTCAAATTTTAAAAAAATCCCACACCCTTACCAACATTCAACATTTTCTTCTGTCTTTTTGTTGTTGTCGTTAGGTGGGTGACGAGGGAGCAGGGCACTTTGTGAAGATGGTCCACAACGGCATCGAGTATGGAGACATGCAGCTCATCTGCGAGGCCTACCACCTGATGAAGGAAGTCCTGAATATGGACCATGACGAGATGGCAGAGGTTAGCATCATCCAGAACGGTTCTCTCACACCTGTCATCCTCATTGATGGTCTCATTTTAACAAGTACTTAGTAGTCAATCGACAGGTAATTAATCAAATCCAATTTTTAGAATTGTTAGTTTTAATTGGCTGCCTGTCATATGCAAGCAAAAAAAAAAACCCTGCAAGCAAATTTAGGACATCACTTTGGACTCTGGTAACTTGTGATGGCATTTGCTATTATTTGACATTTTTGAGACTAAAGGATTAATCGAAGAAATAACTCGTTAGTTGAAGCCCTACTTGATTGGCCATGGTCGTCATGCTTTTTGGTTGTTAGGCTTTCAACAGCTGGAACAAAACCGAGCTGGACTCCTTCCTCATCGAGATCACGGCCAACATTCTCAAGTTCCGCGACTCGGATGGCGCCCACCTGCTCCCCAAGATCCGAGACAGCGCAGGCCAGAAGGGCACCGGGAAGTGGACCGCCATCTCAGCCCTGGAGTACGGCACACCTGTCACCTTGATCGGTAGGCTGGGACTTCCTGAATGTTGCGATGAGGAAGTATCTGTGTTTCTCATTGTGTTTTCTGGTCGGTAGGTTTCGTCATAATGACAGGGCGGGAAAGCATTGCATCACAACCGTAATGGTTTAGTCACAGTCTAAACAAGCCTACTCCACTAATGGTGTAGTAAATCCTAATCGTCAGGAGTTGTGTGGCTAATGTTTAGCATACGTTTCTAGTGAGAATGCGAGCAGTAGTAGTCGGTTAACCTGCCTTTAATCAGCTTGAGGACTTTTCCCAGAGGCCTGTTCATCTTGGATTTGTGCTACAGACTGTGGCTCTGATCTTTGCTGTGACTATGCTGGGAAGATCAGGTTTATAAACGCCCAGTGATAAACTAGAGGTCAGCCATTGAGATATGAAGCCAATTATGTAAAGAGGTCAGCCATTGAGATATAATGATTAATTATTTAAAATAAATGTCTTGTCAGTTGGTTGTATAAGCAATATACCGTAATGGTAATTATGTTGGTAATGTAAAAACCTTTTACTCCAAATATGTAAAATAACTATTCAATAACTTTTGGAAATGTTATGAATGTTTCTTTGCACCAGAGAATCCACAGCTTTGCAGTCAGTGCCTTGAAAAGGGGTCAGGTGTCCATTTTGATGGTAACTGAGCAACAGTACAAAGAGCCCGCATTGTCAGCTGAGCCGGTCTGTCTGTCGCTGAAGGGACCGTGTAAAAAGAGTGGATTTGTGGACTCAATAGGGAGTACATACCACACTGCTAGTTCAAACGATAACACTTAACTCTCCTTCTCTTTTATGTCCTTCCTCTTTCCTGGTTTAGCCAACTGTTGTGTCAACTGTTGTTACAGGTAGCATTTTGCAAGTCATGCTTACCAAGCTGTTTTGTTTACCTGCTTACCTGAGGTGCTATCAGGTTCATCCCTTTGTTTTCTAGGTGTGGCAAACCCTGGCCCTCTAAATCTATAATTTCTGTTGAGTCATGCTGCACTGTCTGGTTGTCACTGTAGCGTCACAACCAGGTGGCTGCCAGTTGTGTACAAGAGGTTAATGTGGAATACGGGAGACTGTGTAAGGGTATCGGACAAACTGGTTTAGTTTGAATGGGTTTATTTGTTGTTGGCCACAACACAAGCTAGGTTGACTTCATATGTTTATGTTCATCAGTAAGTGTTGTACTGTTGTGTTTGGTGAAACTCTCTCACCTAATTTTCAATAAGGTTGACTGCTTTTGTGTTTTTGTTTTGTTTTCTATAATCATGAAATTAGCATGATTGCAAATGAATTATGAATTAATAAACTCATCTATTCCTCCCCCATTTCCACATACCATTCCTCCTCTTCCTCCTCGTCCCTGGCTCTCAGGGGAGGCTGTGTTTGCCAGATGCCTGTCTTCTCTGAAGGACGAAAGGGTGAAAGCCAGCCGGAGCCTGCCTGGGCCCCAGGGGGCCAAGTTCAGTGGGAACAAGGCCTCCTTCCTGGAGGACATCAGGAAGGTAGGACACACATCGCTAAGAAAATGCTACATTCACAAAACCTTCACTCGAGTTCACATCGGGAAAAGTTGGAAGACAAGAAATTGTTATTTTTCATGAGGGGTTATTTCAATTTTTTGTTCTGGCTTTTAGTACTGGTAATCAGTTTTTAACCCTAAATATACATTTTTTAAAATGTTGAATTAGACACAGTACTCGTAGTAATCTCCTAAAGGGCCCCTTTACAAGCCATTTCAAAATTGTCAACCCCTGTCACTAGGGTTGGGTATCGTTAAATATTTCAATTCCGGTTTGATTTTGATTCCTGTAAAATGATGCCGGTTCCAGAATCGATACCTTTTGCTTTTCTTTGTTATAGAAATGCCAACACTGATTCTTGTGCCAAAACCATTACGACACCTTCTTTAAAATAAAGACCAAACAAGTGATTTGTTGAACTGTTGAAATCCTTCCATTTTTAATGGTAACTTATTTGGTAAGACATGAGCATCTTACGCTTCACGAAAAAGTATAGACCTATTCAAACAAATACATGAGGCATGAAGTTTATTAAGGTAGTTGACTCAATGCAACTAAAACAAAACTTCGGTTGTTCCACTGGCCAGCGTTTCATCACAAAGTCATCTTTATGTTTATGTTGTGCAGCGTCAAGTGTTTTATCAAATTGGAGGTATTTCCCCCCTTATATGAAATAGTTTTATTGCACTTGTTTACATGTGCTGCTGTCATTTTTACTTTTCGTAAAGCCATACTTTAGAGCGTTTTACTGTAGACATGATGGCTGCCGCTGGGCAGCAGTAGAGAGGAAAGTTCTCTGCAACTTTTCCGACCACAAGAAGGCGAGAGGATTGTTGCGTAATTGAAATGATGCACAGAAAAAAAATGTCATTCGGTCCGGTCAACCGACCATGTTCCCACCGGTACCTCTTGGTTCCCAACCCTAGTGACTACCCTCTAGTGATAAATGGGTGTGTCCCAGCCAAATGTGATGACTAGATCAGTCTACTAGCCTACCTAGTGGACTGTACCAACTGGTAGGCGTATCCATCATACATCTGGGTGGACACTCTAGTGTCGCTAGAGGTTTTAAACTCCTATCACCCCTTCAAATGACTGAACTACTACTGTAGCTGTACAGGGACTGTGGTGTTTATTGTACTTGGTTGTATTTCCTTGTCCTCCAGGCCCTGTACGCGTCTAAGATCATCTCCTACGCCCAGGGCTTCATGCTCCTCAGGCAGGCCGCCAAGGAGTTTGGTTGGGTCCTCAACTACGGCGCCATCGCCCTCATGTGGAGAGGAGGCTGCATCATCCGCAGGTACGGTGGACCCTCATCTTCACACACACGCACATGCACACACACACACATCTTGATGGTGGAAGCAGGATATGTTGCCGGTGACGGAGCACAATTGTTTCAAAATTGTGTTTTACATTTATTTTATGTCAACGTTGACATGAGTGAGGCTTATTATAGAGAAGATGGTTCTTAATGACTTGATATTTCCTGGTTCAAAAGGGTGTTCTCGTGTGTAATTCCTACAAAGGAAATACTTGTTCCAATCTCCCTTATGCTTAGGAAATTCTGTCTCATATTTCCTTGTTGAAGTGGGTAACGATGGGGAAAATGCAAATGAAACCAACTGACGACTCCAGTATGTCTTGTCCCTTGAGCCTTGTTTGCCTTGTTTGAGTGAATTTTCAAACTTTAACGCCATTGTTGTCCAAACAACCCTTTTTGTGTAAATGATTGGCCATGACACCTGAATTATCTTTGTGTCCCCTCAGTGTGTTTCTGGGGAAGATCAAGGAGGCTTTCGACCGGGATGGCGAGCTGCAGAACCTGCTGCTTGACAAATTCTTCAGCGACGCTGTGCGGGACTGCCAGGTAAGAGGAAGCAGGACGTGAGGCAAGAACCGGTTTGTCACCATCACAATGTTTACCACACAGAGACAATGTGTACACATAATGTCTCTTATTTCCTCCTTTTAGTGTGAAGGTCTGTTGTGAAGCCACCAATGTCCCATTTTATTACACAAGTCTGTTGTCTAAGACTTCCGTTGACCACATCCATATAGACATGCAAATACAATTATGTTTTAAATGTTTTAAACACAGTAGAAACAAACAGAATGTGTGAAGTTAAATGTCCATTAGTGTTTATCTACAAATATTAGAACACTTACTATTCAGGTTTTGGCACTAATATGTCAGCGCTTTGTTTGTGGATAGTAATGAATAATATGCATGCATTATTGCCTAACAAGTTACTTGCCTAACAAGTTACCCAGTGCGCTGTTAACTTTTTTTTTTTTTTTAAGAAGTTGGTTCATTTTTCATTGTTTGAATTCACACCCCCGAAATTGAAAAAACAAAACAAATCCAGTGTGGTTCACTTAAAATGTGACTTGAAAGTGCACGTGAGTGAGTACATGTGTGTTGACCTGTACACCTTGTGGTGACTCCAGGCGTCCTGGCGGCGGGCGGTGAGTTCAGGGGTCCAGCAGGGCATCCCCATGCCCTGCTTCACCACGGCCCTGTCCTTCTACGACGGATACAGACATGACACGCTGCCCGCCAACCTCCTCCAGGTAGGGCCCACACACTTCTATTGGGGGGGGGTTTCTCTGAATGTGTTTATAAAGTAATAGTGGTACTGCATGCCAGGTAGCTAACTGTTAGCATGTGTATTTTTGGATGTGGAGTTAACGGGCTGGAAATATGTGGTAGTCAGTTTCCATGGAGAGAGTTTGAAGTGAGGCACTGAACATGCGACTTGCAGTGCAGCACTCCTTAGGTTTCCCAGACCCTGACCTCTAAGCCCAGAACCTAACCCTGACCATGAGCACACAAATCGTTTCTCAAACATCTCTATCATGAAACCTAGCATCTCTAACCTTATACCTAATCTTTAACTTATACTTAGTGTTTTACCTAATACCTAACATAACATTATGACATCAATAATTTGAAAAAAGCTAAGGCTTTTGATTCAAAACCCACAATCTACAATTTTCTGAAACTTTTGTCAGTTGCGTGTTTAAGTGGTCATAATGTTGTTGATATATTGATTAGTACAACCATGGGCACAAAAACTTAGGAGAGATGTGGATGTTGCTTTCATTTACAAATGCACCATGTTGTTGTTATTCAGCGAGCCAGCTTCTTGAGCGTGACATTGTTCTCACACCTCCATATAAACATACGTCTTGTCTTTCTGTCCATGTAGGCTCAGAGAGACTACTTCGGAGCCCACACATACGAACTGCTGTCAAAACCTGGTCAACCCATCCACACAAACTGGACCGGCCATGGCGGCAATGTCTCCTCTTCCTCCTACAATGCCTAAGAAGCGACAACCACACACACACACACACACACACCAGGGATCAACATTAAATGTCGACACATTTTATTCCACATCCATGCCACACACACACACACACACACACACACACACACACACACAACCACCTTAATCAAACTTTTATCCCAGAAAGGTTTTCTTAAAATATTGTTGCAGTTTTATTTATGATGAAGCGCAATCCCTATAGTCACATGTGTGTTTTTTTTTCTGAAATCATAACCTTGAGCTTGCTATTGCTGTGGGAACAAAACCACAGATGGCAACCACAATGTGTTTCCCCCTTGCTAAAAAGAAGACGAGCTGGTTAGCATGCTAGCGTTCACCAATCATGTAGGACCCCCAGGGTTTATGATGTTAACACTGGATTAAGGTGAACGATTGCGGTGAACTGTATTAGGCTAAAGAAATAAATCCCTTTGTAATAAGCTTGTATGGTCTTTACTGTCTTGCCATGTGCTGCGAAAAGGATTATGGTGGAGTGTGTTTACCTCCATTTATAGCTCATGGGCTAAACAAGGCTTTCATGTAAACACTGTATGCTATATATAAAAACGACCTGTTGGGTTAATAATAGAGACTGATGGTTTTACTATGTGGCCTCCATTTTACATTTAATTCCACAGTGATGACTGAAAAGATGTAAAAATAAATAAATACACAAGTAGGCTATAATCAAAAGCACCCAGGTGAATACATGTTGCATCACGTGTCATTTTGGCATTGTCCAGTAGATGGCTCTGTACTGTTCGTTTTTATTGACTAGATTATTGAACATATATTGACTCTACTGGTCGTTTAATAAAACTGGAGCATTGAAAGATAATTCTATGATGGCAAAGCATTGCTATACTTAAATCCATGTGCTGTATTTTATGGTCCTGCTTCATACCCTAACGTTGAGCTGAATAGGTCCTGGAGAACCTCCCCGCTGCAGCAGGTCTGCAGAAATATGCACATAAACTAGGAGAAAACGTGTCGTTGTACTCCAGCCGGTTCATCTTCCCGTCATTTTACAGAGTTCATATATTTTAATGTTTTCTTTTAGTTCCCCAATGTCAAGCCCCGAAACAGTAGGCTTGATTGACAACGCCATTATCTGTATACTTTTGACTGTAAAATGTTGCCATCGTTGATGAAATGCCAGCGCACCCATTCAATATAAAAGAGCAAATGATCACCTTGTTGAATGTGTTGGCAACAACAATCCTAGTGATTAAAACCAATGACTCAACTTGACAACCAGCAGGAAAACATTTTCATTTAAACCATATTTTAGGCCTACTACAGAAAATACATGGTAAATGATAAATATTTGGCATTTTTATGGAAAGTCCTTGTTTGTACAATTAAGTTAGTATATTAGCCCATGCCTACCACCAACTGAACCCATTACGACCTCTGAGGCAAACCCTAGTAGACTGTAGACTGTGACAAGCTATACAAACATAAATGTTTTAAAACAGCCACTGTTAAAAGGTGTCATAGTACCACCAGCAGGCAAGGTGGACGATTACAACCACAATTGTAGTCCAACCAGTGACCCTACCGAGGAATTCAGCAACACCAGAGTAAGCACGCTGCTTCTCGGGTACAATGCCATCACACTACACGGGAATCTACATTGAGAAAGCCACAGGTTAAAAATTGGAAACTTTTATTTTACACTCTGTAGGACTAAAAAAAAAAAACTCAATACACACAAAGAATTCCTGCTGGCATGATCAATCAATAGTTTTCAGTCCCTGCCAAACTGCCCGTTGTACATGAACAACCGCTATACAATCAAGTAAAAAGAAAAAAAAAGAAAAGAAACATCAAACACAAGAGCTCACTTACTGCCCGATTGAAATTATACATTTGAACCACATGGAAAGAGCTTGTATCAAAAAAAGTTTTAACTTAGTCAGATTAAAGTTAGTAGCCGGTGTAGGACACAGCATTTACAGACACAAGTAAAGTCTGAAAGTCTGATCAACGCAGGGATCCATCTAAAAACAGTTGGGACAACAGACATAAGCATGGACAATGCCAAATAGCGGGCATCTACAACTGTTGGTGCAGCTTTGGTCCTAGTCAATGGGGCCGTTCATTTAGATGTACAAATGAATACCTCATGCCAATTAAGGAAGGTCCACATTTAATTTGAACTGATTTCAATTGTGGGAAGGGGGGGGGGGGGGTCCATGGGTTCTTTATAGTGAGGTGAAGGGGTCCCCTTTTCAGGTTTAAGGCATTCTTGCAGCATTTCCATTGTTGCTTGTGCTGGCCCACCCATTAATGCACCACACTCCAGTCTTCAGCTTTCCAAAATTGACTCCCAATCTGGATTCAGACGATAACCCTGGGCCGGCTGTTTCCAAGGTCCCTATACATGCGAATTAAAGTGTTTGCAGTTCAATTAATGTTAAGACAAGAATAAAGTCACTATCAAGAGGACAATATACCTAGTCAAATTATTTGTTTTTTTTTATTGGAGACTTCCCTTTGATTCACAAAACATAGAAAATGCATTCAGCGCCACTTCAAAAACACAATCTTTCAGATGGGGACTTGTCAAACACACACACACGTCACTTCCACCCCGCAACAACACACTGCGCGCGCACACGGCAAACAACACTCGTTCAAGTCCCCCCACCCCACCCACCAACAATGTTTCTCTCCCCCACACAAACTTCAACAGCAACATTTTCACACAAAGGGGTGATAACAAGGGAGAAAAATTAAGCACACACCATACACTGCATCCACGTCAAACAGCAAGGAAACAAAACAAAAAGCTACAAGGATACACTAAGCGTTTTAACATTTCACTTATTTTTTGTTTAAAGGTCGATAGAGATTAACTAGGAGAGAGACAGAGAAGGTCATAAAGAGCTGAGGAGATGCATTATAAAAGGCCTTGTGATGTCATTAGAACACACTCGTACCGGCCTTCCCTCTCACACTCAACCCACAGGTTTCTTCTCAACTCGCAGGCATCTGGATCTCTTTAGACACCGCACAGTCAGTCCCGTTTCACACTTTCTTCCGTTCACCTTGCTTTGCTCTCCCGTTCGCTCACGCTCAAGTCTCTCTCACACCGTCCACCATCAATACCCACTCATCGATCTCAAAAAATTAAAAAAAACATGAATGCGACAAGAATTTCACTTTTTCTATATATCTATCCAATTTAAAAAAAGGGGAGAGGAGAAAAAGACAAAAACACCCACCGTCTAACACAGTATATGCAGAGTGAAGCTGTGTTCTTTGATGGCAAAGCATTTACACATGGGAGGAGGGGAATTGATACTGAGACCGGTCAAACATGGCCGCCCATGAGGCGCTTCCTCCCGGGAAATTGGAAAAGAGTTGTTGAACTGTAGAAGAGACTTTCATCAAGGCGTTTCCAATAACAGAGTCAAACAAAAAAAGTGTAGATACAATCAACTGCACAGATTTAACAAAAGCAACACTAGCCCATATAGCCACTGAAAATGTTGATAAGAGGGGGGGATGGGGCTCTCATAATACTCGTGCATGTTTCAGAAATATATACCTTGTATAGTATATATAAATATACTTGCATGCACAGTCACATCTTAAAAGAAAACTCTGAAAAACAAAAAAAGGTAGTGTAGCAGTCTCCACTCACCAACTAAACACGTCAACCATTCAATAACTGGCTACAGAATTATCACTAGTATAAATGTTTTTTCTTCAACAAAATGAAAGGCAATATATATATTTTTTTAAATAGCAGGGATATAAGATGACTAGCTTGTTTTCCCACCTACATATACTTACCAGATTAGCCTAACTCACAAACAAAAACAGCCTACATTCCCCAACTAGAAGACTTGGACTCCATTGAGGTGCCAAAGCCAGAGCTGAAGCCACTGTTGGAGGCAGAGTTAGCGCCTGCAGCCCAACCAAGGCTAGCTGAAGTGGGGCTACTGTAACTGGTACTGGTAGAACTATAGGTTGGGTCTCGGGTGGTAGTGGCTGTGCCTGCTGCTGTCGTCTGACCCTGCTGGTTAGCCAGCATGCCCATCATCCCCCAGCTGCTCTGCAGCGCTGCCTGTGCAGCCGCCACCATCGCCGGGTTAAGGCCGATGGCACCGAAGTTAACCCCACTGCTATTGCTCCCCATCCCACCACGACTAGCACCGTATCCCTGACCAAACCCACCAGCCCCAAACCGCCCTCGCTCCATCATTTGCCTACTATTATTGTGTTTAGGCTCGGCGTTGGAGATGTGTACACTGACACCCTTGATGATCAGGTCCTCTCCACACAGGGCCTGGGCCACCTGGAGACAAGCACAAGACGACGACAAAGAGCAGTGATCAGACCACACACACACGCACACACACACACACGCACACACGCACGCACGCACGCACACAACAAGAAGCCCCTCCCTCGTACCTGGTCATCGGCAAAGGTGACGAAGGCGAATGCTCGGAAGGGTTTGGGAATGAAGACATCGGTGACCTCGCCGTACTGCATGAAGAACTGCCTCAGCTCGTCAGTGGTCATATCTTCTGTACAGCGGCCAACAAAGATCTTACGGCTACGCATGGGCTCGTCAGGACCGGCCTGAGAGGACAGAGCAGCCAGTGGTTAGTCATTTAACAGCAGACACTTTAGTTACGCTTCAACTTTTAGATATTGAATAGGTGGAGGTGTGTTGAATTGCAATTCAATTGTAGTCCAGGTTATAGTAAAGCCATGACATACCTTAGAGTTGGGAAGTTTGCAGTCACACCATCTCCCGTCAATCATGTGTCTCTGAGAAACCACTTTGGACTGAGTCTCGTACTCTGTGAATCGGACAAACCCAAAGCCTTTGGAGTTGCCGGTCTTGGCATCCCTCTTGACCTAAAGAAACGAGACAAGGGCTTCAGTACCCATCAGCCCTCAACGTGTAAGCAGAGAGAGACAAGTCGACCGCCCCAAACCCCACACTACCTGCACCATGATGACCTCCCCAAAGGTGGCGAAGTAGTCTTTCAGGTCCTGCTCTGACGTTTTCCACGGCAGTCCCAGCACAATGAGATCCGAGGTCTTCTGGGAGCCCCTCTTGATTTTAACAGCGGAGGCAGCGTCCATTTCATCCATCTTCCTTTTGTTGTCTTAAAAAAAATGAATGAAAACGTCAGGCAACACCAGTTAGTGAACACCATTGTCCCCGCACCGGCAGCGGCCATACAAAAGAAACGAGGCAGCTCGGATCACCTACAATCTACAACACGGGCAGATCCAAACAGATCCGACATTTTGTAAAATAATTGAATTTGAAATACTAATCCCTTACCTTTGGGGTAGTTCACGACGTACACCAGGTTACCCCAGTCGCTCTCGGGCGCATGCAGGATGCCCTCGACCAGGCGGACCCCTCGCATGCACTGGGACTCCGGGTTCCGGTAGCGGAGGCCGCAGGCCCCGGGGAACTGGGCCGCCACCGTGGACAGTAGCACGGTGCCGTCGTCCTCGGACGGGATCTCCATGGGCTCCTCGCTCTCGTCCTCCGCCACGCGGATATATAACTCGGACATGTTTGTTGTTGTTTTTTTGGTTTTTCACACGATATGGTCCCGAAATGCTGGACCCGTCGTCTGGGATGTCAATGCACGCGGGGTTTATAGGGGGGAGAGGAAGGGGGAGGAGGGGTCGCGAGACTGGCACTAAAAACTACTACAACACGCGTGGACTCAACGCACGCGAACAGAGTTCAAAAGTATAACGTTACCGAATGGACGCGTGTGTGTGTGAAGAGGAAAAGCCTGCGGGAAACGACGGCGACACACGGGTTAGTCTGAATACACAACGGTTGGAAAAACCCGATCGCCGGCGGCCATGAACGCGGGTCTTCTTTATGAGCGAGCGCGCGCGGCTGGATAGCTGCTAGCTAGCTAGGCTAACAAACGCAACGGACGAAAAAAACAAAAAAAAATGAATGGGTTTACCCGGTTTCGCAGTTTTACGTTTTGTCGAAATGCGGAGGGTCGCTGTCTCGGACCGACGGCTGCGGGGTGTTTGGTCGTACGTCAAACACACGGAGAAAGTTTGACCGAGGCGGCTGGTCTTAACTTAAAACGGAGACTCAAATGCGGCACTTTGTGTCTCGCGTACCAGCTAATCTTTTTAGCTTCCGAGCCGCTAACAAAATGGCTGCTCCCGTACAGCTGACATCATCGAGGCGGAAGGTCGCATTTGTAGGGGTTTTAAAGAATGCAACGCAAAGACTATAGTCATTAATAACATCCCGAATCAATTTTAACGGTCTGCACTTAATTTTAAAGTTGTTTAAAAACGGGTGTATTTCAATCTGTGGTAAAATAACATGTTATATGTTTGAGTGAGTATCGTTAGAAAAAAAAACATTACCCGTTTGCAAAAACAAAACTGCGCATTGACAAATACAGGAGAAATAGATTGAGATGATGAATATTTTATTTTTATAATAGTATTTGTTGTAACCAAATGCGTTTTGTGACATACATTTTATTTGTATTTCTTAATAAATTGTTGTTTGACATCATTGTGCATTGTTAGATAGTGTTACTATTGCAGATAACTGGAATCATGCGCCACTTGTCTCATTCTTTGTAATACGCATGACATGCATTTTGACTGGAATATACCATTGTATCTAATTTTATCGAAATAAACTAAAATTGATTTCACCTCACCCGGTTTTTTTTATATGTATGTATATATATATATAAGAAGTCTTCATCTAAGTGGACAAGCACTGCTAAACAAACATGATGTGCATCAGGTCAGGTAGGCTACAACAAACAATATTTTACTTATTAACACGCACTGATAAACCAAATTTGTTTGCATGGAGAATAATAGAGACCGGGTAATGATGTGCATCAGGTCTGGTAGGTCTACATTGAGAGGTATGCTACAACAACAACACAATATGTTACTTCTTGTGAAATTGTTACCCTGGTCTTTCCAAATAATACACCTACATAAAATAAGCTTTATGTTTGTTAAAAGGCTCTGGGTGGAGCTACATGTCTATTTGGAGTCAGATATGGTGTCAGTTTTGTCCAGTAAACCACTAAACTGGAAATGATAGGCTGGGTGGCGGGTGGCAAGATGAATGGCAATCAAATGATTATTCCCAGTTCGTCACACACCATACAGTGAACTCCACACAGCAGATCATCTGTAAAAACTGCACAACACGCCTCGAAATGCCTTTGTTGACAAGGTACTGGACGGACCGGTTCCAGATAATCCTGGATCCGGTAGTCCTCTAAAATTTGGTTTTTGAGACTAGGCAAACGGCGTAATAGCGGCTCTGTGTGGTGGTCAAAGGTATTACAAAAAAAAAATCATGACTACATCGTCACTATGAGGGCTTGGTTTAAGTACAGTCAATTTTCTCTCACAGCTTTGTGATTTTTGAAAGAGCGTCGTATTCTAAATACATTTTCATTAACAGACCTGCAAAGAGTGATCACAAATGTGGCATCCATTCTACAATATGTTATTCTTTAAGCGTCAAAGTCGTCAATACAGTGGACAATGGATAACATGGTCTAGTAAGACGGGTGGTAGGTGGTTGGTGGGAGATCAGCCCTGTCGGCAGTCATAAAAACACAAGTTAGGAAAAGCGAAGCAGCCACTCTTGTTCTATTAAGGACATGGTAATCATTACTCCCATATCACCAGTTAATATAACCTTTTAGGTTTTGTTTCAAGTTCTCAAATGTCTTTTGCAACAGAGAATACAGTTTGTTGAATCTCATATGACTTGCTGAATCTTTAGTTAACATTTTTGCAACATTGGTCTTGGATTTTACTATATTAATTGTGTATAACAATTCAGGGAAATGAATGATTACTGTTACATTTTACATTACATGAATTTAACATGAAAGTAGTCATAGCGTTTTAATACATTTCATTTTTGTTTAATTGTAAAAATATATACATGTATTTCGAATAATGCTTTATCAGTGTACTATTACAGTTTACTATTGTTTCCTCAGAGCTTTCATTAGAGCTTTATAGCCACCTTAAAATTCAAGTATTTACCCACAGAACTACCTGCAGAAAGGTTCTTGGCCGCTCCTGACGCTAATCCTGCTGGATTATTGAATGAGAAAGCACAGCTGCCAACCCCACATCCTATTTTCCATATGCAGACATGGATGCTGCCACTTTGAGTTTCCAAATCAACAACAGGGAAGAATCACAGTTGTATTTATTTCATTTATCTTTTTTAAACTTCTGGGTTTGCCAATAAAATTATCTTTCTCTACAATAAGATGTATAAAAACACAACCAAACCTATTATTTGTCTAATTTCAAATCAATTCTGAAAAGGGGAAGGGGTTCTGGAAGGTCAAGTGTAATTTTCCAAGGATCAATGGCTCAACGTATTCTCATATAACGGCTCATATGATATCTTATTAAAAAAATGTGTGCATAATCCTACGAATGTCCACAATTGTTTGTGCATAATCCTATGAATGTCCAGCGATCAGTGCGCCTGCGCAAGCCCCTGCAGTGCAGAACAAAAACAATGGCGGCCATGGCTTTTATTCTCAGTGGAAAATGCTGTATTTTAAGATAGTTTCAGCATTAGCATTTGTATTTGTAGCGAGAAATGTGCATTTTATTTTCATAATCTTCACTCAGTGAATGTATATGATCTTTAGTTTGTTAGATATCAAAGATTCGCTATGGACACCCAGAAGGATTGTTTTCATTCATATATTTATTATTATTATTGTTAGGGTTAGGGTTGGATTAGGGTTAGGGTTGCTGGACATTTGTAGTATAATACACATTTTATTACGAGAAACTGCATAACTTTTCGTAAGATACAAACGTTTTATGAGACCAGCCTGATGGGCCTTATTCAACCAAGAAGGAACCAAGATGGCCACTAGATGAATAAGTCCCATGAATGGAATGAAGAGTGGAAAGGATAAAGGAAACAGCCCACAGCACATGAAAATCCTTGCAATCGTTTTGGATCGTTTCATGGTTCGTTGACTGTTTCATGGTTCGTTGTCAAGTTAAACATGCCTATTATTTTTTACTCATTTTCAAATAACTTAAATAACTGCAGTGGTAGTCCACTACCTGAACTTGTCAGATTGCTGTATTGACAACACGGCACCTCCCATCACCCTGGAAAACGAGGCTTACAAAAAGGCTTTTCAGTTATAATTGTCTGCCCTCTGGCGACTGGCGTGATCTATTTTGCAATGTTTGTATAATTGTATCATATCTTTTTTTTTATTCTATATTTTCCCTTTTTTTTCCTTCACAAAATCTGCATCACGGTCTTCAACTTGGATCTCCAATCCATGCATTAGTTTGGTAGATGGCATGCCACAGCCATCATGCTCATACTATTCGCCCACATTTTTTGAGTTTATTACTGTATTTAGACAACATGACATGGCAGACAGCTGTTTGCAGTCTCACAAATACAATATGTGTTGGTCCATCACTGCTGTGCAGTTTGATTACACAAGCAGAAACATAGCCAGGCCTCTTGCCATCCTTTGCCCGAGGGTAGACATTATCCAGACACATACAAGCCGACCATTTAATAAACATGTGTCTATCCAACACGCACAACAGGCTGATTTAGAGACGGTCTCACAGGGTGCCAGGGCCAGCTTCTCCAAAAGCTTGGTGTTATTGAAATTCATATGAAGAAAGGGATTGGAGCAACAACAAATGGCTTATGTGTATTTCCCTGTATTGTCAGAATTGTTTTAGTTGGAACACATTTGTTATTTCCATCCATTTATTAACACAAACCAGATTCCGTTGCAATGAGTTTTCCTTTTAAAGAAGAACAAAATAGTTAAGATGCATTCAAACTATTTCACTTCAAGTGGTTTTCAACGGCATAGTTGCAGTTCTCCGGCTGGACGGTAGAGGGCATTGTTGATCACAATTTAACTCCATTCTCTGCATGGGACAAGAGCCTTTCCTGAATAATAATACAAATATGTATTCTCAGCATTATATAAGATGAATTCTCTATAACATATTACGAAAATAACTATACATCATAAAACTATATAAAATATGAAACGTATTAGAACACTAACAAACATGGGCAAACATGAGAGGGGCAGGTTAGATTTCCTAAGACTATTAACTCTTACAACTGTATTATTTCCTGTGTAATTTCCTATAGCATCATAACCAAGCAAATGCTTGTCTTGAACTTGAAGTTTAAGTTTCATGTATTATCATGTCATCATCATTACTTCATCCCTTAACCTTCTGGTTTTTGTGAATCCCTGCACCAAAGACTATAAAAGGGACACAGTGAAACGCATCATATAGCCTACAATACAACGCATCGTATACAATGGGCTTCAGGGTCTAAACTTCCTCGTGCCTTTACTCCCCATCTGCTCAGTGAACTTATGAGCAGGAAACGGAACAAGTGGTGGGTTAAAAAAAAAAAAAAAGGAAAAGCACACCAACATCCCACGCGTTTACTTTAGTGTGGCCTCGCTCGGCCATTATTCTATCTGTATCGCCTGTTCACCGTCTTTACTGAAAGTCCCTTTCATGTGTGCAGTGCGTTTCTTTTTTCTTGTTTT
>JAOPJH010000001.1:17180240-17191047 GCA_027122575.1 Merluccius polylepis | reverse complement strand
CTGCCAGTTAATGTTAAATAAGGGAATGTTTGAAATAAAGGTAGAACGAAATTGCTCTTAATTATTTGGGGGGTTATATTTCCCCCGCGTTTGAACACGCCAAGGTTCAATAAACGGCAACTGTGCCCAACCCCCCCCCCCCCCCGCAAAAAAAAGGAAAGAAGACAGAAAGAAAAGGTTTATACAAATGTCATCAATTCACAATTTGCATTAGGAATATCAGCTTGACTGATACCCATTTTAACATCAGTGTGCGGAAAGATCACACAATGAAATCAGAAACTGTGCAAGCATATTAACTGTCACCAAAGGCAAAGAAAATAAGAGTCTGTCCACTTCTCCAGTTATATTTCCCAAGTGGAGATTTCATACACCCCAGACAGAGAAAATGTCTTATTTTAATTTCTTCATTGTGATGTAAATGTATTACATAATTTTGCAAATGCCAATATAATTTAATCTTCAGATCTTTTTAATGATTTTAGTGATGATTAAATTGCAAAGGGCTCCCTGATGGAGAATCAGAGGGGAGGAGGAAAAAAAAAATCTAATATGATCGTCTCCTTTTGTGGGAAGAAAGGATTTTATTTCAGATGCCATATGCTGCCATTGCTACAGGGCTCATGTTTTAATGAGAATACTAATCCAAGAAGAAAATAATTAGAACTTTCTAGAACCATCTAAACACTTTCTTTATTATCAATTGAGACCACGAGAAAGAAAAAAAAAAACAGCATACAAATAATCGGAAATGAAGAGCGACCAACTTATTGTAATGCATCGGAACCCAGTTTGAAATAAGTAAATCCAGTCTGCATTACAAGTCTATATGTTAAGAGCCTCTTTTGCGCTGCCGTTTCCTCTGCATCCCATTTTGTTGAGTGCGTTTCCTGGGTTTAGAGTCCATCTGACAGAAAATCCCTTTTTTCCAAGAGAGCCTTTTACTTGGATAGTTCCCATGGGGGTTCCTTTCTGAAGAGAACACTATACAAGCTCAATATGGGATTTTCTTCCAACCTTCAGAGACCCACTTTAAAAAGGGGTTGAGTTGATTTGTTTTGAATGACAGCTGGTAGTAGTTTATGTCGGAACTAACGGCGGTAACACCGGCCAAATTGTGATGCGTATTAAGAGACGCTGTTGAGGGTGAGGGTGGGTGGGGGGGTCTTCATTACACCAATGTGGAGTGTTAACATGAGGTAGCAACTCGCGTGACACATCTCATGACTTGTAAAGGGTGTGAATGAGCCTTTACCACCGGTACAGCTCAGTTAATCAAGTACTAAATCACTTCATTAATATACTTTAAAAGCCTGCGTAAAAGCACGACATAAAAACCTCTCACTTGACAGGGTTTGTAAATCAAGAAGAAGAAAAAAAAATCAGACGAACAAAAACCGACATCACACAAACGTCCATTTTGACAATGTCCAACAATGTCCAAATCCCCCACGGCATACTCCAAGAACACAACCGCCTCCCTCGTCCACCAACCTTAATGCTCCAAGGACATCAAATGCCCATGAAAATTGTTGAATAATTGAAGGCAAATATTGGCCGGCCTGTCGTCTACGGCGAGTCCTGAGTGCCAGGAAGTGGCGAGCGCCATGTTGCTGAGTTTGTGCAGTCCTAGCTGCACTGTCCAATAAGCAATAACATGTCCCTGGACTCCTGATTCATCTGACCACAGCAGACTACATGGTGGCAGACTATTGAGTGAGACATGTTCAGGTCTCCATTTCACCAAACAAGAAGTAAAGAAAAAAGAAAAAAGTGCTTCCGTTGTCGAAGGGACTTGTTTTTTTGTCCATCCCGTTTCACCTTGAAATGTGCAGGCTTTTCTCAAAATTGGCTTCTAGGCTTGTTTCAACCCTAATGTATTTACATTTTAATGGGCATCCCTCCTCCATTTCTTTAATGTTGTTTGAGCAGGGGAATAAAAAGCCTAATAAGAGCCTTTTTTCTTTGTCTCGCCTCGACATGGAACAACACGGAAAACAAAACGACATGGAAATTCATAAAGCAGCTTGATCCGTTTTATTGTTGGGGTAAAAACAACAACAAAATGAAAGACCCCTCAGATCCATTAATGAAAGAAAAAGACAACAAGGTGAAATTGAGTTTTACATATAAAAGGCAGAGAACAGGAACAAAAAAAACGGGGATGGTGAAATGTATTACTGGCTCCAGAACCTGTGGAATGACCCATAGACCCCCTCATCGTGGATCGAACCGCGAGGAGATGAATTTTTAAACACATAAATAACACCTAATGACAACACCGTAAAGGAAAAAAAAAGCACAATAATGGAAAGCTATTCTGTATTTCATTATACTGTATTATTTGGTGCACCTGATACACGCGGCGCCTGTTTATGAGAAACCGTATTAGCAGATGCTCAGCCAAAGCATTTGCTTTGACCTTGCCATTCTCATTGGGGCATGAAATTACGGTGCTGGCACCTCGATATTACAGCTATAAATACTGTAAACTGCATATCTAGGCTACGTTTTCTATTGTCTTTCAACATAAACCTGATCGGTATTTATTTAAAGGAAAACCCATTGCTCGGCGCGTTATTTACGGCTCTATTTCCACAGGGCCCTTATTCTCCGGGCACTTTTTAAGGGCAAAGAGGCGGCAGAGATCTTACATAAAAATCCATTTCTCCAATTCTGGCAGTTTTGAACTTTATGGGTCAAGACACAGACTGGACAACCAATTATAAAAATTGCTTACTAAAATATTTTGGGTGCTGAAAGGTGAAAGCCCTTTTGCAATGTCCTCCAAAGGCCTGAATGATGAAGTTGCCCTTGAGACAAAATGACTTACATTTTGAATATCATATTTAAAAGAACAACATGCATGTCAGGGGAGGGTGGGGGGTCATGAATAGATGGAGGTCAACGGGTTATTGAGAACTAGCGAGAGCGACTTTAACCCGTTCCTCGTTCACGGGGACTGGGGGAGTGGGGTCTACATGCAGTTCAGAGCACCGCTACCACTTCCGCCGCTTGAATATAGCATGCCCTAAATAATGACCGCCTTCATAGAGTATTCATTTATGTATTAAAAGGGGGGACTCTCCTCTCATTTCCCTGCTTTATCGCCTTGTACTGATGACAAAGTAGGCAAGGCCTAGGCTAGGTGGCGCCGTGGAGTAATTTATCACCACATCAATCCCTTTACCTTCCACGCAGGCCTTGGTCATTGTCATTTTTGTCCGAGAGGTGAGTCACATGACCCCCACTTGCAAACAGCCTCCTATTAATAGGTGGGAATGATGAACCTTCCCTCCATCGCCTTACCTTCAGACCAGGTATGGTAATATACACACACTAGTCTACCAGTGTTTTTCCATGACCCCTGATCACTGGCCCTCTGTTCAGGGCGAAACCTATTAGCATTATTTATTTAAGTTGATAACAGTTGTGACGCTCTGAGTGGAAGGGGAAGAAAAATGAAATAAGTCAAGCCGTCATATATATCTCACTGACATAGAATGTACTGTACAACATTTCTCATGCTGACCCTACCTGTACTTCTGCATTTATTTGTACTCTTTACTTTCCCCTCCCAGACAAATTGCAACCCTGCTAGCCAATCCTGATGCAGGGGGATGATGGTTGGGGGGGGGGGGGGCGGCGGGGGACAAGGTCAGAGCGACATGCTCATTTTCAAGATGGAAAATATGGTTAGATATGTCCTGAAATTAGATTTTTCTTCTGCTAATTATGTGTGCAACTGCTAATTGTCTGGACGGGCTGGTGGTGCCAAAACGATGCCCGGCGTTCTCTGGATGTCACATCTGTTAATTGCATAGGACATAGATGGTTCAATTCTCTAGATGAGGCTGCCACACATTAAATGTCACTCAAAAAACACACTACAAATGTACTTGATCTTGGCAAAAGAGAGGTGCACACAAATTGCTTTAAGATGACTGTGGTAAACAGCATATCTTAAAAGGAAATCCTGTGTGCAAGCAATAGTCTAAACACCACTCGGAGAGAGAAGCACTTTGGGATTCAGATCTCAAAGTAAATGATGTTCAAAGTGACAAAGTTTCACTATTTCTATGTTTCACTATCTTTATTCAACAAGGACTCAAGAAGGGCAGCTAGAAATATTGGAGTGCATAATTGCCAATTCATACCACAAAATTGACAGTTGGAAGGGAAACAGAAAATTACATTTTTTTTTCAATGAATATTGAAATAAACCAGGCTATTAGGATCTCTTCGGGGGGGAAAAATGAGACATAACCGGAGAGGCATCCTTCAGTGCAGATTAGGGCACAAATATGCAGGGCAATAATGTGCACAGACGAGATTATTGTGTAAAGATTCTGCAACATGCAATCAAAGTGGGCCCTATTTTCCCCTTCATCAGCTGGCCAGTGTAAGTACTAGCAGCAAGAGGAATCCAATTTAAATTCCACTCTACCAGGACGGTATTGTTTCATTTTATGTGTGCTTTGACATTTCTGGCTGTTAATATAGAGTAAAACCCAGAAGTATTTACATAAATATGACATTAAACTGTATTAGAAATTAAGACAGACATATTTTCTGTGGTAGCGGGCGGGCGGAGGGGTGATTGAGTTTGAGGGTCAAAAGGTTGAGAGGACGATACGGAAGGCTGGGTACAAATGAAGAAATAAAACGTTTGTTTCTATTGGACTGTCACCGTGTCCCTCACCACATTCTGCCCTTGCTAAAATTATTGTCACGATATGGATAGCTAGAATGGTCAGACTACGGTGTTAGGTTCGAGATTACCGACTCTGTTCAGCATATCATTATTACAGAAGAGAATGCAATCGAGCATGAGGAAAAGGCAGAAACGAAAACGAAACACGTTTAAGTGTTCTTAGCTTTATTTGTGTATGAAATAAAAAAATCAATTTGCAGTGAAATGTTTTGAAATTGGCATATGATTCTTCAGCTCCCTACAAGATTAGTTTCCTTCAAGTCACGCAAGGTGTTTACAGTGGCAGCGCATAATAAGTAAAAAATTCAGCAGCACAAAAAAAGGTGCAATTACTCTGAGTTTGTGAAATTGAAGAATTAAATATAATGAGTTATCAGGGTTTACAATTAAAATATATAACAACCATAACAACACAAAGCAAGCAAAGTTTTCAGTCAAAGCACGGGTAGATCATTCTATTTCTGCAGTACATGTGTGCAATACCAGTTGTTCATCATCAACTGTGAAATGTGAGGCTGTCGAGGCCATGTGTTCAGCAAACACTTATTTTAGGAGACACTACTCTATTTACTGTTATTTACTTCCATTTACTACTCTGTTCCCTCGCAATGTGTATGATCCCCACCTCAGAGTAATGCATTTATTAATGAATCTAATATTTCAAAAATAAACAGGCTTTAGAGAATAAAACAGATTTATATCTTGATAGATTTACATCTGGCTAGATCGCCGTTTTGTGAAAAAAAGAACGAAAAAAAGGCGAGTGACATCATGTTATTGATGGACCCCTTATTGAATTTGAGATAACCTGCAGTGGATTATGAACATGCCGTAGTTGTCAATAATGAGACGCAAAGACAGGGAAATTTCAAAAAGATATCAAGAGTCATTAGAGCCAGATGAGATGCGTGTAGCAGCAGCCGGCAAACCATAGATTTGGCTTCATGTTTCGCTCCCCGGTCATGGAGCTCCAAGGGCTCACTTTTCACTGCTCGGCTAGCTCTAATGATGGAGACGAGGTCCCTAAGCTCCTACTCATGGTCCCTTCAAAAGGCCCGTTACTAGAGGAAAAAGTCATACAATTAAATGAAACCTGCGTCTAGCTATTCTTATTTAAAGGAAAGTTGTGTGCTGCTTTGGTGTGAATGTACTCAGAGAGCGATGGAACTGTCTGCTGACGATATTTTGCCCACACAATCTTCACACATACATGTTTGCAGTATATGTATAATAATGCAAATATGCTGATGAGCCAGCAAAATCTATGTAAGCTCTCTACTTACTGACCTCACCAATGTCAGGCCTCAAATTTACGGTATCTGTTGAATTAAATAAAAAGGTTCAAAATGCTGGAAGGGGAGGTAGTATTGATAATTCCATTGAAAATGCAGAGGGCTTTTGTCAATATTAATTTTCCTGAACCCAAAAGAGCATCCCAACTGGTGGGTCATTTATTCGCAAGGCCTCAATCATGCACTTTGCAGTTAAATCGACCTCCGTATAATCCCCAAGGGCGAAATGCTAAGGCCATGACCTTTGACCTGAAATGACTATGATCCTGAAAAAGCCATTCCGTGTGCATCTCTATCCAAACTCCATTAAATATTTACATTTTATCGTTTTACCATAGATTTTCATGACATATACATATAGAAAATGTTGGTTTGACAAGGACTCATAGATCCTGGAAAAAAAATCAAAGGATCACTCGGTCAATTTATGAGAGAAAAAAACATCTACCATAATTGCTTACTTAGAACATGAAAACGAGCAAACAATTATCTTTATACATAGTTTATTCAGTGATATTATGTGATATTATTATTATACATGTGACTGATCTGCTAAAGTCGGTGAGGCTAGCCAGCTAGAAATTATTGGATCCAATAAACTTCTACCAACTACCACAATCCTTTCTTCTTTTTTGAGATTTGGTTTGCCAACCACAAAGAGAGAGACTTTATCGCTTACATCTCATTCCAGTAAAAGGACTCAACATTGCTTTTCTGTTAAACTTCTTTTATAATAACATAAAAAAGTAGGGTGGGGATGAAGTAATACAATTGGCACCACAAAATACTCTCACACTTACCTTTTTTCTTCAAGAAGACTCTTCGCGTGGCCAGTGGACTCTGGCGCACCTTTAGGTTTTGCAGAAATTTCACAGCAGTAGTTATCTGTGAAGAGACAAAAGTATTAATTTCTCACAATAAGATTATGTCAGGGGAAGGCGGTAATGTGTGCAGGAAGAACATTCAGATCCATTAAACTCGCCAAACATCGGTCTAGACATTGTACAATGCTATATTCGTTAAAAAGAAAAAATGGACGGACGAATGGCTCCCAAGCCCCTTCCTTTCAGCAATAAGGAGAAAGACCACCTGACCACTTTCCAACTAAATCTGGGGAACGACCAAATCAGCAGTTATAAAATTAGCCCATCAAGAGTGCCGGACAAATGGAGTATGGAGCTTAATTTGCTATTACCCTCTTAAAGACAAACTTCCAGTCTTAAGTGCGCGTGGAGGAAGGAAAATCTATACTTAATGCAGAGGTGATCATTTGTATCTAATAACTTCTGAATCCTAGGCCGAAAAGTTCTGTAATTCTTCCAGTTAAAAACCTGCCGTGATCAAATCAGCCAGGCTGCAGGTTGTAATGACTTGAAACGTTAATGCACTAGAACGTTATATGGCATCAGAACATCAGAAGTTTTAAGTGCATGGCGTTCATCGATTCTATTATGTTTTCCTTCGAGATGCACCTTAATTTTCCAGCCTGGTATGCATTTCCAACGGATTGGAAATAGGGTGGAAGGAAAAAAAAAAAACCCTCTCCTCAAATAGTATTAAAACAAATTTGAAGTGGGCACCGTGAAGTGGCGCCGTCTAAACTGGATAAACATAAAAAAACACGGAACACACAAGATGGGAGGGTTTATGACTTATTATCGCACCTGTGGTCCCCCTGATTCAATTTCAAAATGTATCCCCCTAATAGGTTGAAAGGTTTTGATTACTCTTCTTTTCTTTTAGTGTTGAAAGATACAAAGTGATTGAGCACACTGCCAGTGGTAATTCATTTTGGGTAATGCATTGCATATGCTATGGAGCCTTTTCCATTCAAAATGAATGTATTTTAAAACTTGTGCAAGCAGCAACGGTGGCAGGGTAAGCAGAGATCATTCTATGACAAAGAATATATTGAATATTTATCGAGATAGGTTAGGCTACAACAAATATCTCTTTTCAAATGTTGATGTTTTTTTTTTACCCAATTGCAGGTACTTCCAATACAGAAGAAATTATTCGGTTTCCACAGAAAAAAAAGAAAGATGTTATGCAAGTCCTACACGTCCCATGTACAAACAGTTTGCAGCACCGACATAAGACACACACTTTCTTGTCCGTCATTTTCAAAACTTGCGAGTTTAATGTCTGCACAAATGAAGAGCGCAAATCTCCAGTGTCAGCGTGACATTAGCGTGACCTTTGATGTTACGTGAGGGTTACGTGAGGGGGGCAGGAATGCCCAGGACCTCTTTATGCCCAGGGCTTATTAAAGTCAGCCACCCGGAACCTCCATTGTGACAAGCAGATTAAACCATTTGCATGGTGAACCCCCCCCGACTGGATGTTCTGGGCTAACCGATAAGTGTAAAAACATTGGGACAAAATATCCCCCTTTGATAACAAGGCAATACCAATTCTGCTCCCTCTAGAATAGCTTTCACCATTTAACGTCAAAGCGATGATCTAATATGAAATCGCTGGATAATAAGCCGGCTAAAAATGTACTAAACAATATTATGCAGTATAATGTGGGCTCCTAAGTGGATGAATCTGCTGAACTAGTAATACACCATTTAACATTTTCATCCATTTTCAATACCATATATTGGCAAAAAAGAGAATGGTGCCAATGTTAATAGGCATAAGTAGGACATCTTAATAAAGACCACATCTAGCTCAGCAAGCAAACATCCGTTTGGTTAAAATTGTAGTGGTAGATCTTCTGGGAGTGGAAAAGTGCACTTCTTGGCAGATGACATAGATGCTTTGCACAAGTTCCACCCAGACACCTCAATCAATTATAACCACATTGCGCAGATATCAGTCTTGTCTTGTTATTGACTTATAGATCATGGTAGTTACAGTGTAGGGTAGCACGTTGTCCTTTTAGGGGGCCGAGCTGCATCTTAGCACATTTAGCTGACCTGTGTCATACCAAGTGGATGGAAAAAAAGAAGAGTTGTTTGCTTTTCTGAATACCGGTAAATACGTTTTGGTTAGCACAACAATTAGGATCTTTGGTCTCTTGTAAAGCTAACACTGCTAATGCACCAAAGTGCTCCATGTTAACACTGATAATCTTTACAAACCAAATAACCAATAAAGTGTCAGGTAAAGCCGAAAAAGAGCTGAAAACTCAATCACAGAAAGAGATAACATTAACTAACACACTTAAAGAGGGGGGAAGTTGATGAGCGGACAAGATTACAGCAATATTATTGAGTTTGAGTTGGACAAGACTTAACAATGCACTTGTCTCAAAATTCCAATTGTGAGTTGTTGTTTTTTTTCCCGCCTTGACTTGTGAGAAATGAGTAAGAAATCAAATTACCTTCGAACCACATGGGTGGATGCCATGGGGAATTCATGTAACAGGTAATTTTACCCTTACTAGTAACCCGGAAGAATTAAAAAAAAACCCTGCTATAGCTCAATATAGACAACCGAAGATAATGGACCACCAACCAAATGTTATTTACTGCAGATGGTAAACATTTTTCACCGCAGATGCTGCAGATTTTGGGGCATTTGCATATGTAGGTATTGACTTGTAGTGTGGCATCACCATTTCCTTGTAGCTCTAGAGACCAGAGGGATTGATTATCTTGAGTCCTGTCTGCATGCGTGTTTACATGTTTCTTAAGCTGTAAAAAAAACTGATACTGCTAAAATGTTCAAATGGTGCAGTCTTCCTGTAACATATATTAAATTAGGATAGACCTCAGATACCAATGACCCTGACCAGAAATATCCAACTTTAAGCTTCTTTAAAAAAATAAACTTGTAAATGTAACTAACACCCTTTATTTCAAATGCACTCGTTTGGTTTGAATGTTGCTGTACCTTCAAATACCAATGTTTCTTTTTTTCATTACTTGCCATCAGGGCTCTATGCCAATTCAATCTGCTCCACGAGCTACCCAAATGCATGATAGAACATTGTAAGAATTAAGTTAAGTATAAATTATTCATTTTATTTTATTAGCAATTTAATAAAACCTGAAATGTTAAACGTCCGCTTATCCATTTCTTCTCATCCACAAAAAAACCCTCTTTGTGTCAATAATTAAGACAAAAAGAGGATCAGGGAACAGTCTAGAGCTGGGGGGGGGGACAATGTGGGGTGAGGACTAAAAGGAAATCATTAGCAAGTATAGGATTTAGTCTCAGTGTGAATCAATTCATTCCAAATTGCCCTGGCCTGTACATTTGTGGAGAAGTGCCTCTGATATAATAACAGCCTGATAGACATGGGAAGAAATTGCGTTAGGCTAGTCTCAAATTTCAGCCATAAACAAAGCCTGGCAGTCCTAAAAGAGTGCAAAACTAAGAGAGACAGTAAAAAAAATGAAGCTTTATATTAATTAGGTGGTTTACCGGGCAGCTGTCGTAAATGTATTACTGTTTTCAGAAAAAAAGTAAGGTTTTAATAGACAGATTGTATTTCCTTTAGTATACTGCCCACATAACGTGACCAACAACGCCTTTTAATCTTTTTTTTTTTTTTTTTACGAACGGCGCGTAAATGCCCTAATCGTGACATCTTCCCCGGCTTAATGTGACCTTTAGCAGGGGAAGCAAGGCCTCATGAGAGCTGCAGTGAGGAATGAGTGACACCCAGCCACACCAGGAAGGGAGGTATAGACCCAACGCTTTGCCAAGTCGACACAAGGACAGCTCAACTGGCGCCTCCACAAGAGGCAAATGTTGAACCCTAGAACCAACTGCAGCATGTCAGTGTGGTGGTGCTTTTGAGTCCAGATCCTCTTGAAGCATAATTAACTTCGGGGGGGGGGGGGGG
>JAOPJH010000001.1:17135703-17146825 GCA_027122575.1 Merluccius polylepis | reverse complement strand
GGGGGGGGGTGAAAAGGTAAATAAATCACGCCGCGCGAATAAAGATTCAAGTCATTGGCAAGGTGCGCTGGCACAAGGCGCCACCGCCGCTGCCGCTGTCGGGGTTTCCAACACCGGTGTGTGGAGAAGAAGAGGCGGGATGGAGAAGAGGAGGCGGGATGGAGAAGAGGAGGAGGAGGATGGAGAAGGAGAAGGGCGGACATGTCTGTAGAGAAGACTTATTATTGATTTGTGGTTTTATCGTGACTTCATTGTGACGCACTCAGGAGTCAGAAGGCGCTCTCCTCCGCTGTCTGTCTGCGTTTTCGACCGCGCCGGGTCGGATTAGGAGAGGCGGGAAAGGTGGAGTTCAGGATAAAACTGCAAATTCAAGTGCAATATTTCAATCCACTGCCATTCAAAGTATTATTAGAGTATATTAGTTTATTTTTTACTTATTTATTGATTCATTCATTTATTTAACAGGGACAGTTTCCACATGAAGTGTAAATGGTTAGCCAGAGTTAGCCATAGGCTAATTTCCATCTGTAGTCTCCTGTGGAGTGTTTGCCTTATATATTTAACTATAACTCAGAGTTTATTGTCTAGTATCTACTGGAAATTCAATTTCCTTGAGGGAGTCATCCCAAAGGGATCAATAAATCTAGTCTAAGTCTAAGTCTCTAAGCCTAAATAAAGGTTTGATGAAAAAAAAGGGCATCATTAAAACATTGACATAGTTCTAGCATTGAGGGGTTTGGGTTCACCTTCACTGCTCTCTGATACAGTAGGAGATGGACTGATGAACGGACAGACGGGGGGGGACAACCTCAATACGGGGGAGAGAGAGAGAGAGAGAGAGGGAGAGGGAGAGGGAGAGAGAGAGAGAGAGAGAGAGAGGGAGAAAGAGAGACCATTAAATGGAGAGAGAGACCATGATGGAGAGAGAGAGAGAGAGAGAGAGAAAGAGAGATATGGATGGAGAGAGAGATACAGACAGACAGACAGACAGCGAGAGAGAGAGAGAGAGAGAGAGACCATTAAAGCGTGTCTAAAGTTTCCTGACCTCCTTGTTCGGCAGACCGGTCCCACCAGGACCCAGACGGGTTCTCTCAACAACACGGACCCCATAGCCGTCGCTGGACCTACAGCAGAGGTTCTCTTAGTCTTCCAGCCACGTCAATAGCTGGGGGGGGGGATTCGAACCCGCGAGCGTCCAGGCCCGTATGGATGACCGTGTTTGCGTTGGACGGGGATGCGATCTTCAGCGAGCGTGTTTTACTGGGAAGGCCTCTCCGTGTTTCCCCAGGCGGTGGAGTCACTGGGATGGCCAACGCACATTATTACTCCAACACCATTATCTCATTGTTATGTTTGCAAAGCGCCGATGCGAAACATTATCTCAACATTATCTCGACATTATCTCGACATTATCTCAACATTATCTCAACATTATCTCAACATTATCTCAACATTATCTCGACATTATCTCAACATTATCTCGTTGCTGCCGTCATTTATTGTCACGGCTGTTTTCTTGTTTTTTTTGCTTCATATTCACACATACAGTAAATTAATTTGCAGTACTGTTCAGTTTATTTATATTTATTTATTTAAAAAAAACATTTTTGCACCGCTGCATCCTATAGTCACTTGTATTTATTTTGTATTTATTTTATCTTATTTTTATTCTTTATTTTCTTGACATTTTTATTTTCCTCCGTTTCAGTAATTGCACTATATTATGTACCATTGCTGCCATGATGACTGAATTTCCCTTCGGGGATCAATAAAGTTTGTATCTCTCTGTCTATCTATCTATCTGTCTGTCTGTCTGTCTGCCTGTCTATTATCTATCTGTCTGTCTGTCTTTTATCTGTCTGTCTGTCTGTCTATTATCTATCTGTCTGTCTATTATCTATCTGTCTGTCTGTCTGTCTGTCTGTCTATTATCTATCTGTCTGTCTGTCTATTATCTACCTATCTGTCTGTCTGTCTGTCTATTATCTATCTGTCTGTCTGTCTATTATCTATCTATCTGTCTGTCTGTCTATTATCTATATGTCTGTCTGTCTATTATCTATGTGTGTGTCTGTCTGTCTATTATCCATTTGTCTGTCTGTCTGTCTGTCTGTCTGTCTGAATACGGTTTAACATCATCTATAAAACACATCTCTCCAAGCTTGTCCATAAAACCGGTCATCCCTAGTCAGTCACAGGACACATGTTCCCCCCATGATGCTGGGGGGACACCTACCCCTGGGTGACCCTGGACTGGACTAGTCCTAGACTACTACACGCTATTAGTGTCAGGCGGAGGGCGGACGGCTAGCGGGGGGGGGGGGGCACACAGAGGCCTCTGTGGTGCCCAAGGCAACACAGTGGCCTGTTGTGACTCCCGGGCCGCCAGACAGAGCGGCTGTATGCCCTACATGACTGGCATGTGTGTCCTCGCCGGTGTTGCTAAATATAGCTGCAACAACAATGGCGGCAGGAAAATCAACGCCGATATCGAGTTCAGCCGCCGCCGCCACCGCCGAGGGAGGGGCGGTGAGGGGCGGTGACGGGGGGGGAAGGGGGGCTTCATTCAGCTTATGAATGAAATCCAGGGGGAAAATTGTCTTCCTGTTGGTGATGGCGGATTATGCGTCGCCATAGAGATGGGATTGTTTCGCAGATTTTCGTTTGGGTTGTCGGGTTACTTGTGTCGACGTGTCGCGTTGTGAAACCTGACTTTCTGTTTTTTTGTTTTTTTTTGTTGCTGATGTGATTATTGTATTTTTGTGGATAAATCTGGAGCTTCACGCACGACTCCTTAGACTTGTTGACTCGAAACTCAAATTCTGCGTGACTCCCTCCCTACGCACGCTGAACACCAGTGAACCAACAAATGCCAAAACTTGCTGCAAAGCATATTATATTAAAATACTTCCCCCCCCAATGCGCCCCACCCTACACACACACACACCCTTAAAGACGATTAAACCTTAAAACGATTAAAAATGATTAACATGGCGCATTGTCAATAAGTGCGGAAATGTGTCACTTAAAATGTTTCACCTCTTTTTTTAGGACCGGACGCCAACTTTCCATCTGAGTCCGCGGTCCAAAATAAATTGTTTTCTCGGCTCCCTTACGCCATCCTGCCACAAACGCCGGGGTGGTGTCGCAATAAAAGTAGTCCCCTTATCTTTCCTGTGAGCGTGAATTGTACTCCTGTAGAAACTATGTCTGTCTAGATGCCGCAAAGGCCGTTTTGGGCATTTCCTCGTCCGGACGCTAAACATTTATATTATTTCTGCACTGTGCTGCTCTGTGTCGGCCGAGTGTGTCTGTGTTGTTGTTCATGTCATCGATGCTCTCTGTCCGTAGTGTCAGGCATGATTGATTGATGGATGGATTGATTTGATTTGAAAGGGACCATGTGCAATTAAAAACATAAATGTAAACATTTGATGCATTGCACCAGAGTTAGCCTTAGGCTAATTTGCATCTGCAGTCCTAGAACCACGGGCAGCGCTGTTTGTTGTGTGTAGGGCGCAACATAATAAAAACAAAGAAGAAAAGCCGCAAAAACCCAAGCTAGCTAACACTAACGTTAACATATTGATGATGGATATCAGAAGGTGGTTTTGTAAGAAAAAACAAAACACGAGACCCCAGCCAAGGCAAGGTAAAGTAAGGCAGTTATTTACTTGACAAACTAGCTAGCCTTCCTTTCTGCTAACCACCCGGATGTCTTCAGGGTAGTTGTGAAAATACCATAATAGTTGCTGTTGAAATGTATAGTTATTGTTAAGTTGTTCTATATTTGTGTTTACTCATATGTTACTGTACTGACATGAGGTACCATGAATAATGTGATTATATATGTAAAAAACTAGGAGAAAACCGATAACCGATAATTCAGTTTACTGTTGTTGTAATGCTTCAGTACTGCTACTTAAAGGAAGTCTTATAGGGAGTAATAATGCAAATGTCAGGGTTCAGCGATAAAAACCATGATGTTTGGCTGTTGTTTTAATATGCATTTCCATTGTAGTATTTCAGTACAATTTGCTAATGTTTTGCTATGTACAATACAGAGGTACAAGTACAGTACAGCGAGTGAGAAAGCTGTAAACGTTGCTAGACCTTTTCTTTTATATGTATTAATTTCTATGATTATTTTTGATAATCCATTACTTTTGATAATGCACGTGACCTGAGGAAAGTTTTTGTCCATGTTTGTGTACACAAAGGGCTTTCAGGGCTTTTAGACAAGCCTCAAACAGCCTCCCCCTGCTGATTTCGACAGTGCTATGTTCTTATGTGAGTGCCCTGATAACAAATGTATTCTTTGATTTTGAAACAGTACGTTGATGTAGCCTTTCTAAGGCTATTGCATGGTTAAATCAATGAATTTATTGTATGAAAAATTGCCCACTCGCAAATTTTAACAGTCCCCTCAGTCACATCCTCCTGGTGCCGGGCCCGGCCCCCAGGCAAGGTGTCTCTTTGTTCTCCATGGAACTGCTCCATTTTAATGTTTTCATTAACAGTCCCATTGTTCTTGGCTACCGCACGTGGGTGGGAATTGCTCGACTTTAAGCAAGTGATTAACTTTTTTTGGGGGGGGTAAAATTTGCCCCAATATTTGTCCTATGAAAAGGTCTATGATTCATGGATGTATGCCTACTAGAGATCAACGATAATGGAACAATACCCGCACACACACACATACACCCACACATATAAATAAAAAGCTAAAATGTTTTGAATGACCATTTCAATAACATGTTTCCGTGTGCATTAAGAGACTTGGTGACTCATCAAGGCACATCTAATTACGCTTCATACAAAGTATCTAAATGGATTGAACAGCCGTCTCTACCAATCAAACCATGCTCGCTGTTATCTACACATTGGTACCAGAGCCATAGAGAGAGAGGGAGTTGTGTCAACTTCCTTCACTCCATCAGGGGATCATGGAGACACTCAATAGTTCCAAACACTGGGAACTAATAGCAGCAGCGCCGCACGCGGACGTGTTTTCACTGCACTTTTCGAAGGTAAGTTAAACGGCAGCACTTTTGATGTTTACTTATTATCACATTTTAATTCAGTTAGCAACATATTTTATAGAATCTTAGCTATTTTAAGTTAGTAGAATTTAACTAGCTAACGTATGGGAACAGATTAAGCTAGGTTACAGGGAGCAAATCAATATCGTCAATATGGTTTGTTATGTTGTTTTTATGTCATGTTTCGCTTTTGTACAGACAAATGCCTCTAAATATGTGTGTGGGAAAGTTTAGCCCATTTGTTACTTAGACATTGGAGATTACTATTGTGTTGGTTTGATGGTGAAATGAGGGTGTCATGATAACATGATGTGATGATTTCAAACTAATCAGTATAGATCACAACAACGTATCTTAAATAGAAGAATAACAAGGTGTTTAGGCTGTGACACTATTGTGTGATGCATGGCTGTTTATATGAATGGGAGAGTTTGAAGATGTAGAACTATTTTTACTTTCTCTTTCAGCAGGGAAGCAACACACCCTGACTCCATTCTCTGAGCGGTTGGTGCATCCCCATGGGTCCAAGGACAAAACCAAGCAATGACCAAGATAGTTGATAGATTATAGACCAAGACATTGAAACACTATTGATGTTTGAGTTTAGTAAAGCTTCAACCATAGGGTCAATATGTCCATCGCTACTGAATGTTCATGCCTCAAAAACATTCACAATGAACTTGTGTAGGGTCATGCCATGTCCTATCATGTGCATTGCAATCAGATTCAGCTTTCAAGACTGCCTCAAATCACTATGAATTGCATTATTTTTCAGCCAACTTTGGAGCAATGTTGTTTTAGAATAGAATGGGATAGAAAAGGTCTGTATTGCATAAGTCTGGATTTATTTGCATATGAGTATGGAGAAACCTTATACAAATCAAAGCAGCCATAGCATACATGATGGTTTATAATGCTTAATTTCTGATTGTAGTTATGGTTAGACCAGTATATATGAATCTATAAGGGTACCATTGTCACTTTTTGTTTGCCAAATAAATTCCTATTTCCGCACATCTTTAGTCACTGAGTCAGCTCAGCCGTGAGAGGGTTCGAGTGACACTGCTTCTATATAACTGTCTGTTACTATTATAAAAGGTAAAATAAGGTATTGTTAGTTACTTAAATAATCAGCCCAGTAAGTCACACACCTAGTAAGTAAGAATTAACTAAAGGCTTACTCACATCAATAGAGATCGATAGAATAGCATCCATAGCCTAATAACCTGCACACCAAAAGCCATACTAACTCACCACTACATTGCTAAGCTTAGTGAATATGCATATAGATATTTTGGTATAGATGAAGTATTGATTCTGGATCTGGAGGGTGGGTAAAAAAAATTAAAATAAAGATGCTTATTTGCCATTACACCCCTAGGCTTGTAAGTTACTTATTCTCCTCTTGTTTTCCTCAAATAAGGTGGGTACTTATTCTAGTCATGTTTCCCTAAATAAGGTGGGTACATTGTTAATGCACCTCAATTAGGGTTCATTAATCTAACCTTTTATAACTTGAGATGATTATGATTTTATTGTAGTCAGTGGAATAGTTTTACACTGGAGGTCATAAATAAGAATAGACTGCTCATGAGTAGCTTTGAATGGCAATACATTGAACATCATGGTTGCTTCACATTACTGTTGTTGGTGCATTCGGAGCCCTTGGAGAGGCTATGGCTCGGTCTGGATGGATTGATATTCAATTCATAACTTCTGGTATTTTAGTATAGTAGTAGTAGCCTTTATTTGTCACTAGTCACAAGTACCAGCAAAATTAAGCCATCAACCTGTCCGTACATATACAAACATACATACAATATGACAAGGGGGTAGACAGGACAGGAAGACAGGGCATTGAGGAATACAGCATAACATGAGGAGAGGGGAGGAGAAAAAAACCCCAGACTATGCCCCTATGGAGAGTACAGTGTGGGAACAGGAAAAAACACCTCAGCAACAAAAGCACATACACTTTACAACATGAAAACACATGACTTGCAACAGGGGAGGGGAGTGGGGGGTGGAGGTAATCCAGCACAGGCAAGCTGCCAGCCGGTCCTGCAGCCTTTCGGCGCTGGCCTCAGACCCGCTTGTCAGACTGGGGGTACAAAGCGGCAAAGGCGTGGGATGTGGGTAGTGGGGGGGGGGGGGGTGATTGCATATCTGTATATATGTATGTATGTATGTATGTATGTATGTATGTATGTATGTATGTATGTATGTATGTATGTATGTATGTATGTATGTGTATGTATAGTCTGTGAATGTGTAGGCCTGGAGTGTCGCCTCGCCTGGCACCACCATCTCGATTTTAAAGTCAAAACTAAAATTGATGCAACGATTCTGACTACTAGAAGCTGAAGCTGTTTTGAATGGCTTTGAATGTCATTCTAATCTTCTAATTTGAGCTAGTTATGTAATATATTATTACATAACTACTGACAAGCAGGTTGGTTTGCAATTACTCTGAATCAATTCGCATTATGTTTACTAGTAACCAAACGTCGCGTTTCATGGTAAATCGGCAATTTCCACTCATTCAAATTACCTGCTTGGAACTATCTGAACCGTCAAGCATTGACGCAACTCTGTCTTTCCATGGCTCTGGTTTGAACGAAGCGGTACCAAAAGCGAAGCCACGAGACTCCATCATAGAGGAGAACCGTGCAGCTGCAACACACCGTTACCTCTTAGCCGCCGATGCTAATGACAAAAAAATAGCTTCTGATGAATTGATGTTGATCTTCTTTGTGGTGAATTTCACTCCTGACGTCAGACACCCATTACTCTTTCAATTTAAAACCCACATGCCAAATAGAAAACAAATACGGTCATTTTCTTGCCAGCCCAGACCACAGCTTTGGTAATTTAGTCACAATTCTGCCACGAGGCAGTAAAGCAGTCAGTGACGACAGGGCTAGAAAACAATGATGAGAAATGGCACACAGGTGCCGCACTTAACACCGCATCTTTCCTCTCATTATGGCGGCACATTCGCAGCCGTGCTCGCTCTCTCTTTATTCCCCAAACTGCTTCCTGTCACACCACGTAATGAATAAAAGGGGAATAGATTTTCTTTCCTTTTTTACAGCACGAGAAAGTCAACTTTTTTACACATTTAATGAATATAATATGGAGTGGTTTCATTCAGCATATGTGGACATTAAGTGACAAACAATATATAGTATTTTGAGTGCAAAAAATCTATGGGCCTCTATGCAATGAATAGGCCTAAAGAAAAAATGTTTTTAACACGGTTCAACAGTCATTTCTATATAGTTTTCTATTTCCATCTAGTGTATTTCCCAATGTGATCATTACTCAAAGTCTCCACAAGCCTTTAAGTAGACATGGGTAAATAATAATCATACTATAATAATCTGTTTCACTTCAAAGACCTCACTAGAAAGACTAATCAGCGAGAAAACAAGTTATATAATTACGTTAACAGACCATCCCTTAAACACTGTCAGGAGAATTAATTTCAATATATTTTATGTATAAGTGATTAAACATTTACTGGTCTGTTAGGCATGAGAGAAATGACTGAGTCTCTCGCCTCATGGATTTCCAATACGGGCAACAAGGCGACTCCCCTTCATAGAATACGGCGAGGATTTCCATAGCCATTATTAAACGAAAGCCATTACTGTCACTCGTAATGCTACATTGACATTTAGGGTCTGAACGGTTCTCATCACATATTTTGTCTTAGCGTTACAAGCTAGGCCGTTTAACACAAGGGGAATCCGTGTTGTTAAGAGTAACTGCCATTAGCCGCATGGCCGTTCCACAAGGGCCCAATTGTCCCCGAAAGCCTCCTAAGGTTGTGGCTACATTCTCCAGTGAAATAGCATTACTTGAGATCCTATCTGCTGCTGTGGCAACACATCTATTACAGGCACAAAAGGACACGTCAAACAAGGCTGTTTCTGCACACTAATCACTGCATAGGCAGCGCTCTGATTGGAGATTCATGTTGGGAGGCTTCACGCAGGGCCCCGTGCCTAGGGTTTAAACGAGGCGCTCACTATCATCTCCTGCCGCTTTTCTCCCTCCCACTCAATGTTTGTCTTTTAATGACACTATCAGCTGGAGTGGGTCATAGTCACAAGTTGCCACACAACACCACTGCCCACCTAATAATCCCAAACCAATGGCTTCATTGGGATGAATTATCTCTCAAACCTCCATGACACTTGATTGACACTTATTGATTATTCAGAACAGTCATTTAACTCTGGTCTTTCTCTTTACATAACTGTGAATGGTTTCTACAAGAGCTGAAATTGACTTTCTTACCTGTCTGCCCAGTTTTTTTCGTTTGGGGATATCTTTAATTATTTTCTTTCCAATAGTGACAAAAATGAACCAGTCTTTTGGCTCATGACTTATGTAGCATAATATTTGAGCATGGATAGAAGTATAGGTATTAACAAATATTAACAATTTAAAAATCACCTTCATTTTTGATGTGTGTTCTTTTGGTAGATCTTTTTCATGTCTCTTTTCAAGTGGTCATTGTGTGTTGTCTTTGTTTAAACATTTTTTTACCATTATTTAGACACGTAATCTCATTGAGATACAGGGTCTCATTCTCAAGAGAGACCTGGTGTAAGCCAGTGAACAATGTAGTTGGATCGATTGCAGATATGGAATTTGCTCAAATAAAACTCAATTTGACTGTTGAGATGTACTGCACATTCCAGGAGTACAGAGTTATCACCACGGCCAGAATATATAGAAACTCAATGCTATCCAATGAGATAAGTGGCAGTATTTATTTGTTAGATGAGTCATTGCTGCTTGAAATAAGATGAATCAAGCTTCTGCATTTTGGCACTTTTTTCTAAAATAAGTACAGTGAAAGGGAAATGCAAACATATAAATGTTGCAGTGTCATGAAAAAGCAATGATTGATCACTATTTGACTGCATCACATTAAACTATCCCCAGCCTGTTATAGCCCGTATATGTGTGTTTCCTGGAAGTCTCTGTGCTTATGACATGGATGTCAGTAATACACAAGGGCCATAATATATTGCAAGGTTAAGTATGGCGCGCTGTGCAGTGTGTTTGCTCTACCATCATGGGCCTATTCATCTCTCTAAAGTACAGCTATCCACAATAAAGAGGGGGGTCACTATGGCGACAGGTGCGACATCCTTTGCTGGCAGTGGCTTCACTCATTTTCCCAGCTTAGGCTTCAGTGTTGAGAGTGCAGAGGGCCTATTATGATCGGCTTTTAGTCCTCAGCTCTTCAGCGAGGTGGTGGGGGGGGGACAACATACTATTAATCAGACCACAATCCATCAGGCATCGTTCGCCCCCGCTGGGGACGAACAATGTCTCTGATTCGTTTCCACCGTAAAATAAAGGTACAAGTGTATGTGAGTCTGTGAGGTGTGTGTGTTTTGGTTGCTGAAATTGGAATCAAAAAATGGTAGGAGAAGATAAAAATGAACACTCCCAACATGAATACAAAATACCTTCGGAACGACAGCATCAATTTTTCTGCGGTGCTGCAATATCTCTACGAACAAGACAGCTCCAACACAGGACGTGCCTTTCTCTGGTATTCAAGAAATAATAATAACTAATAACTGTCAACCTTGACACATTTTGTTTAAGTGCTCTGAGGACGCCCATCTTGAATGTCATACCTGAGCTGGTAGAGCGGAACAGACGGAGACGAAGAAGACATTCGCGGGCTGCAGCTCACTGGGCTAATAAAGTACAAGTACACGCGTCGGAGCAGTTGAGGGAAGCTCCCTGTCCAATACTTTTAGAATTCAGGTAAATATTCTGATAACACAAAAACTGAACATTAAAGGCAGCGTACTTAAAGTCTCTGTGAAGCAAAAGTAAATATGTGTTTTGAGTTTGTCACACCACAGAAAAATGTGTTATCAACCACCCAGACACATTTGAATGATTACAACAGTTGCCAAGTATATAAAATTAGGTTTCAAAATCATGAAAGAATAAGCAGCATTCTCTGCCCTGAAACGCTGGGGGCGTGTCCACTGAAGGCGCTGAAACCACCCCTATTCTCGCATGGGGGAAGGGGGGAGGGG
>JAOPJH010000001.1:17118673-17135603 GCA_027122575.1 Merluccius polylepis | reverse complement strand
AGAAGCCTGGAACAGTCAAAATTGTGTGGTGTACCTTTAAGACGTACTGTACCTTTAAGATGTACTGTACCTTTAAGATGTACTGTACCTTTAAGACGTACTGTACCTTTAAGACGTACAGTGTTTCATTAGACATTAGACAGCACATTAGTTTTAGTAAGTTGTGCGGACCAAGTGTCACAGAAGGATGCATAGCGTTACGCTACTATTTGATCCTTTTGCCCCTCAACTCAACAGTGACATTTTGGTTACATGTGGCCTCTGTTTTGTTCATGTGTGATCAAATAGTAGTCGTACAACCAGGTTTGGTAAGGTTGATGTTATAACAATAAATTAGAGCATTGTGGAAACCGTAGTACCAGCGTGACTTTGTGTTTTCTACACTCTCTGAGCTGCCTCAACTCCAAACACGGACCAAGGATACAAGCCTCTCAAGTGTTTAATACCACTACGAACTGAAAAATGAATGCTCCTTCTTACTCGAGTGAACAAGTATTCTTCAAGAATATTATCAATGAAAATAATTCCGACATAATAGTCACTTTTCCAACATCTTACAAATACGTTCATATATGTGTTGGCAGAGTTTTGGAGCAGGATATATTATTAAATAGTCAAAAGCCTTCACCGTTGTACAGCACTGCTGTGTTGGTGTATTATAAATAAATAAGTCCTGTATGATGGTATTAGTCCCGTGTGTCTAGAGGTGTCTACCTGCCAAGAAGACGGGTCTTCCAAGTGTAACCGTCGGGCAGCAGCACTCCTCTATAGAGCCATCGTTTGGTCAATATTTCGACACAATCGGCGAATTACACAGTTCCCTGCCCTTGACAATAGTCTAACTAAAATGTAAGTCAACTACATATGTCTTGTTTTAACATTTCATCAATGGATATATAACATTAAAATCGCTGTTTAGAAGTGTATCCTAGCTCTACAATAGGAAAAAGCAGGTCAAAAACTGTGACCAGTCCAGCTCTGGTGTGGGTGTAACGCACATGGACTGTAATGCAGATTAAAACTGACTTTTGATATATGTAAATTAGTGGAAACTATCATGGACATTAAAAAAGAAAAGATAAGCACAACGAGTACTCGCTGAGATTTGGACCGTGTATTCATTTGACTTGTGCAGCCGTACATGTTTCAGCCACCAGAGCCAGAGTCTGATTCGTTGGAGGACACTGACCTCCCCGAGAATCAACCTCGTTCATCTCAGTTTGAGTAATAACTTGTGATTGAGCATGACAAGCAGTGTCGCAACTGCGCTCTGGTTGTCAGAGGCGGGGCAATGCTAAGGGTACCGCGTTATGTCATCAGGTGCCCCTTAAGCCCCGCCCAGAAAATCCTGAACACAAAAATGGTGAAAAACAGAAAAACACAATTCAACACTACATGGCTCTACAGTCTTTTCACATGTTCTCAGCAAAGACTTTCCAACGTGTGTAATGTGTTTAGAAACCAAACTCAGAATTTGCTTTACATGGTCTTTAAGCAATATCACACGAGAGGGGGTGCTGTTATACTGAATATCAGCACGGCTGTAGGTAAGAGGCCGCAGGCCGAGTGCCGAACATAATCAGTGTGATATTGCTTTTATACAACAGTTCTACAAGCGCCATTTATTAGTTGACAGTAATAAGCGTCCACAGATTATGATTGGTTTATTAAATCATTTATTTGGCTCCACCACTGGACTGTTGCCAAGCAACAAATAAACATTTTCCCGCACACTAGCTTGCTACTTTGTGTAGGTCTACATGTTACCGCAGGCCAGCTTCTCTGTATCATGTACATTTATCTGTATGTTTATTGTGCAACCAGTGACATATGTTGATAGATAACGATTGTTGATTAACGGTTATTAGGGCACCTGTAAAGTGGAGGAATACATGTGTAGTTAAAAGTCCCAGTGCTGTTATACTGAATATCAGCACTCATGGAATGCCTCTCGTCCAATCAGATGACTCGGTCGGAACTAGCTGTTGTATAATATTCGATGTTAGCAGAGATTATATAAAATATACATTTAGTAGCCTGTTGAGTATGGAGACGTGTTGGTCATTCATGACCAAATGCAAGGAAAAACGTAAGTAACTAGTACATTGAAAGGACAAACTTCTTACAAATAATCTACACAGACCTTATACAAGTATTATCTAATGAATTGAACATTAAATATATGTTTATATACATATGGTTCTGAGATACCAGAAGTGTCCTCAGACCAAGGTAATCCTTACTTAATGAGTGAACTAAAATGTAGCTGTACATTTGGGATGTATCATTTTAGCATGGTACATCATGTACATTAGTACATATATAGTCTGTTTATCACACATGCTCTGGTTTCTTTTTCATATTTTCACCACATTGACTGGAAAGGAACGGGGTGACTAACACAGCTGAGCTGTTTGTGCACTTTGTCAACCGCTGAAATGACACAACGTAATATGGTGACAGAAAGGGATACACAAGATGTGTTGACCTCATGACTAATGTCATTTTTGTCAAGGGCCTGATGCACGTGGAGCTCGATACACACCACATATTGGCCCAGCTCTCGACGCTTCGAGATATTTTGTGAAATCACGATGCAGGCTCACTTTGAAGATACTATTATTTATTTCTATTTTTTACGCTAAAAGGTGGAGCATAACACAAACTATATCTTGGTTATTTCTAAACACTGTCACACAAAAGTTTTGGACATTTTAAACGATAGTTAGGCCCAAGCAGAACTTGCCCCTTCCTCTCCTTTAGATCAAAAGGAAAAAGATGGTACATTTACTTTAGTTGGAGGCATCAGCTTTGATGTTGGACTCGTGTTGTGTGCCCATTTGAGCTCAGGGGCACAACTGGACAGCACCTCCAAGTAAAAACACTCATCCACGTGATTGTGGAGTTGTATTTTCTGCTATTGGCCATTTCTCTTAATTTCAGCATTCGAAAAGAAACAATTTAATATTTCATAATGGTTCGTTTTGAAAAAATGTCAGGGGGGATTATACTATAAACTGATAAAAATTTCTTCACCATCCAGGTATTATTCAACAAATTCAAATTGAAACAATTTTTGAAAAAGCGTCGGTCTGATAAGGTCATTTTGCGGCATGTGAGAATGAAAGAAATGGTTTGATGAACTATAATCAAATCTGGGAGAGGAGACCTTTGTCTATCTGAGTGCTGACAGAGAGACACAGATGTATGGTTAGCAACCACACATGTGGAAAGCATATAATTAAAACTGCTTTGAATTTTGAGAAAAGCATGGAACTATAACTAATGTTCACACTGTGTTTTTAGCTGATTTTTCTATTGTCTGTCATCGATAACAACCAATAACAGATTATTTGGAAGGAATTTTCACTTTATTTTTTTTTACAGGTTTGCCCACCTTTAAAAAAAAAAGGAAGTGATGTTGTAATGACCCAAAATGTTCAACTTGTACTTTTTTCATTCTTTCTTACTAATTTACGACTACTTATGTCCCATTATCTGGGGGGGGGGAAAGCACACGTTCAGGCAATCATGTCCTATTCATCCTGGCATAATGACTTTACTGAATGAATGAGGAAATTAAATGGCTCTCTAAACCGAGCTCCCGCTTTCCCTCTGCGTATATTGGGCTTATTTTTCAGTTTTGTTTTTAACCTGAGTTCGTGTAAATGTATCTAGCTGCGTTCAATGAGACCATTACTCAGCGCCAACCTAACGCCAAAACACGATCACAATGTTGAACTACTGACAGCAGCAAAGGCCTACAATACTTGGGTCACCTGTGTGCAGGACCGTTTCTAGCTATAAGCCTTATAAGCGACGGCAAGTCACCAGGGGGCCCTCCTTTAAAAAATAAATACATTTGTTCAACTTTTTTTTTGGTGTAAAATTGTTCAGTGATTTTGATCATACTCAAAATGTGTTAAAATTGAGCTTTTGTGCAACAATTCTGATTCCCCCTGCACACTAGTTGGATTGTTGAAAGAGTCTTCACTGCTGTGCCTTGTAATCTACGCACCATGCAAGACAACTAATGTCCATATCCCACATCTTACCCAAACATTTCATAGCACTTTTGACACAAGGTGTTTATGTGCCTACACACACTCACTATTGACTAATTAGTAGTGTAGAAGAAACTTTGTATCCAAAGCTTACAGTGAATTCAGATACATGTCATTCGGTTAACTAATGAGTGTGTAGGGGTTAGGCATCTTGCTGAAGGAGGCCTACAGGTACACTGTGGACATCAGAGATCGAACCCAGTACCTTTCAGCTGGGACCCAAACACCCCAGCCACGACACTATCCTCCCCCCCTGCCGCCCCCCCCACACACACATTTATTCAGACTAAGGATATCCGTGAGCAGGATTACCAAGCTGTTTTATTCAATGTGCTTTTATTCCAACCTTCCCCCGCTCTGCACGCACGCCCCAGCCTTTAAAAGAAGATTGAGAAAAAGCGGAAACCAAAATGAAAGAAGACTAATTTAAACATATTTTATGGGTTCTGGAAATATCAGCAGGCAGTTGAAGACGAATGAGTGGCATCTCTAATCCAATAGCAGAAAACCAGCATAATAAAACCCAATAATTTCATTCAGTGTAATAGACTTTTATCACCGCCTGCCTCATCACCGTATAAAAGATGAATGATTGATTTCAATTCATAAGCAGAGTCAAGAACATTAGACTCAGATTGCACCCTGTTGCCACGATATCACCATTTACAGAGACAACTCTATATTTTTACCTGAATTTAACTGGCAACGCTGTCAAACTGAACAATAGCTCACATTAAATCCAGACATACATTCAACATCTTAAGTTTATGTACAGATGGGGCCGGTACTTTCTCATTTATTAGCAGCTTCAGGAATCACAATTGTTTTCTGTCATGGTTCAACCAATTTTACAGAAACAAAGCCTAGATTTCTATTCTATAGCAATTACAGGCCCAGGATTTTTAAAAAGTCAAACTTGATGTCAATACTTTAAGTGCAACGTATGACACAGGAGACGACTCAAAACTCGGCTCAAACTCGGTTTGCATCAAGACGGCAACACTACATTTAGCTGGTTAAGCTACTGTTAGAAAGACCCTTTTGAGCCCCTATAGGACCCTACTTCACCTCCTCCACAACCCACATTACTATTTACTATTTACTCATTAAGCACATGCTTTTATCCAACGTGACTTACAGTGTATTTAACAGAGGTAACATAAACCATGGACTGTGAGTTTGATGAAATCAGTGTTTTTGTTTATGTTGATAAAGTCAGTTTTTATGCGCTATATAAATAAAATGAATTATTATTATTATTATTATGTTATGCTTCACTAAATCATTGCCTGATTATTGATCAGGGTATACCTGCAGGCACATTTTAACTTTAATTCATTTAAAAAAGAAATGCTTATGGCTTAATGATTTATTTTAGATGTTCCATTTATTTTTACATGCTCCATCTCAAAACAAAATGTTTATGCCAAAGCCGTTTACATTTAAGTAACCTTCAAGTAATGAACTGTGTAGGCAGCATTATTCACACATTGTTGTTGTTGCCCACAGTTAATAAAATGTGACATTTAAAAAGTGTCTCTTATCAGGTCTTTCTTTCTAATATTTCATTTTTTATCAACAAAAAAATGAAAACACGTATATCCTTAAGTAAGTATAAGTATTGGTATAACCTCTAACATGATTTGGCTGGAACAGGACAAAAACCCCACAGTTACACAATACATCAATGCCAGGTTCCTAATTACCCCAGCATGTAGTTTATGTTGTGAAATCCATCAGTGGCCTAATATGTATGGTGGCCACAGCTCTCAAGTCAATATATGCTTGTGTCCATCAACAACTCAATATGTAGTTGCAAAACCTTCTTATAACATTTTATTAGTATGTATAGAGTGCCTGTGGGAGAACATGTATGATCGTCGTATGATGAATACAGCATCACTGCTATGGGAATACGTGGTGAGTGATATGGGTGCTGTAAGAGCAACGGAAAAACACTGGTCGCTTTTGGTCCATGAGCTCATTTCTCTTGTCTGAGCACAAAAGTACTTCTCTTCTTCATAGCATTTGCCCTTTCGCTGAGGCACACTGAGTATTGAAATTAATAGACTCCAGGGAAGGTTTTGTATTGTGTATTGTGTCTTATGGCCAAAGGAAGGTCGCCTCGAGGATTGGTTGATTGATCTATTGATTGATTGGTTGATGAACTGTGCTTTGTTGTTACGGTAAAGTCCTACAAACAAGTGATCAACTGATATTATCCATGTGTGAATATATAATAGACATTTCTGTTTTTCTTTGAATTTATTACTGAGTGAGTGGGAGATGCAGTAAAATACAAAGACGGTGGAATATGTCAAAACGACATCCTTTACAAAATATATCTGCAACATTTATCTTTTTTTGTAAACAATTCATTATCGTTTAGAGACTGGTTTATGGCTCAGTGTGTGACTGGCGTCTGCTGCCGACTTAGCGATCTGAAAACCTACCCTGCGAATGAGAGAATGTCGAGGAAGAAAATGGTGAAGTAAAAGCAGCTGAGCTTCGGACATTATGAACTGCTATTCAATGTCCGAGCAGCGCCCTCTTCACCAGGAAAACAAATTAAAATCAACTCATCCTTTTTTATATACATAAAGTCAAACATATAATGTTTTATTTTTCATATGCTCACAGATGATTTTTTTCCAATACAGGTTTATACATTATGGTGAGTTGAATTATTTCAACTTTTGGCATACATGCGTCGCAATACCTACTTTAAGGCAGATGGAGGCAAAATATGGCAAATTAATAAAATAATGTGAAGCTTCATTCACATTGACAAACTAATGTAATAAAAAGTAAAGCATCTTCATCACCATCTCAAATATCATATCCATGCTTTATTATTGACCCTAAAATAAATAATTACACACATAAATACAAACATACATGTATACAATACATAGATCAATAAATAATCAATATTTCCGAACCAAAAAAAAAAGCAAAAAAAAGAGACAGACTGTGTCACTGAAGTCCATATTTTAGAGACGCGTATCCGTAAAGGTTATATGTAGAGCCGAGCTCTGCATACTACAGTTTATGTCGAACTTGGTCGTTTTTTCCGGAAGGACGAGGACGAGAGAGACAGGTGTGGTTTTTTTTGTTGAGGTTTTTTTCTTGCGGGGGTGGGGGGGGGGGGCACGCTGCTAGCAGGACGTGAAGGTCTTCCAGAAGAAGTTTTTACATGGGGCTTTGCGGTCGCGCTGGGGCAGCGATAGCCGGTTGTAGACGGCCCTCTCCTCCAGACGCGACTCCAGGGGTTCCTCGAGGTCCAGCAGGGCAGGGGATGGTTCCCCGGGGAGCATGTTGGAGTCGGCCGCGTCGTCCAGCAGCCCAGACACCAGCTTCAGGATCAGCTCCTTGCGCTCTTTGCTGAGCTCCTGAGATAGAAGAGACAAAAGGCGGTTATTCATCGGGGGAATGCAGACGAGGCGCGTGGAAATGGATTTTGATGAAACACGATTCCGAGGGATAAAGACATGTGTCCGTCGTTGATACCGCTTCAAAGCGCAGAATTAACATTTCAACCGAGAAATATTTCAATAAAGAAATAATTTAAACATCGAGGATATAATAACATTTTGGATTTTGAATTGTCACATATGACCAGAACTGTATCACACTCGTATTGAAATAAAAACAATTGAAATTAGAATCGAAATGACAGCAATCCAAATGATTTATTCCTTGCTAAACAAAAACGTACAGTTTTTGCAGAAAAAAAGATTTAAAAAAAAAAGTGAAACCAAAAATATCACTCTCCTATTGAAATAAAAGCAATCGAAATTGAATCTAAATGAGAGGAATCACAATTCTCATTTGTTTCTCTCTACAGAAACCGAACAGAAAAAAAAACAAAAAAACAAAAACAAGCGAACGCTGAAAAAATGTGATAAAAAAGGAAAGACAAATCGGCGTGTTTCCTCACCCTGTTTGTGTGGAAGTTGCTCCTGTCCTCGGCGGGAAGCACGGCGGCCGCCCTCACGCTGAACAGGACCCCCATGAGAGCTGCTAACATCACCAAGAGTTGCATGCTGTGACAGAGACGTGGAGCGCACTCACCACTGGCGTGGAAGGCAGGAGAGGGCTGGAGTGTGTGGAGTGGGAACGAGAGAGCGAGAGAGCGAGAGAGAGAGAGCCTCACCCTTTACACTGGTCACAGAGCCGGAGTAGATTCGTTTTATTTTAAGAGACGGAGGAAAAAGTGCAATCTGCTGGTCAGCGCTCGACTTTTGTTGTGTCTCTGTTCTCCGTCCTGAATTGCAGGTGGCCGTCTGGATTTGGAAGTGACTGTGGCTTCTTCTGCTCTCCCTCAAAGTCCCTCGGTCCTTTATAGCCCACCACCCCTGTCTGCCACTGACGTAGTGCACAGTGGGTGGGTGACGGAGGGTGAGGGGGATGAGAGGGCATGTGGGTGTATGCGTATATGTTCGTGTGTGTGTGTATATGTGTGTGTGTTTGTGTTTGTGTGTATGAGTATGTGTGTGTGTGTGTGTGTGTGTGTGTGTGTGTGTGCGCGTGTGGGTGCGTGTGTGTGTGTGCATGTGTGTATTTGTGTGTGTGTGTGTGTGCGTGGGTTTGTGTTTGTGTGTATGAGTGTGTGTGTGTGTGTTTGTGTGTATGAGTATGTGTGTGTGTGTGTGTGTGTGTGTGTTTGTGTGTATGAGTGTGTGTGTATGAGTGTGTGTGTGTGTGTGTATGTGAGTGTGTGTTGTGGAGGGCTAGACAACGGAGGGTCAGGGCAAAAAAAGAAATTGAAGCCACTGAAAAATTAACCCGTTTTTTTTTTGTTGTGATGGAGGACGTGAGCGGTGACGGTGCCTATGGGAACAAACGAGAGGCTACCTCATCACGACTGTAAACGGTTCTGGCATCGCAGCAATATCCGACCGCCGCTGCCACTGAAAGCGACATACGTGTGGTACGGACGCAGCGACCACCGAGCGAGACACTTTACATGGCTAATGGGCAATTTCACACTCCAAATAAAAAAACCCGTGGACCTCTAGAGCCACAACATTCACCCTAGAGTAAAGCATATGCAGGGTCATTTTAATCCAAAGATTTGGAATTTTGGTCATTCGTGAGCAGGTAGATGGGTTAGGCATCTGGATCAAGGATGCCTACAGGCAGACCGCGTCGGGGGTTCGAGCCCAAGACCATTCAGCTTGACGTTGAACACCCTAGCCACTACTAGACTGGATTATCCTGCCCCCCCGCTGGACTAACACACTGTCCCCGACTATTAACCATCACATCTTAAAGGGCCCCTATTTGACTTCCAGGTTGGATGTCGATTAGCCATTACGAGCTGTGTCAGAATCTGTGACATCACATGTGGGAGTGTGTTCACCCAGATGTTCGATGGACGGATCGTGGATGAAGCCTAACGCTGAACTCACTGCTGGTTGCTCCACTTCCCCCGGGCGCCGCGGGACTCCAGTTGAACAGTCTGACGCCCACCGATGGCTCGGAGGGCCTCGCTCCACGGTGCGTCGGTATAAGCCTGCTGCTACAGCAGTGCATCTGCTAGAGACGAAAACACGACTCACACATATAAACAAAAATCCTGGTTTTTCCATTTCATTCCTCTAGGGGCCATTTGGCCGCAAAGAAATAAGGTCACTGTGATCCCGGTGATTTAGTTCTTTGTTGTTGGAAATTAATAAGAACGAATGCAATGGTAGGCCTGCAGCAGGACTCCTTGTACCTGAAGGCCAAAACACACACTGTGTCATTTTTGAGAGTGATGCCGTTTTGGGAAACGTATTGGCAATATATAATATATATATATATATATATATTATAATCATATGTGCAATATCGCTCTGACATATGGTCAGTGAGAAATAGACATGGTTTTGTATCAATGAGATTGAACTACTTTGTGGTGCACCCGGGGCAACCAACGACACCTGTCACAAATGTACAACAGTGCATTACTCTGCCTCCGGCTCCTTTATGTTATGTTTTGGGTTTTTTAGCGCCAATTTCTGCTCTGATAGTTGCAATTTGCTTTGGTAACAAGTCAACATCTTTCGCCTCTGCCCCAAATAGTAATATACATTATAAGGACAGTCCAACTGTACGCCCACACACACACACACACACACTCTCTGAATTGAAAAATCATGCTTCAAAGGATATTTTTGTGAAATTATTCTCGAGCCATTTAACATGTCATCTAAATGTAAATGACGATGCTGCCCATAACATGTACAAAAAGTTATGACTGAAGATGTTTCACATTTGTAAGAAGAAAGAAGAAAGAAGAAGAAAAAACGTGATAAATGAAATAAATTCATAAATAAATTTTATGAAGATTATTTGACACGATGAAGCTAATTTGTGTTAAAAAGAGGAATCTTGTGTTACTTCCTAGGGAACCTATATTTCATTGCAGGTAAATTGCGTGTGCACATGTAATGTATACATTACACACGTAAAAGGACGTGCTGAAAGACAGATTGAGATTTTGTAAATCTCATTTTCCCCCCACACACACACAACACACACACACACACACACACACACACACACACACAGACACAGACACACACTACAAATCTGAAGAAGCTCCTTTAGCTCCAATCCGGAGATTAGCTGACAGCTGAAATGGCCAGATTAGTAACGCAGGTTTTTGTGGGAGTGTAAGCACCCAGGGGCGCACTGGAGACCCACCCTGCAAGGGACTTCAAACAGCACATGACGTCACCGCGGAGCGCGCCACAGGACCTCCTCGATCCGCGTGAAGGCTTTCATTTCACCACACGTCGCTCCGCCTCCACGTGCACACGTTTCACAGATAAAGCTCTTTATTGAATATAGAAATATGGCGGTAAGAAACATGTTTTACGTCAAATATCCATTTATCAACAGTCACGAGTTAAACCTGACGGGGAAACAAGACATGGCGTGGTGGTGGTGTTGGTGTCAAATAAACTTTTCCTCCATAGGCCTACCTACTGTAGTTTACGTTGTTGTCCGCGCCGCGGGGAAACCATTTTACCCGATAATAAGAAGCAGGAAGATGTGCCCAACACACGAGGCACGGCAAGCATCGTGCGCACACTGACGTCTTATCAGTTATTAGTTATTAATTATTAGCTATAATCACCCCAGGTGCTTCGGACTTCAGTTTCCAGATCCAAGGGTCCGAACGTGACTTAGCGCCGTGAACAGACAGTCAGTGATTGGTTGGTAACGGAGAGAGGCACCGCCCACTAACACGTTCGTACCAGTGATTGGTTGGTGACGGGACGAGGCCCCGCCCACTGTACGTTCGGACACTTGGATCTAGCGTTGAGTTAATGAAGCAGCTGGAGGCCGGAAGTGAGACACGTGCAGTGCGTCCTAAAACCACAGTACAATATGGTCTCCAGAAACACACTATTATTTGAACAGGCCTACTTTCAAGTACTTGAGTATTCATGATAATATCAGTGGCAACACCACAATATTAGCGAATAACGTACGCCACCTTGTGCCTAAATACGGTAAATACACCTAGTTGGCTCTATATAGCTGAAAGTATTTTGATTTTGTATTGGAGATATAAGTAGGCAGTACAATATCCATCCATGACCCTACTAGTCCTGCAGTACCCGGGCAGTGTGGGTGTGCTTCCCTTGTTTTCAACATTTGAACAATATGCTACTTATAATTTCATAGGAAACGGCTATAATGTAGAGAAATCATCTAGAAGTGTCGTTTTTTTACTTAAAACTGTATAGCTGCATGGAAAACACTGGATGACACTGGATCCTTTTTTGTACCCTTTCAGTTAAAAAGGTAATACTTCCTAGGCACTGTACACTGTACACAACGCAGCTTTATTCTTTTGAGTTTCTCCTTCAGCAATATTAATGTTGAGATTTTTTATTTTCCCGGAAATGCGGCCTAACCACGACCAACCGGTTTGTGCGTTAACGTCCGTAACGATGTTACCTATACGACCATACGTACTCCCCAGGGAACATCAAGGCACTCGTTCCAACTGATTGCATGATGCATATGTACAGACAAGAACAACCCTTCGCTCTGCACAGGGTGGTCACTTCTGGCTGCCTTTGTCTCTCTTCAGTTTGTCGCCGGTGAAACTTTTGAGACTACTATAAAAGTGAATTTTAAATAACTGTTGGCGACAAAAAGCTGCATGTAGACAGGTTTAAACTTTGCCACTTTATAAAAACATGATCGCATTGCTCAGGTGAGAAAGTTCTCAACATTAAATGAGGATTTACAGTTGATATACAGTGAAGATCTTATTTCCTTGATTGTGATAGAATAACACAACGCTTCAATGTAATATTCGGTTACATTACATTCAACACAATGGCAGTTACATTTTTTTTCATGTCATTAGCAGCGTACAATACCATTATATGAAGTCTCGACTCAATAACGGACACTGACTTATTTTTTTCTTTTGCAACTGACCAATAAAAATAAAAAAAATACATGGGATGGGAGAACTGACAACAGTATTATCATTAGTGCATTGTAATGGTTGATGGGAACCACAATTCTTTAAGACCACATGGCCAGATAGTACAGAATTACCCTGCCCGCTTAGCAAACTCTGCCAATGAAATTCCTTATATAGTTTCAGAGGAGGTAAGAGGGTTACAGATGCGATAAAATATAGTCAAACAAATAAATACATTTAATGTAAGACTAAAAACGAGGTATGTGGTGGTGATGATGGAAAAAAAACAATTCTGTTCTTCAACCGGAAAACCAGAATAACCGGAAAATCAGTTAATTTAAGAAGTCAATGTGGGGGTGAAAGCTTGTACAATGTCGGTTAGAATTCGGTTTCCTCGTCCACTATACTCGCTCTCGTGGTTCCTGTTACTCTCACTCAACCCTTCTCCCCCTGGGTCAGGAGTCATTAAGCCATTTCGCGCTATTCTTGTTTTATTTACATTTCCTGGCCAGGTCCGTCAAATAATATCTTCACCTCTCGCTCCCGCTCCCTCCCAGGATCCACAGGGCGGTCGGTCGTTAGGCAACTCACACGGTGCTGAGAACCTGTCCGAAAAACAAACAGAATAAGCAAAAAAAAAAAGTTTGACAAGGGGAGCCGTCACGAAGCGACCCTCCGAGATTAGCGCCGACAAAAGATTAACAGCTTTTTTTAATGAGTGATTCAAAACAATGTTTACCTTTCTAGCAAACTCGGGGAGGATGAACGAAGCTCGATGGACGCCGGAGTTGTAATATTTGAGGTTCATACTTTCCACTTCATCTTTTGACAGCTCCTTCACCGGCTCCCAGAAATTTGTTTCCTATTTCGGAATAAGTAATGGGCAGCGTCAGCGTCCCGGGAGCGAGAGGAACAGCAGACATGCAAGCGTGTAATGTAAAAGGGAAGGCCTGAGGTTAAACTACTGGCAGCCTTGAATCATCCCACATCCAATGAAGTGCCTAATGGCCTACAGATGGGGGCCGACCGCCACACTCACTGTGTTTTTACTGCAAAGCATGAAGCCAATCTGGCCGCTGGGGTAGGTGGGGATGGTGCAGTAGGCGTACTCCACCACGGGGAAGAGAGTTTTGCAGAAGGTCCGCATCTCCTTGATCAGCTCCAAATGGAGCCACTGACACTCTCCTGGAAGGAGCGGTAGAGAGAGAGTGAGGTCGAGAGGTGCAAAGGGGGGGGGGGGGGAAAAAAACGCAATGTCAATTTGCTGTCCTTTTCTTTCCCCCTTCTGGAGATGCGTGTTTGAGATTGAAAACGGCACCACATAAATTGAACGTCAATAATATTGCATAATATTATTCCAGGCCGTTTATTGGCAACGTCACACAAGTGTTGCATTTGGAGAAAGGTTGTATTTCTAAGAAGTGAATAGTCATCTTACCACGCACATATTTTGCAAGTGATGGCAGCCACATTGTTGCAATAGTGTTGACGAAGGTGGAATCATTTATTGCAACATGGTTTTAAATGGCTGTAAAAACATTGTACCCATCTGGCAGACCTAATCACACCCAAAACTAATGTCAGAGTGACCACACATCCAGACTTGACATTTGAATGCAAACACAACTGCTAAATATACCAAGGACAGGTACTGCCTGGTAATAGGGTGCTGGAGGCAAGAGAAACCTGCAAGTTCCTTTCATTTAAAAACGGTATGAAGTGATACATAACACCACCATTACCCATCCGCCCATTCAGCACCTATTGCACTCCTCACCCTTTCTGGGAGGAGGGGTCCCTCTTCTGTGTTCCTCATCAAGGTTTCTTCCCGTGGATTTGGAGAGTTTTTTACCCTTGGTCTTAAGAGGGCTTAGGGTTATGGCGTATATGGTGGGCCTGTGAAGCTCTTCCAGCCTGTAGCCGTGATGTGAAGAGCTATACAACTAGACTTCACCCTACACCACCATGCAACGTTGAGGAGAACAGACATGACGACCCGGGTGAAGTTATTCATATTCACTAACTCCAACTTTGAACAGATCATTCATTAACCAGATTGCGCTGGCACTAAATCCCTGTCGTGGAAAAATATGGACGCATCACATAATCCCCTATATTAATTTAATAGAGACCAGATTATAAAATCTCTTCGCGTTTAGACACGGCTCCCTTTGCAAATGCGAAACCCTATGGAGGATTGGCACTTGCAAATGTGTATTTGTACTATTAGACCTGTGGTCTCGAACCGTCAATATGTGGTTGGACCAATCATTTACACAGCCCACTGGGGTCAGACTGGAAAGAGTGGATTTCTCTCCATACGATATCAGGACGATAGTTCTGTCATCAACAACGTTCAATAAGTCCATTCATGGATATAAGGTAATGCACAGCACTATCCGCATTTGGAGACAGATAAAATCACAATTTAATATAGAGCCCACGTCCTTCCTCCTACCAATTGCAAGGAACCCTTAGTTTGCACCATCTACTCCAGATTCTGTCATCACAAAGTGGAAAGATGTCGGTGTCCATACTTTTAGTGATCATATAGATGGGACAACGTTTCTCTTTTCTGCAACTCAAGTCTTCAAGTCCCAGTACAACCTCCCTAGGAGTCATTTCTTCAGGTATTTACAGTTCAGGGACTTTGTGAGGAGACATTGGCCCAACTTTAAAAACAGCATGGACATTACAATATAAAAAAAATGTTGGCAGCGGGTTTTATACTCAAGTCATACCTCTTGACATTTTTGACAATGTGATATTTCCCTAAAAAGTCGTGTACCATCACTGCTTCACTGAAGACCCTGCCAGCATGTCTTTCCATCATCATGCTCCATTAGACCAAATGCTGTGCTGCCAAGAAGTGTCCTTCAACAAATTCCTTAAACTCCTCAAAGTTCAACCATACGCACAGGAGCCTAACTTCACACTATTTTCGGTGGCGAGCCATCAACTCGAGCATTACTCGACGATTTCCAACCCTTTTTTCACGGCGGTAGCCCACGCATACCAGGGGACCGATGGATTGGGCGTGGTGTTAATCGCATGGCCCAACGATCCGTCCACACCGTCGCCAGACTGCTCTCTCCACACACACGCGATCGCGTGAAACCTGATCACGACGCCGGCCTAACCGCTACACAATGTGCGTCGAATCTGATTTGAGGATGTCCAAGCCAGACGGTTGCCCTTGGACGCTGAAAGTTGGCAACGGTACTAACTCCCACTGTAAGCTCACTTCTCCACAGAACAGCAGAACTCAAAAAGAGGAAGGTCAGAATCGATGAAATAAAAATCACACAATCATCAGCCCACCTTGGCAACAGAGAATCCCCCCCTCCCTCAAGGCCGTCTTCATCAGCTGGTAGTACGATTCCTTGAACAAACTCTCGGCAGGGCCTGGAAAGAAAGAAACACACACACACACACACACACACACCTCATTATGGGTACTTAAGCCGGGGGGCCTAGGGCTACCAAAACAACCGAAGCATGACCCTTATCTGAAAAAGAGATCTGAAAAAAAAAAAAAAAGGTAGACGTCACTTACCTACAGGGTCCGAGGAGTCTGTGATGATGATGTCAAAGGCGTCCTGGTTCTGCTTCATGAACTCGAAGCCGTCGCCCACGTGGAGAGTGAGCTTGGGGCTGAAGAAGCCCTCGGCCATTCCCGGAAGGTATTTCTTGGAGACGTTGATCACATCCTAGCAGCCAACGGGAAAACGGGAACAACACGAACCCCCCCCCACTCGGTGTTAAGGCGTGTTAGGAGTCATAGGGGCCCACCTCATCCGTCGGTTAGGACGGCGAGGAGGTTAGTAATAGCGTGGCATACCGCCAAGTGTGCAAAATGGCGTATATCGCCGCGCGACGCACCTCGTCTATCTCGCACTGAACCACCGACGCCACCAGCGGGTGTTTCACCACCTCTCGCAGGACACCCCCGTCGCCGCCGCCGATGATCAACACCTGCATGAAGAAGAAGATGGCTTAGTTGGTTAATCAGATGTACAGGTCGACCGAAGACCCTTGGGGGGGGGGGGTTATAGCCATACCATACCTTTTGAGGGGAGGGGTGAGAGCAGATGGGCAGATTGGCGATCATTTCTTGGTAAGAAAACTCATCTCTCTCTGTGCACTGGATCACCCCGTCCAGCACAAGGACGTTCCCGTACGTTTTGCTGAAAGAAAGAAAAAAAAATTAAAAAACACACACGCACGTAATTCTCTCTCTCTCACTTTCTCTTTCTCTCTCTCTTTCTCTCTCTCTCTAGCTCTCTCTCTAGCTCTCTCTCTGTCCATCTATCTCTCTCTCTCTAGCTCTCTCTTTCTCTCACCCTCTCTCTAGCTCTCTCTCCCTCTCTCTCTCTCTCTCTCTCTCTCTCTCTCTCTCTCTCTCTCTCTCTCTCTCTCTCTCTCT
>JAOPJH010000001.1:17099883-17113450 GCA_027122575.1 Merluccius polylepis | reverse complement strand
TGTTAATTCATGACCACCACCAGGCAATTTCACCATCTCACCCCCTACGTCGGCTACAATGATGGCCTAGCCGGCGGTAACCCCCCCCCCCCCCCCCCTGCCGCTTCCTGAAGTCCACGATCATCTCCTTAGCCTTGCAGACGTTGAGAGAGAGAGAGGTTGTTGTCCTGGCACCATGATGCCAAGTCCCTGACCTCCTCTCGGTAGGCGGCCTCATCATTGTTGGAGATGAGACCCAGGATGGTGGGGGTCGTCCGCAAACTTAATGATGGCGTTGGAGCTGCTGAGCTGTAGGCTATGAACAGCATCATCACGTATGCGTTTCCCATTTCCAGATGGGAGAGGGCGGTGTGAACTGTCAGGGCGATGGCGTCGTCCGTAGATCTGTTGGGGTGGTATGCACATTGAAGGGGGTCTAAGGTGTCAGGGAGGATGGAGCAGATGTGGGTTCTGACTAGCCGCTCGAAGCATTTTATAATGATGGGGGTCGGCGCTATGGGGCGGTAGTCATTCAGGCAGGTGATGGAAAGTTTCTTAGGTACGGTGACAATTGTGGTCTGTTTGAAGCAGGTAGGGACTGCAGACCGTTCCAGGGAGAGGTTGAATATGGAGGTGAAAACCTCCGCTAGCTGGTCGGCGCACCCTCTGAGGACATGGCCTGGAATGCCATCTGGCCCTGATGACTTCTGAGGGTTTACCTTTTTTTTTATAACAGAATGCAGTCGTCCTGGTCTTCAGCTAGCCTTGCAGAACGGATGGTGTTGTTCGCCTCAAACCGTGCGTAGAAGCTATTGAGCTTGTCTGGGTGGTTTATCTTGTTTTAGGCGCTGTCTGTAGGTTGGAAGGAGAAGAATTGAGGTGTGATCCGCCTTACCAAAGGCAAGGCGGGGGAGGGGTTTATAGCTGTCCTTCAGTTGAGAGTAACAATGGTCAAGAGTCTGATCACCCCGGGTGGGAAATGTGATGTGTTGATGTGCTGGTGATACTTAAGCAGATCTTTCCTCATGTTAGCCCTGTTGAAGTCACCAATAATAACAGAGGCTGCCTCAGGATGAGCATTCTCAAGTCCATTAATTACTCCATTAAAAGAGAAAATGGCGATAGGTCAAAAGAGAGGCCTTCTGCGTGGAGGAGGAAGAGGAAAGGAAGGAGCGGGAGGAAGGAGAGGGAGGTCTTCAAGAAGGAGAGGACAGAGCACAGGATGCATCGCATGGCTTTCAACACAGAGAGGGTCATGATTACAAATCAGAGAGACGCCTTCCTCAATGAAGCAAATGACATGGACCAGATGCAGCGTTACATTTGATTAATTTGATAGTCGGACATGTAAAATGTTGATTGAATATTCCTCGGAATATTCATGGAATAGAGCAATTTCACTGTGAAAACGCCACCATTGATAATAATGCCATTATGTTATGTGTGTAAGTGAACATGTGGAGATAAAAAGTAATTTCAGTAATTTATCTTCAGAAATGAATGTGATGGATGTTTTTCAGCATTAGAAAACCACAAATGTCAACAGGTAGGTCTGTTGTAACGATGAGCATGCACAACATGCATGTGTGACTAATAATTAATGAAAGAGTTTTAGGGATTGGAAGAAGGCAGCTTACAAGCTATGATCAGACATTTTGTGTTCAACTTATTTGCAGTTTGTGTGATACTCTTATCAGCACACAGGGGATTATGGTAGAAATGATGAGCTGTGGAAGCAGACTGTGGCTTAATGCAAGATTAGGAAAGGAATAGCCATTAGCTCCTATGCTATGAAATCTATGGACCCTTTTACAGTATTCAAAACACGATGACGTACAGACGTTTGTGCAAGCATTTTGGCAACCACATTACGGTGGAGGGCAATAGTCAATCTATGCAAGGGCACATTCCCCAACAAAGCACCGGACTGCAACCTAAACAAATTGACTTAGACAAACGGTGACCCACTTTCAGATCTGTTTGCAATTAGTGAGCATGTGTGGTGGAAAACCTCGACTGTGCTTTTTACTTACTTAATTATTGCTGTGTGACTTGTAACAATTGACAAAGATGTACTCATAGGAACATGCTTACGAGTGTCTGAATGGTTAAAGGTTGCATACACATGACAGGATTAGGCTGATGAACATGCATGCGACAGACAACCCTCTGAAGAGGGTTGTTGTTGTTGTTGTTGACGATCAAGAAAAGTCACTACAGAGTAATGCAACAAGGGCAACATTAGGGCTGGGTGATATGGAAACATGTATCATCACAATAATTATGGGTTACGAATGACACTGACTTTCTTTGTCTGGCACTGCCTTAAAGGCAAATTCATTGAAAAGGTACAATGAGTGGTTACCCAACTATTATGTGATCATCAGTTTTAAGGGCGTCAAACTTAACGCTCAAGATTGATCTGAACACCTTACGGCGGTAAAATGATTTTAGAGCAATTTAATCACAGCAGATTTTAAACGCAGGTTGGCACTGGGCCGCGGGCAAAATTTGCGAGGTATGGCTGAATAGATCGCGTCCAACCTATGGTGCATTCAGTTGGACTGGTGTTGAATTTCATGTCCTTTTCTTTGAAACACTTCATTGTCAACATTGTAAATCAGCAACTTGCGAATTGCCTCGCAAACAACAAAGAATGACAGAGGGAATTCACCCTCAACCCTTCACACAAAACTACACTGCGATATAGACAAAATCAAATATTGACATTTTTGACCAAATACCTTTATGTTGATATTGTGACAATATTGTACGTATTGTATTTGATCCATAATCTTCAGTAATGTCGATATGCGTATGTGAGTGAATAAATTACACCACCTTACTGTAATGCAGCCTTTAAAACCAGGAAAAGAGAACATTATGCCATATCATGATATCCAAAATCTAAGACGATATCTAGTCATATCATGATATTGATATAATATAGATACATTGCCCAGCCCCAATGGACAATAAAGTTTTCTCATCTCATCTTATCTTGAGAGAAACTCACCGCGACTTGCTGGCGGACAGTAGCCACATCCTTAAGTGACTCCTGGTAGTTGAGTTTGGCCTTCTTCCTTTCCTCTGTGAGAAACAGAAGAGAGACGGTGATGAGCGACAGACATTACAGAGTGGGGGCCCCGGATGGAGAGGCAGAGTCAGGGGTCCTTACCTGCCGCCTTCTTGGCCTGTTCCTTGCTCTTCTCCCTGGCGGTTCTCTTGGCCTCTTGCTCCTTCTGCTGCTGCTCAACACTCTGCAGTTTCCACCTCTGGCTGATCTGTTGGTCTCACGAGGAGAAGACATGAGAATAAGCGTGCTTTGGTTCCAGTTTTACTCATCGTCTTGAGGACTTTGTTATTTTACAAAAGCTTGACTGCAAGTCGCTTTGAACAAAAGCATCTCCTAAACGAGTAGTATACAGTAAGACGGACCACTATTTAGCAAAGGACCAACACAAGATTGTAGATTACCTCGTAGACTTTTGAAGAGGGGTCCAGCTTTGCATTTTTGTTGACGCGCACATCAGCAGAGGGCAAGTACTACACAACAAAAAAACATGAATTGTTGACCCAGACATCTTAATGAAAGCAAACTGGTAGAAGCAGAAGCACCGCACTGCGTACCATTCTGAATGGGTTCTGGAAAGACTCGATGATGCGGCTGGCTTTCTGTTGGACCACGCTCAGCACAGCCCTACCAGTGGTAGTCTCCTATAAATAAATAAAGACACAATTTGTCAAGCAGTAGCCTGAAATCAGGGAGGGTCAAGAGTGCGGAGGTTCTCACTCCCACCAATCAGCACGCAGGCTGATTCCACTGAAGAGCACACCTCTCCCTCAAGAGGAGCCGGTGGAAGTAATCAGTCCAATCATATAAGCAATGTGATGCGTTTGGAATAAAATAAAGCATATGTTCTGGGCCTACTACAACGGTACCTAGTTTGGACCCATTGCACTTAATGTGCACCGACACCTTATGACGCGTTTCTACCTCGAAAATGGTGACTTTGGCGCGAGCGACCAGACCGGTGGTGTCCTGGGTATCCATGTCCATCTCTGGTTCAGCCTCTGAGAAAAGCGCCCCCTGCTTCTTCACAGGCAGATCTGAGAAGGACACTAAAAAGCACAACGCGACAAAAGGTTGGTGTATGATGTCACCGAATCTGACAGTCATTTTTAAAATCAATTTTCATTGTCGTTTTTTTTATTCACAACAGTCAGCTTTCCTGAGGCATACTGGATTTCCGAAAAAAGTCTTTCTGACTTTTATTTCAGCAGCATCATTGCTATACTCGCAGGGTTTAAGGGAAGGTTAGATGCTACGGTTGATATTGTGTTCTTCTTGTAGGTATTTATGTGAATACAATAAACATATATATATATATATATATATATATATATATATATATAAACAAATAATAAAAAAATGTTTAATGCATTTACAATCGATAAAAAAAAACGTTGCACAAAACATTTCCCAATCTAACTAACCCATCGATTGCACTTTGGGATCAACGCAGCATTAACAGCATATTAAGATATATATTTATGGATCATATAGACGTACTGTTTGGCAAGAACACAGAGCCGTCACTCTCAGACGTCCTGGATGTGTCGTGTGGACCAAACAACGTCCCTTCCACCTAGAAAAATAAAGAATATTATGACGTTTAGTTTCATTCTCAGTGTCTCACATGGGCTCCACCCTTAGATTGTCTTTACATTATCCATTTTAAAAACCAACCTTCTTTATTGGTGTGACACCTTTCTTTGTCTGTGCAACAATTTCCGCCTGTGGTGAAGATTACGAGAAAAGCAAAGTCAACATACAAGCTTAACATTCCAAACATGGGTGGCCCAAAACTCTGGCAGTGTTCCAGCCACATTTCCCACCAGTTGTTTTATCTTATTGATTTTTGTATTTGATAGGGACTAGCACAGCGAAACACTGACAGTTGCAGAAGCAGTGTCCCGATGTAGAGCACGTGTTGTTTATATTATAGCCCAAGCTAATTTCAAACACCAGTCCCTCGATGGGCATCGATTAGTTCAAACAATCATTAGAGTGACATGTGAGAGTTGAGCCAGACACATTGGACGGTGTCTCGGCCTGGTGGCTCACCTTAAGGAGGGGCATCTCTCTGGCCTGCTGCACCAGCAGGTGCAGTTCGTTCACCTGCTGGCGGACCAGGGGAGGTACTGGGTTACAGCAGGCGACGATGCCCTGGGGCTCCCTGTAGTGAGAGCACAACAAATATAAATATAAATGCTATACAATATATATAAAAGACGGCTTCTCTCTTCACAGGACCTTACAGGAATGCTCTATTCTATTTTTGAGGCGTATACAGTCAGAGGCGACACCGGTGATGAACGTACTTTGGCAGCTCTTCTGCGACCTTGATCATCATGTGATTAGGCAGGACGTATCTGAAAAAGGAGAGAAGATACATTTGAAAAATAACCAGCCGGCTGACTGTTGTTTGGGGTCAGCAGGGCAGGCCAATTGAGAATGGACTGCACACTCAAGTCACACACTCAAGTCACACACACACAAATTGATGTCATGCAACAGCCATGGGCTTGTCATTAGTGGAGCAGGTAGAGAGCCTGAGTGGCTGTCTGAAGGACACCTCAACAGTACTAGAGGGAGGATCAAACAGGCAGCCGAGGAGTTGGATTGCAAGCTGATGATGAGGTGGCATGAGCTGTAGCATGTTGCTATTTTAAGGCATACCATATATCGACATCGTTAAATCAACAAATAAGGAGCCAAGACATAAAAACACTGCAATCACTGTTTGTTTGTTTTAAGTGACTTGACAAACACGCTACCCATCCTTGGTGATGTGCTTTGCGTGTAATTTATATTGATCAATTAAAATTTAATTCAATTCCTACTTATCACTACTATGCGTGTTTCTGTACTCGGTAGATGACCCTAGCCTTGTCCTGTACATTTGTAATTCTTTAATTTAAATGACTAATTCTTTCAGGATTAATGTGAATCTATCCATCTTAAACATTTTGCGATATGCCGAGTATTGCCATAACATGTATTGCGATCCATTACCGTTTTTTCCAACTGCAAATTAAGGAAAACAAAATCAGTTGTATCTAATGAGACAGTTTACAGTCTGTTCATCTCAGACCTCTGACCTCACCAGAATAAAACTCCAGCACCATCTAGTGGACTAAAAACGCAACAGATTTTTATTATTCTAGTACCAAAAAGACCAATGTATATTTGCAATAAAAGATTGATACTTGGCGCCCGTGTATGGAATACAATATTGCCATGCAAAATATCGCTATTCCTATGCTGTATCAGATGCTGTTGATGTTAGCTGGCTGGCGGCTGGCCTACCCGGTGCTCTCGTCCTCCTGCCGCGCCAGCTTGTCCCGCCAGGCAAACAGCAGCCTGAAGGCGGCCAGCTGCTGGGTGTTGAAGGCCCTCTTCTGCCTCCTCTGGAGGTCCTGGTACGACTCCTCCGTGAAGATGGGCTTGACATATTTCTGGGTGGTTGGTTGGGGGGGGGGGGGGGTGAGTGGGAGGATGAAAGGGCAGTTTTAAAATAAAATAAAATAAATAGGACAAATACAATCGTTGATACATGTTAAAATTATTCATTTATTTGTATAGCACTTTTCATACACATATTGCAGAGAGTGCTTTTTCATTTTAGCACAAAACAAAAAATAATAATACAAATAAAATAAGGTGGACAAAGCACATATAGATAAGGTAATGCATATAAAAAGGTCTAATTACTGTAGGTTAAACGCCATTTGAAGACAACCACATTAAAAAACATTACCATTACACTATTCAGTCATTTGTCCAAATTTTGATTTAGTATGATCTATATACATGTCATTAATAAGCGGGTAGGGGTGACACATCTTACACAAGGATGCCTACGGGTAGACGGCAGACATAACATGAGACAGGAAATGCCATTCATCACCAAACATCAACACATAGCATTGAAAAGAGGTAAGATTTGTGTGCGTGTAATTTACCTTGAGGGAGATGTCTTTGCTCTTGTTCCAGATGCTCTGCAGCAGGCCAGGCTGGCCGTGGTTGAAGTCCAAAAGCTCCACCCTCAGGCAGTCGTAGATATAGAGCAAGTAGTGGGTGTCTGCCCTCGCATACTCAAACATCTCCTCTGGCAGAGGCCTACACATGCACACAGACAAACACAGACACAGACACAGACACACACACACACACACACACACACACACACACACAGGTTGATCATTTGAGCTGGGGTGAAGTCTCCAGCTTACGAGGAAATCTCCATACTATAATGAGCCAACTAACTGCTCAGCGTGCGTGTATAACAACTGAGCAAACATTAGACTATACTTATACGAGGAGAACTCACTTGTTTGTTTTCGTCTTCATGCTAATGTTCCTGCCACTACCACGCAATAACTCACTACTTTTAAGTGTCGCTCAGAGCATTTAAATCACATTTCTTCTTTAACTTAACGTTGGATCATCATCATCCCTCCCCTAGGACACAGAAATCAATCCATCACACTAGGCTTTCCCACAGCTTTCTATAGGCGAGGCACAGCGCCTCTGAATAAATGGCCAACTGCCTCTACAGACAAATTGACTTCACAATGAAGACGACGACAATGTGCGCATCCGTTCATGAATAAGCTTGTAGACCGCTCCCGCTTAATTTCTGACTTCCTCTGATTGGTTCAGGGAATCCATCTTGCCTGTCAATCACAAATAGGCTAGTCATCTCGCATAGTCAGACCTATCTCCACACTTTGTTTTAGCGCTGGAGAAAGGTCTGGCTCTACTCACTATCATTCTGGCATTGGGGAAAAAATACAGCCCGTCTTGTTTGTATTTCTTTCACCAATCACAATCGTCTTGGGTGGCGCTAAGCCCAGGATGCAGCAACGGTAGCAGATGGCTGAAGGGGGAGGAGTATAAGGTATAAGCCCGCCCAGAGCCTGCCATTGAGCGACTCCTACAATCGCCAATGGCCTCTATGGGCTGTTTTATTTGGCTATTATAATGCACATGATTATTATAAAAAAAATTTAAACCCACGATTGTTGTACACAGAGTACTTCAGTCGACTTGGAACGATGATTCGACTATTCACATTTTAGGGTACAGCCCTACGCTATCGCTTGCCTCTTTCTGGGAAGCACTTCCGCCCCCTCCAGTAAACATTTTGTTGTGGGAAACCCCTGCTTCGCACTAACACCTAAATCCAAGAAAAAAGACAAAGAACAACGTCCTCTCCCCTACCGGATCCTCCAGTCGGCAAGCTGGAAGCGTTTGTCCGACTCTACGCTGCAGAACTGTTTGAGCAGGTGGTCCAGGGAGTGGCGCGCGTGGTTGAGGGCGCGGCTGGCCTGGTGCGTGTCGAACATATTCACCACGTACAGACCCAGGTCCTTCTGGAGCCACTCGACGTCCGAGTCCGCACCGTGGAACACCTGGCACGGCCAAATACATAGGTTTTAATACACCATCACAAAAGGTGCAGTGTGTAGGATTTAGTGGCACCTAGCGGCGAGGTTGCAGATTGCAACCAACTGAATACCCCATCATTTAGGTCCTTCCAAAATGATGACAGCATCGAGTAGCCGAGTGCCAAGTGATGTGGTTCCTTGATGGATTTTTTAAAAATTGTATTTAGTTATTTAGTCCGTAAAACTATAGGTTATAGCTTATGAGTAAGATGGCGATTATGTTTAAAAATTACAGCCGTTCTGGTCTACTATAGAAACATGGCAGTGCAACATGCCAGGCTCCGTGGAAGAGGACCCACTCCCCCATGTAGATTTAAAAGGCCTCATTCTAAGGTGACGAAAACACAATAATTCTTATTTTCATGGGGTATACACAAATTAAAACATGAATGAAGATGTTCGCGCATGTGTGTGTGTTAGAACAAAGCGTTGATCACCTTGACGATGTCAGGGTCGGTGAACACCTCGTTGAGCAGGTACAGCTCACTGCGGAGCTCCAGGGTGTCGATGATGTAATCCTGCTCCCTGGTGGAGATCTGCATCAGGCAGGTGAGGCCCAGGAAGCTTCTGTACGAGTGATGCTGGGACAGGGAGACGGGAAGACAGGATGTCAACAATAACAATAGGCATGTTTAGCTGCCTGCCACTGTGAGCTGCTGTATATGTGCTTCCTTTGAGGTAATGGATTCTTTTGAAATCAGGGCTCAAACCTGTTCAGGTCTGGGATTACTAAAGTACATCTTATCTTGAAACTTTTTTTGTACAGGCGTATTTATTCTTTCAGAGAAAGAATAAATGCCTCACGTGTATTGCGTCATCAGATCAGCCTTTATAGAAACCACTGATCAAACTATTTAGAACGAATGATCGGTGGCCTATCCTTTTTCGTGCAATATAAATAAACTTGCCTCGTCTAAATATCGCTATAAGAGCGCCTTGAGACCGACGGTGCCCAAAATAATTATTTAGTTGCAGTCTGAATAGTGAATGGGCGAATGCTGAATGTTTCTGGATGTGTACCTCCAAGTCCACTGCGAACTCAGACACTTTGCACAGCGTCTCGTTCAGAACCACCAGGTCCTCCAGGGTGTCGATGAAAGAACACTTGGTGTCCGCCATCGGCTTGTACATCTTGGAGAACATAGAAGAAGAAGAAATAAGCCATGAGGGGCACTTCAATTCTAGGTAGATGACACTACTGTACGGGTAACTTTCAACCGGGAAGCACACAGAGCACACTAACCACAAGACTATACTGCACCAAGACAGTACTTTCAGCATTTAAAGCCAGAAGCATGGCAGGTTCAGTGGGAGGTAGAGGTGGAGAGTGGGGGGGGGGGCGACACATTTGAAATGATTGGGGACGATTGTGTGAATACCTGAGGTTCTGGCTTGGAGAGCAGTCTCTCTGGTATCGTCAGATGATCAATTTCATGTTGGTATGGGTGCGCAAACCTACACCGAGAAATACCACAAAAATATTATAACATACGATACGAATCTGAACTAATAAAAACCTTTTGATTCATTCCATTATATTTATATATATATATATAAATATAAATATGTGTGTGTGTGTGTTTATATATATATATATATATACACACATATATACACATTACTAATAAAGTCATTAGCTATATGAATCAATACAGACATGTAATACAGCGAGAGTCTTACATGTCTTCCACGTGTTCCTGGGTTCTCTGCTGGTGAATGAAGTCTGCCAGCGCCGCAGGGACGTCCAGGTCCTCAGGTCTCTCTTTACGGATCTGTTTGTTTGTGAAATCTACAGATAGGTGGGGAGAGCAAACCAATATTAACTAGAAGGTACATTTCCTGAAGAAAAGGTGAAGTGGGCTAGCTGAACGCAACCGGATGTATTGCTTAAGCAAAACAGCTCTGTGTTGCTTAATTCCAACGCACAGTAATGCCGTCTCTCCACCGTCTCTCCACCGTCTCTCCAAAACGGGTATGAATTTGAAATGACCAGCTGCGACCTAGAGTGGAGCGCCAATGTGCGTGTATTGGAAGAGTGAGTGTCAAACCAACATTAATAATTCAACAACTACAAATGGTATCGCTTAGATATTTGAATGCGAGTGACAGCGTGAAAATACGAATCTTTTGTTGTATAATATGTGAAAGTACTGTGGAAATTGTAGAAGTAGCGGCAGTTTGCAAAATGTGTGGATATTTTCAAATCACCAACTGCCATCACTCTAACAACTGAACATTCTATCATTCATTTCAATGGGAAAAAAATATTAATAAAACTTAAATATCTTAAAAACTATAAAAACTATAAAAAAAATGTGAATAGACCCGGTCGATTCCTAAAGTAGCTGAATGTTTTAAAGTTTGAATGAATTTTCTAGCACAAAGAACGACGAAGGGCCAAAGTTTTTGAGAGAACAATAATAAAGAAATAGTGGGAATGACAATAGTGTGCTAGCTATAAAGCTAGCCCACTAAATATCCTGACAGCACTGGTATGAGAGCAGCTGTTCTTGTTTCAGGACTATATTTTACTGCACGTATTTGTGTATTGTGTGTGGATGACGCTCAAGCTAGTTTATTGACTTATTTTTCATGTAGTGCTGCCTTTGGGACCAGGGACAGACAAAATTGTAGTTGGTTTAGTTATTTATTTTGTGTGTGTGTGTGTGTGTGTGTACGTCAGAGGACATGTTTGAGACTACGTCTAGTCCAATATCACATCTGTATAGTACAACAAGGACAGTGACTAACTGGTATTGTGCCTCCTTAGTTGGCTGGATTGAAACAAGGAGCATCTTTGCTGTAAGGTGCTTCTACAGGGCACAGATACGGTCCTCCTGTCCTCGACTTGTGTCTTCATACTTGATCAAGTATAAAATCCTACTCTCTGTCTGTTTACTGGAAGCCGGTCACAGTTAAGGAAAACGACCGGGACAAAGCGCATTGGTTTTGTTCAAACTTGTTCAGCGGTTGCGGTGTTTCCGCTTAGCAAACCACCACCAAACTTGGTGGTGAGCGTGTCATTTTCAAAATCACAAAGCAGCCTCTGTCCCAAGGTTTCTGCTGAATGGGGTAGACTCATCCCCGTGGACTGTACCAACCGGTAGGTTCATCTATCTGACAAATTATGTGATGTCACTAGAGGGTAGTCGTCACGTGACAAATTTGGAACGGCTTGTGCTAATCACACTCACACACCTGACCGTAGCAGGTAGTGTACACAAGGGGAAATAGAGTAGTTGCATCATCTCATGTATAGCAGCAGTAGAAGCACTCACAGGATGGAAGAGGTTTTGTTGCATTGGGCTTGATGAAGATCTTGGGAACGAAAGGAATGTTGCTGTTGTCAACTTTCTCTCTAAACCTCAGCTGAGGCCTGGTGATGTTCCTGGCCTGCAGCAGGCGAAACGTCTCCGAGCGCCGGGGGTCCGACCCCTGGAAGCAGAGAAACCACCGCGTATCGTCATCTGAACTGGACGGGAAACAACTGATCCAGAATCAGGCTGATCATCAGCTGTTACAAAAAGGGAGGCCGAGAGCCAAGACTTGTAGCCAATGTACTAATATGAATCTCTAGATCATATATAATGATATCAAATATAATATTAACTCATGAAAAATGTTACGTTATGAACATTATTACAACACCCTTAACACAAGCAAACAAAAAAAAAGGATGCGAGTACATGCGTCTGCTAAATGCCCTAAATGTAAATCACGTAGACTGACATCGCCAGACCAATTTCGCAAATGCATATTAGTCTGGAACCTCTCAGTTCATTTTCGATTTCCAAGGGCCGTTATCAACGGGCACAGACCAAAATGTCTACGGACGGGTAAATTAAACTTGAACACCTGCCTCCAGCCAATGGTGCTAGATTTTACCTTTTGGCAGGTAAACAAATTCAGGGGTACATATTAACACAATTGCTTGGCCGGTAGAACTGTCCACTCTGGCAGATGGAAAGACTAAATTATAAAAAGGACATTTCGGCCCCGGTGCGTATTAATGAGAGGACACTAGCAGAAGCCAACCTTTCGGTTCCAGCTGGACACCACGATCTTGGGAGGCTGGTACCCGACGGGCATGACAGGCTTCTGGCTCCGGTTCACTCCATCCGCTTCATCCAGCAAGATGCCCTGGGAACGAAATCGAACACACGCGTGACCACTTACCCATTCTGAATGTGCTTTCGTTCCGCAACACAAAACGACGGCCGCAAACCAACATACCACTTTCTCTAGGATGAGGTCATTGGAGTCCACCAGCAGGTCGAACTTATCCTCCAGGCCCGTTAGCTTGTTGTTGTCCCTTATGTGCGATCTGCAGCCATGGTGTTGCATTATGTTGCTCATGCTAATGCAGGGGGAGGAGCGAGGAGGACAAAGAAGAAGCAAGCAAGACGTTTAGTAGTGCTTCACGTTTGGGGTTGACCTGGCTGACAGGGGGAAGACACAAGACAGCGACGCTCACCAGTGCAGGAGTCGGTCTCCTTGGGTCTCGCAGAACTCCCTGAAGCGAGGGAAGCTGCGGTAGAAATCGAAGTCATCTCCGGTTTGAGGCAACGCAGCGGAGGCCTTGGTGGCGGCCAACACTGTACCCAATCCATACTGCAAGAAAAAAAAAAAAGTCTGAGTGAGCCCATCCAGAGAAAACAGTGTACAGACCGGCATGTTTTAAATATTAAATAAATATCAGATTCAACTTTATTGTCATTGCAGTGTACAGAGACAACGAGACGTAGTCTGACATCTAAAACAGAAGTGCAAAAGCAGTAAGGTGCAGAGTATGTACATCACATGTATAGTGTGATGTACATACTCATATTTTATTTATAGTATCATAAATAAAAGGCAATAGATAAGATGTATGCAGTAAGAATAGAGAAAGTACAAGTAACGCCAGTAGTAGATGTTAGTTAACACTACAATGCGGTGTTTACTCTCTAGACTTTAAATCGCGACCAGAGGACCAGGGTTTTGCTTGACGTTTGTGAAAACGACACACACACACACACACACACACACACACACACACACACACACACACACACACACACACACACACACA
>JAOPJH010000001.1:17087514-17097542 GCA_027122575.1 Merluccius polylepis | reverse complement strand
GTCAAACCATTGAGAATTGTCTTCAAAATAATAATAATACTCAAAACGTAAGCAACAGAGAACGAGAACGCCCACAATACTGACACACGACAAAAACCATGTGGGCTGGCGAGGGATCTCGGAGCGCAACGGGAACAAAAGTGAATTGACTGTGTGACATTGGTTTGTGTTGGGAAACTCAGTAAATAAAACACCCATAATTTCTTTCGCCCTTTCTTTCGAAAACCTTTTTTTTTTTCTTTCTTTTTTGAACAATGTCAGCCTGGCATGAGAGAACAAATACACACTCACCACACAAACAAACAGGACTCGCAGGACTGCGCTTTCTATAAGCTTGTAGGCCGTCGGTGATGAAGGAAAAAGAAAAATCCTCAACCTTAGTAGTAATACTGTTTCATCTTAACCACATGCAGCTGGTTGACCTTGGATCTGCGGTATCCATATCTGTTCCGTTGGCTGCGTTTGCACATATTGTTTGACAGACTAAAAAGGGATGTCTGGGGGGCTTTCCAAGGAGTTGAACAACAACACCTTTTCTTTTTTGCCTACCTAACTCGACTTTGCAGTGCTACTCAGTTTGACAACAACCGCTACAAACATGTGCTCCATGCTTTGCTAACCCAAAGCTGAACCATCTCACTCTTTCCCTAAAAGCTAAATCGCCTTCTTCTAAACCCAGTCGTCCGTGGCGCCCGGGGACAAGGTAATATGCACCCAATTATTAGGTGGATGACCCATGTGTGTGTGTGTGTGTGTGTGTGTGTGTTGTACAAGCAACACACATTGCTAATTGCATTGCAAATGCAAATTCAGCCATGTACACACACACACACACACACACACACATTCACCTATGCAAACACAGATATGCACAGACACACACACCTGCACACACACACACACACACACACACACACGCACGCACGCACACACACACTCGCTCACACACACACGCACACACACACACACACACACACACACACAATGTTCTCTCTCTCTCACACACACACACACACACACACACACACAAAGGCACACACACACACGCACACACACTACACACACACTACACACACACTACACACACACTACACGCAGCCATCTTGATACAATTGTCCTGATTTAGATCTACCTAAATCGTGATAGATTAGCCTTGTGTGGATGTCATTAGAACCATTACTCCTATGCCCTTTCCCATTTCAGCCCCTCAGGCCTGTCCTCATTTATTAAGATCTTTTAATGGCTGCTAAATCACAGCACAGGCCTGACTTTTCATTCGTCAAGTCGCACCATTAAGTAGACTCTGGTGTACCAGGTGAAGAGAGACTTCTGATCTGTCTGCTCCCCATTTTTTGTCGGAAATTCAAGTCAAAGCGAGCTCTAGGCACCCGAGCACCCAGACGAATGTCTCTTCTCTTCCAAAACGACAGACAGACGGCAACACTCGACAAGATAAAAAAAAAAAAAAAAAAACGAATCAAAAACAAACCAGAAAAAACAAAAGGTTTCCTTTCCCAGAATATATATTTAAAAAATGAAATAAGATTTCATATTTAAGCCAGACTCGTGTCTCGTGAGCCGGTGGCTACATATGAGCGTCCGGACGGCGCGACGCGGCAGCTGTTTGAGCTCTGGTCTCAGCCGCCGGGGCTGACGATGACTCACCGCTAATGGCGGGGGCCACAGCTAATGTTTACCAACGTGTCTCCCAGATGGAGGACGGCGGCCATACATTAAGGTGCGTCCATTATCACCGGTGTTATTAATAGGTGCTCCATGATGAATGTATATATGCGCTGTTGCACACACAGCGGCTTTTGTTGGGGGCTCAGGCCATCAATCAAGCTGGCTAGCATCGTGACTGACGCGGCGCGGGCATAATACAGTGCTGTCGTTGTCTCTCCCCATCCAATGGGAAAATTACGATCGCTTAACACGGTTTGAGGTGGAGGGTGGACAGTTTTGTTTAATATTGTCCATCTCCGACGCACAACCTCATAATGAAACCCATAACTTTAAGGTTAATATGGCACAGAATGAAATAAAAATGTAACCTAGTGTAATAATCTCCAAAAGGCACAAGTATGGAGGAGAGGGGGGGGGGGCGTTACGGGCGAAAGAGTACGTTCTCACACGGCGGAATGTCGAAAGGAAAAGCATATGTACGCCTGCGATGTAAATATGTCAACTTATAAAACGTAACTCCGCAGCAAGAGTCTTTTCGCACCCGCGTGCTAAACGGCCGATGATGAGAAAAATCTAAATATAGAAACCTTGAAGAAAATCGCGTAGCGACGATGCTAAGGCTGGGAACTATTTTGGCACATGAATGGGAAGTAAGGCAATCTGTGAGCTGCTGTGGCGCGTTCTCCTCGACCCTTAGCGGACGCTATCGCAACGCCACCCGGGCTGACCCACCTTACAGCGCTCAGGGTACGCGTTGAACGACGAGGGCAGGCTGCCTCCGCGCTTCTGCTGCCTCTTAGCCAGAAAACAAACATACACTTTTTAAACAGCACACACTCACCTCAGCACTGAGGGGGGGGAAACTCACTGGCTTTCACAGAAAATGAAAGCGAAGAAACAAAATACGACAGTCGTAAAGGTAAAAACAAAACAAAGAAATCGTGGGCATGTCGTGGTGTCATGAGGCGGATCTGAAGGTGGATATTGTAACACCCAGGATCAGCGAGAGAGGAGAGACGTCTGCGGTCCACGTGCCCGAGCCCCGTGCACTCATACCTGCAACCAGACGCAAAATAAACTCATTAGAGATAAAGTGGTACAGCCCTGGGTACAGCCGTATTACTCGACCGTAAAAATGTGTCACAAAGTTAGCGACACTAGAGATAAATCAGCCATTCCTAAATTGTGTACTTTCTCTAAATTCAGCAATTTTGTCATGACTATTTATGCGGCTAAAACGTTCCAACTTTCCTGCAACATCCACCTGCTGTTTCTGAAGAAATAACACTTTCATTTTTTTCAGTTTGAATCTGGCAACCTAAACAAGCTGGCAAACAAGCCAATCACCTCCCCAGACCCAAGAAGAAGCATCCTAATATTCTCAAATAAAATGTCATCAAAAAAAGGCAGTAAAGAAACCAAATCCCCTTTCAAAACGCAGAACATCAACATTGCAAATTAGCATTTAGAGGAGGGGAAGAGGGAGAATTAGCCCTGGAGTCCCACAGGACAGTAATAGCATGAAGGGAGAGGAACGGGGGGGAAGTCGAGCTCAGAGACAGAGATAGATTGTGGAGAATATTTTCTGCAGAATACGAGTGGAGACAGAGAGAGAGAGAGAGAGAGAGAGAGAGAGAGAGAGAGAGAGAGAGAGAGAGCGCGCGGCCCGACGGGGGCTGGCTCTGGAGAGGAGTTATAAAGTCACGGGAGGACAAAATGTCCCTGTCAGCTTTTCACAAGTGTTAAGTGACTTCATTTACAAGTGGGTGGGAAATGAGCTCCAACTTCTTCTGAGGACTCAGTGAATCATCCTCATCATCCTCATCCTCATCCTCATCCTCATCCTCATCCTCATCATCATCATCATCGTCATCATCCTCCTCACATTTAGCCCTTTTCACACGTGTGTATCTTCCAAAATGGCCGCCATAGACTGTAGGATTAGCATCTAGTTTATCCGTTTTCACACCCCCACGCCTGCCCTCCCACTAAACACGCTGCTGTGATGCATAAATGGCTTGAATTAATTGTGCGTGTCGCTACGCCATTTTACAACCTACCCTATCTCTAACCACTTATACATTGAACCTGTGTGACATGTGGAAGAAAGCGGGGGGGCACGATTGACTACCAGCCGAAAAAGTTATGGGTTCGATGGTAGGAAGCCGTAACCCCTTCTGCTCATTAATGATATGTATCAGAAAAAACTGTAAGTTGCTTTGGATAAAATAGCGTCTGTAAAAAATTACTAAAATACTAAAAAATTACTAAAAATGTTCTCTTTAGCAGTATCCCAAACGCTAGGCTGCGGGTTTCATAGTGCGGGTCCTTGCTAGCACTGCTCTACGAAGGAGCCTTGGCCTGGAAGAAATGAGACGGTCTAACAAAGCCGCCACCTGCTGTGCCATCTTGTATTTTAAAAAGTACATATGTGTATAACAGACATTATAATAATGGTTTTATTTAACATTTTAAAATAACGTTTTTTAGGAGATGCTGACACTGCTGACTGTTTTGCGTAGGTGGAGGATTGTGGATGGCAGAGCACTACAAAGGATACACACCGCATGCGTCCTTCAAATTTTGAAGGAGGCACGCCAAGGAAGGAAGGAAACGCTGCCTATAAAGGCTGCGGCCTAAAGGATTTGAAACACACGCTTTTTTAAACCGCATTTAGCCATCGAATAGACAACGTACTGATTTGATGGATGTGTATGGGCTCAGAGGGCGGGCCGAGCCCCCCCTCGCTCAGCGTCCGGATGTGGATGACGTAAATGTCGTCCTCAGGGAGGGTCAGCTCCGCGGAGGCATTGACCGTCGCCAGCGTGGTCACCTCTTTGTGTTTCTGCCTCCGGTAGGACACCTGACAGAGAGGGGAAGGAGAGGGAGGGAGGGAGGGAGGGAAAGGGAGGGAGATAGAGGGAGAAAATTAGAGCAAGGGAGAGAGGCAGGAAGGGAGGGAGATGGAGAGAGGGAGAGGGGAAGGAGAGAGAGAAGGTAGGTGAGACAGAGGAAGGGAGAGGGGAAGAGAGAGGTGCAAGATAAGAAAACAGTGTGCTGTGTATAGGCCACAAGAAAAGATTCAGGGGGGAAGCAGTCCACCATTTTAAAGGTTTCATAGTTCATATCCTCTTTGTTAAGAATCTACCTGGTAACCAGTGACCTCGGACTCCGACTCCATGGCCACCACGGGTTCCCAGTAGAGAGACAGCAGAGGACCAATCAGAGTCCACTCAATATTCAGCGGGGGCTGGGCTGGTGCTAGGTAGGAAAATAACACACAAAACACACCATGTATATAACACTTCATATGAAAATACTTTTTTTCATACAATTTTGCCCAAGGCCTTCAACGCTGTAGATCATACAGTGGCACTACAGTGTCCACTCGATCTAGGAGTGAGACCAGGACTAATGCCATGGATCTGCAGCTTCATGACCGACCGTCGTCAGAAAGTGCGCTACCATGGATATCTCTCTGATTGGGAATATCCCACATGTGGAGTTGCTCAGAGAACCGTACCAGGGCCTATATAGTCTTCCTATAAACAGCGCCCTCTAGGATGAAACAGACCACTGGAAATTTGTAGATGATATGACTCTGGCCCAGACGTGGACATCCACGGACCCTAAATGGTCTTCACATCTGGGTAGAGGAGCACAAAATGAAACTCAACCCAAGGAAATGTAAAGTTCTACATGTCACCAGCATGAGATACACACCAGCTCTGCCGACCCTCTCCATTGACCAGAACATACTGGAAGTGACACAGTCAAAGTCCTTGGGGTCACCATCCAGGGAAACTTGCGAAGGGAGAGTCAGGTGGACCAGATGTTGACCTCAGCCAATTGGGAAGCTTTTTGCTTTGCATCGCCTGAAGAAATTTGGTGTTCGAGACCCAGAACTGGTTTCCATCGACACATGCGATGTGTTTCCAGTGCTGGGGTATGCAGTCCCTGTCTGGCACAATTCTTTGACTGCAGACCAGGCTAAAAGGCTGGATAGCACGCAGAAATGCCAGAAAACGGCAACTTTAAAAAGTCCAACTTTAGTGATTGGCTACCAACCCTCAGGGAGGAGCTCACAGGTCGTCAGACAAGGAACTCAAACAAACGGACCATCCCAAAACGCTGAACGGAGAGATAGAGGAGATCACCTGATCCCCTATATGTGCGGACTCCTAAATGACGGCAGATTTTAGGTTTGTGATATGAGATATTAGCTTTTTGCAAATTTTAAATGTTCTATTTATAATGTTAACATTTTAAATGTTTGGTCTATATTTATTGATTCATTGTTTCATCGCAACAGCAAAATAGTTAGCTCTGTTTTAATGAAAATTGTCTTTATGAACCTGTGATAATGCTGAAAGGTCATGTATACTCAAACTCTAAATGCTCAAACTTAATACTTGACTTGCCAGGTAAAAGGTGACTTCTGCAATACATGCCTTTTGTTGTACGAGTGCAACTGACATTGTAGCGGTTGGTCGCACAGGCGCACACCTAGCGCAAAAGTTCACCTGGAGGGTATTGATAAAAGCATGTATTTCTGTGTTACCATCGCACTGAACATCTCTTTGCTTACTAGAAACACACATGTTTTTCCAAGAATGCGACAGCAAGATGTTCAGTTTCTCAATTTCTTTGAGTGCCCTGACTCAGTGGAGAACAATATGTCACAACACATTAACCTTCTCCAGTGTTGCTGTGGACGGATAAAAATAGAAAGCCCTCATGCTCCTTCGAGTGGGATAACCTTTGCATCTTTCAAACTTTGGAACAATGACCCATTGTGTGTGAGTACAGCAACGGCGCCTGACTGAAATGGCAATGACTACAACTATCTCTCGTCTTCTCGGGCGAGGGGGGGGGAGCAAGCGTACTCACTGGGCTTTTTGGTGGTGGCGTTGATGGCGTACAGGAACGGGCCGGTGCCAGCCGTGTTGAAGGCGCTGACGGTTAGAAAATACTGCGTGCTTCCCACCAATCCGCTGACGGCGACCGACGTCTGGTTGCCAGGGACCCGGATCTTGCCCATGGTTTCGGGTTTGGTGTCGTCCTCCCAGTAGACCACCTGTTGGGAGATGCCGAGACGGTATGAACGCGATGACATCATCACCACCACCACCACCATCAGCAGAGCTTTCCTCCTTCACAGAGTTCATTCAATACGGCGGGAAGGTTATTGGTCATATTAAAAAAAATAAAACAGAATCCATACTTGTCAACATTCATTGAATACTTAGCGCCGCCTCGTACCAAACCGAACCTGTTGTGGTTTGATTCGGTCCTTTTGGTTTACACCCACAGTGGTCTGTGTACAGTTACTTTACATTACCAGAGAGTCAGTTCTAAATATCTAAATCCAATATAAACCCGACTTTTACTGCTTGCATCTAGCTATAAATGGAGGAGTCTCTGCATGTCTCCTTCAATTTTCTTGACAACCGTTCATCCGATCGACTTCCCACTTGGTGGGTGTATTGCTGAGGACCCAAGGAGGTGCAGTGTCAACTGCGATCTCTTGAGATCTACAGGACATCTTTATTAGTAGTACGTAACAACCGCCAAACTGTGTAGTGTATTGTGTGTCAACTGTTACACCGCCAAACGGCATGCTGGGTACAGCTTGCTCGCCGTCAGTTGTTACAGTGCATTCAAGAGCAGATGAAGAAGGAGAGACCGGAGATGTTACATTCTAGCAAAGTCTGGTACGTTTGCCATTTGTTTCGCTAAACTCAAACATTTCAAGCATCAGCGACGCTTTTGTTCCCGGAAAGAGCCTGGTCCCAAATAGATAGCCAAGATACCCAAAGCGCTTTACATAGTGTGTGTATGTGTGTGTGTGTGTGTGTGTGTGTGTGTGTGTGTGTGTGTGTGTGTATGTCTGTGTGTGGGGGGGGGCAAGTAGTAGTTTGTTTTTGTTTATGAGATTTGATATACTCGTGTATATGTACGCACAATACACATACATGTATATACCTACATGTATTTTGATTGAATGCTTTCAATTGAAATACCTGGCTCGGTACAATATCACAGTGTGAGGATGGAAGAAAGTCAGCGGCCGTTTAAGAAGAAGAAAAGAGCACGCCGATAAGCAATTTTCCTTTCTTTGTATTCTACAAAAGGTCCAATATATATTTTCTGTGTTGGTGGTATAATTTCTCCGCTTTGAAAAGCATCCATCCCTGAAACAGCCATTTCCATGGCGACACCACCTCTGAAAGTAAACGGTATTCACACACACACACACACACACACAAAAGGAGAGACGGCGGGGATTGAATGCGTGTTACGTAAAGAAAAAGAAACCTTGCAATTATGTATTTACATTTAAAAGGGGCCAAACAACACACACCTCGTAGCCCAGAACTCTTTCAGCGCTGAACGACACCGTCTGCCAGTTGACTTCAATCTCACAGGCGGAGACACTTCTGGCCCAGACCCCAACCGGCATGCCGCTTGGCTCTGAAATGACACAGCACGACGCACACACCCACACACAGGCGCTTTACTGCCTGTCTTCCCTCAGAGACGTGACAGGCTGGAGAAAATGTCCTTCAATTATGAGCGACAAGTGACATCATGGGGATCACTCTTAATGCCTTTTTGTGAAATACATCTGCAGGTCCCAGAGTGGTGATGATTGGTCAAATATGAAGATTTGGTAATTTGGTTATTAGCCTATATACTGCATGATATACAATATACTCTTATGATATATGGGTTTTCAATATTATATATGTACCTGCATAATATGTAACATCCAAAAAAATTCTAATTATTTTCACTTGATAGATTTTCCATAAGACTTCTAACAAGGGTGTTGCTTGATGATATAATTATCTTGTTTTTCTCTTGCCCCATCATCATTAATGACCCACCAATCAAACAAGACATATTTTCCCGGCACCAGTCTGCAAACAAGAGTGGCGCGATTACTGTTCTTCATCACACAATGTTATAACAGTCACTTTGCTCTCTACTAGTGAGCTCAAGTTAGCTCTGACAACCGTTCAATGCTAGAAAACTCAAGCTAGCTCTAAAAGACACGATAGCTCTTTGATAGCAACACACATACGCTACCTCTAACAGCTGCGAAGTACAGCTCTCTTCTACCAAGCTCAAGCAAGTTCTAACAGCCACGTTTCTCTCTGCTAGCAAGTTCAAAAGCTCTAGTACCGAGCTAAAGCTAACTTTAACGGCTGTGTAGCTCTTTTTAAATTATTTTTAAATTGAATCTTTATTTATTCAGGTAGATAACAAATTGAGATTAAAATATATTTTTAAATGGTGAACTTAAGAGGACAGCACAGCACAGGATAAAATACAACACAAAACACAGAACACACAACAGAACATTCAACAATGTGCCAGCGAGCTCAAGCTAGCTTTCACAACCACACTGCTCTATTCTAGCAAACACAAGCTAGCTCTCACAGCCGTGTAGCTCTCTGCTAAGTGCTAACCAGATCAAGCTAGTTCTAACGGCCGCGTAGCTCCCTGCTAGCCATTTCAAGCTAGCTGCATTTACCTGTCTCCGCCGAGTAGATGGTCACCACCGGGCTGAAGGGCCCCTGTCCCTTGATGTTGTAAGTTCCAACCTTGACGTGAAACGGCGAGAAGGGCGCAATGCTGTCGTTGCGATAGACGTAGCGGGCCGCGCCTGGGACAGAGGTGGCCACGTGCGTCCAGGAGAGGTCTCCGAAGGCGCGGAAGGCGATGATGTAACCGAAGCTCTCGCCGTTCTGCAGTTCTTCAGGGACAGGCTGAGAGTGAAGCACAAAACTATAGTGATATTAAAACACATACAAAGGGCTCACAGCATGCACACTGCGGGGCCGACCCATTCCCCACCACCCTAACCTCACGACGCCGGAACTCGCGCACAAGCCACAAATTGCTTTTCCTACCCACCTGGCTAAATGAGAGTGAGGAGTAGGCATTTAAAAAAAAAGGAGAGAACAAAACCAAGCTTATTATAGAATGTGCCTTGAGCTTCAGAAAGTTAACGTTATTTCAGCAGTCATTGAAATTAGACGAGTCAAATAAGGACGACTGTGAAATCTTTAGACCTCAGACCACTAATTTAACATTTGTAATTCTGCTCAGCGTCCATAGCGGTCCGCCTCACTTCTCTGCAAGATTTGTGCATTGCAGATTTGACAAAGCAATAACTGCACGCTCACGCTCACACGCACGCACGCACGCACACACACACACACACACACACACACACACACACACACACACACACACACACACACATATACACAATCATATAGACGCACAGAAATGTGATCCCAGGTCTGGAGACTAACGGAGCAATCTCTCAC
>JAOPJH010000001.1:17005726-17017713 GCA_027122575.1 Merluccius polylepis | reverse complement strand
ACACACACACACACACACACACACACACACACACACACACACACACACACACACACACACACACACACACACCATCCACAGTGAGTGCGAAGGGAGCCATGAGAGATGCTATCTGAAGCTCAGCCCTTCTCTAGGGAGGAGCGGACCTGTGTCACCTACAAATGCGGCCTTATCAACACAATACAGGACGTCCTGCGCCAACGGCCGGGTTGGATTGAAGTCAAGGAGTAAGTGTTTAAAAAAGAACCGATAAAAACACCACACAAAAATAAACTTTTTGTCACAGTTTGACCCTGAACCTTGAACCTTGTGTTGAACGCACAGTGATGGAGAGTGGGACTTCAACTGGTGTGACGTGGCCTGGCTGAGGGAGAACTTTGATCACTCTTACATGGAGGAGCATGTGAGGATATGTCACTTCCGCAACCATTACGAGGTGGGTCAGGTCCTTCATGTAATCATTATTTCATTATTTTAGATGCATGTCCTTGATACATACATAGGGGTAGGCATCTTGCTCACAGGCAGGCGTGTGGCGTTGGGGTTCAAACCCACAACCTTTCGACTGAGAGTCAAACACGGACTAGTCTATCTTGCCCATATGTAATAATAAAAATAATTATTATAATAATACCCATCGGAGATACTGATGTATGAAACATGACAAATAATGGCACCAGTAAGGCACCAGTTGATCGCTTTCCATTAAATTGGTTGCTCGATGTTTCAGCTGACACGCAAGAACTTCATGGTGAAGAACCTGAAAAGGTATCGCAAAAACCTTGAAAGAGAGGTGGGCCGGACGGAGGCGGCCAAGTGTGACTTCTTCCCCCGGACCTTTGAGCTGCCAAGCGAGTATCACCTCTTTGTGGAGGAGTTCAAACGCAGCCCTGGCAGCACCTGGATCATGAAGCCGGTGAGCTGCAGTAGACCCTTGTGCTTCACACTGCTCTGTTTTTCTCTCATACAGTAGACCAGCATTAATATATATATATATATATATATATATATATATATATATGTATGATGTACATATGTTTGCTCATTGCATTTGGAGTTGGTTCTGCTGTTGAAGGGACATTGCTCTGATATGTTTGTTTTAAAGGTAGCAAGATCTCAAGGAAAAGGGATCTTTCTATTCCGGAAACTAAAAGACATCATGGATTGGAAAAAGGTAATGCAATTGCCATTTGCCACCAGAAAACCATTCAAAAAGGAACTATTTTTAAGTTTGAAAACATCACTGTGTTGCTGTAGGATGGCACCCGCACAGAGGAACAGAAGAACGACGTGCAAGTGGAGAGCTACGTGGCTCAACGCTATATAGAGAACCCGTACCTCATAAGCGGTAATCAATCATATCAACAAATATAAAGAAACACAAATTATAACAAAGAAATTCAAACCGTTTCACAAATATTCACAAGGAGCAGGTAGGAAAAATGAACAATTCCATGAATATCAACTAACAACAGAGAAAGCGGTCAAACACAAATCTCCAGCCCACCGTGTGAGCGTACACAGAGCTATCCATCATACCACAGCTCCAATCAATCACCTCATCTGTCATTGCGTCTATCATGATATCTGTCATCGCATCTCTCAGCGTCTTCCCAGTTCTGCATATTTTGCTCAAGACGTTTTCTCTCCTGCAGGCAGGAAGTTTGATCTGAGGGTCTACGTGATGGTGACATCAGTGAGTATGGCCCTTTGGAAAACACAATAAATCATGCCCGTCTTACGTCCCGTCCCCCCCCTCCCGGCTAAACCACGTCTGTGCTGTGTTTTCCAGTACATTCCATTGAAAGCCTGGCTGTATCGAGATGGCTTTGCGCGGTTCTCCAGCACACGGTTCTCTCTGAGCAGCATCGACGATCAGTGTATCCACTTCTCACGCTCTTTTAGTTGGGGAACAAGCGGTGCTTTGAGCTTACAGACCCGACGCCGCTGCCGCCGCCGCTGCTGGCTTTTAACAGTGAACATCAATGCCCACTCTGTTGGTTTTTTTTCTGAAATATTTAGGAAAGTGTTCAAACCAAAAATGATTTTGGTTTGAACTGGTTATTTTTAGTCTTTGTTTCTAGAAGAATGTCTTTCATCTCGGTCCACAGCAAAGACGTAATGATACCGTCATATTTGTATGAATTCTCCTTAATGCATCTCCCCAGATGTGCATCTCACTAATGTAGCCGTTCAAAAGACAGCACCTGACTATGACCCTGAAAAGGTGAGAAATTCACGACTCTGCAATGCATGATGAGGTAATCATTTGTGTGTGTATGTGTTCTTTGGTGTATTTTTGCTGGAGCTTAATTTCGATGTCCAACCATCTTGTCATGGTGGTGGTAGGGCTGTAAGTGGCAGATGCAGCAGCTTCGCAGATACCTGACTGCCAAGCACGGCCGAGAGACAGTGGAGACCCTATTCAAGGAGATAGACAACATCTTCATCCGCAGCCTGCAGAGTGTACAGAAGGTCATCATTAATGACAAGCACTGCTTTGAACTCTACGGATACGATATCCTACTGGACGACAGCCTGAAACCGTAAGAGAGCTTTCTCTATCTTTACCTCTCTCTCTCTCTCTCTCTCTCTCTCTCTCACTCTCACACTTTAGCTCCCTCTCTCTGTCTCTCTCTCTCTCTCTCTTGCACACACACACAACAACCCATAGTGTGTGCAATAATTCTGTTGTAACATTATATTTATCATGTTGGATATAACCTAATCACAAATATATCATTAAATGGACTTGGCCTTTTTGGCCTACGTACAAATCATTTTCATTTACATTTACATTTGGGGCATTTGGCAGACGCTTTTGTCCAAAGTGACTTACAAAAAGTACATTTGTTCACCTGAAGATGCAATCCCAAAAGTCTACTTTATCTCCCAATGTCTAAGGGACAAAGTTCTGTGTATCCTAACATGTCTCCATAGGTGGCTAATTGAGGTGAATGCCTCCCCGTCGCTCACAGCCAGCAGTCAGGAGGATTATGAAATGAAGTGTCGGCTGCTGGAAGACACGCTCCACATAGTGGACATGGAGGGAAGGTACGGGAGAAAGGCATCAAGACTCTACTACAGACATCCTGGAATAGCTTACATGTCAATTCCAGTCATGTCAATTTTCTTTGTATAGCCGTCATGTCATTTAAATTAACCTTACATCCATCCGTCTTGTAACCCACGTGTTGCCGGTGGCCCCTGTCATCTCTGCTTCAGCAGCCCAGTCGTAGATCTCTGGCCCTAGGCTTGCTGACACGTGTACAAGGACGAATGGGCTAGCTAGTGTTAAAGGGCAACCATCACATTGCTGTGGGTTGTAGGGGTAAAATCAGTGCTAAACTCGGTAGACAAACAACAGGTTCACACTTATCCCAATCTCAGGGTCTCTCATCCCTGAGAAAGCCCTCTAGTCGGAGACTGACACTCTTATAATGGAGCATGGGCCAGAAGCACCAGTCTATGTCCTGACGAGCTGCGTCTGTGTACCGTCAGGCTGACATGCAGGGAGAAGAGGGTGGGCGGCTTCGACCTCATGTGGAATGATGGGCCCGTCTATACAGAGGACGCCAACCCGGAGACGCTCAGCAGCTCCTGTTTCACCGCCAACACCCACTTAGGTAATGAAAAAGCTGATTAACTTGTCGTTTTTAGGTCTAAATTATTGATGCCCCTTATGAGCTGACTTGTAAAATATTTAAACGTGGACTATGATTTCAGTTGCGTTTTTATTTTAGCTAATCATGCGTGCTGACAAGCTCCTAATACAGCATGTATTGTGTTGCTATGTTTCAGGGTGTGTGAATGACAGGAAGCGGCAGCTACGGCAGATTTTAAAGCCATTTCCTGGTCAGAAGAGGATATGATTGTCCTGAAGTAACCCATGTTGCATTTTGTATTTACTTGCGGAGTAAAAAAAGTACCAATTTTAAATGAGTGCAAAACATATTTATTTCTATGCCTTACAAATACTTGCAGTTAACATTGAGAAAATACATACAACAATCTTTAGCGTGCATGTCAACAACGTACTGTACATGTTTATAGTTTATAACCTATGGCTTTGATGCTTTTCACAAATGTCAAGTGAACGGAAACAACCTCAAACACATCAACAATTGTATGATCCAGTGTTTTTCATGAAACATTCACATGATAACTGGTAAGACATTCGACCATAAACATATGTATTTTTTTTTAAATCCACTATGTAAACTACAATTGAAATGGAAATGTCACAGAATCACTTGATTGGCCAATGGTTGAGCTGACAGACGGTACAGAAAATATACATTCAGCTTATTTGGTACATTATTTTCTTTTGCGCATGAAAATGTAAACATAACAATGTAAAGCATGGGTAAACATCCAACATAACATATATCCAATAAATATAATTATCATATACAAAAATCTGGAAAAATATGCATATTTTTGTAGCAAACATTACACTGTCTCTTACACACAAGAAAAAGCTCAGCTCTAGGCAAAATATTTTGTAGTTAAACTACAATTCAACTTTGTTCAAACAAAAGCCCTTATGACCGAAATATGACAAACACAAGTACATCTTAAAGAACTTAATTTCAACACAGTTGTTTTTCACTAATAATGTAGCGCAACAAAACAAGGCGAGGCACCAAAGAGGGCGTCGAAAAGCGCCGGACAAATAAAAAAACCGTGCGCTCTTATCAACACATTCCAACATGAAAAACTAAACTGTTACTCAATGACAAATATGTGATGACTCAGATATACCCATTGTTACTACTTGGTTCATGTTGGGTTTTCAAAATATACAGCAGATGCCTATTCTATATGTATTTCAACATCAACAGCATGTGCTACGAGACTGGTTGCACAGTGTAACAAACTTCAGTTTACATCGAAAGCTGAACTACGTTGTACTACTTTGTACTATGTGAATTCTCACACTGTGTAAAGGTATAATGAGCTGGAAAAAGTGCAAATTCATGACCAAAAACTACATTTAGATTGATGTCTGCATATTCTGGTATATATACACGAGTCTTGCATGATGCTTCAATGCTGTTTAATCACTAGACTTGTTGTTATATCACTATTAATATTGATATACTACTGACTGCAGCAAGCAACAGCTTCGTTTTGACTGCTGGAGAACAGTTACATGTTAGTAATACACTGATTACACATAAAGCAAGCATAAGTTGAAGCTTCTCTATTTAGTAACCATTAAGTAAAGCGCAATAAGTATAGTACAGGTTTACTTAGCTACGAAGTGCACATTTTTTGCTTTGCCATTGGGCTTACTACCAGGTAGTGGTTTAGAGAGAGACGGCAGCTCTTTCGCTGTTCTCTTCATGCTGGCTTTTGTGGCCGTTCCTCCTGTCTCCGATCTCTGCCAATCCCGCTCTGCTTTCTTGGCAGCGTTCACCTCTCGTTTCCCTCCAGAAGTGATCCGTTTCTCAACGTTGGGGCCTTTAGCGCCACCGCTGCCGGGCTCCTTCTTCACATCCGTCTCAGAGTTGGCTCTAATGCGACTCTTCTTCTGCTGACCTCTGGCAGCAGCGACCTGGCCACTGCTAGCAACTTGGCTACCACCACTGCTAGCAACTTGGCTACCACCACTGCTAGCAACCTGGCTACCACCACCAACAGCGCTAGCAACCTGGCTACCACCACTGCCACTGCTAGCGACCTGGCTACCACCACCCCCTCCACAACTAGCGGCCTGGCCACCGCTAGCGGCCTGGCTACCACCACCACTAGCTCCTGGTTCCTGGTGGTGGGGCTTCCGGACATTTCCCGCCGACTGCATCTGTTTGACATGACTCTTTGCTGTCGACGGGCTAACAGCCGTCTGCGCACCACCACCACCTCCTCCTCCTCCTCCTTGCCCTCCGGCGGCCCTGCCATCTGAAGAGGTGGCCCGGCTTTCACTGCTGCTGCGCTTGGAGGGCGCCCCGGCCCTGGACCTGCGCTCCATCAGAGGACTGAGACGTGAGTGGCGCTGGTAGGCGTATGGCGAGCAGCTCCCGTTGCACAGCGGGTAGCGGATGTGACACTGGGGGCAGACGGGGTAGCGGCTCTGCTGCTGGGTGGAGGCAGGTGACGTAGGCGTGTTAAGGGACACAAAGGGTGGTGCTCTCTGGCCCTGTCGCGGCCCCTTGGGTGAGTTGAGGCGTGTCGGGGGGGCGGTGTGAGGTCTTGGCGAGTGGGCTGCCGCCGCCGCCGCCACCGCAGTGGAGGACGGGAACCCCAGCTGCCTGTGACGGCTCCCGGCCGTGCGGCTGCTCTCCGCCTGCACCGTCTGGATCTGGTGCCACTCCAGCTGCAGCAGCCTCTCCAGGTACTTCTCCAGCGGCCCCACAGGCTTGGGCCTGGGTGCACTGCGGCCCTCAGTGTGGAGGAACACTGCCAGCTGCCGCAGGCTCCAGCTGCTGAAGGGGGGAGGCAGGAAGTCTGGGTAGCTGAAGGCGGGCCTCTCCGCGTCGTCGTTGCCGCCGTCGTCCTCCTCCTCGTCGCCCACGGCCCCACAGGGCCCCGGGAAGTCTGGCGGGAAGTCGCTGGTGTTGATGACCTCGGCCCTCAGGTCGAGGTGAGGGGGAGTGCAGGGGGTGCAGGGGGAGGGGAGGATGGGCAGCCGCTCGGAGTCGGACAGGTCGCTGGCGCTGTCCGTGTCATCCTCCTTCTGGTTGTAGTGGCGGTGCAGCGCCTCCGGTGTGGGGGCCGGGGAGCGCATCGGCATGTGGCGCAGACCGGAGATGGGGGAGAGGGGCAGGGAGAGGGCCCTTCGGCTTTTGCCCATCCTACTCTGATTCTGGTCCGCGTCGTCGCAGCACGGCGCCAACCGGCGCATTTCCCGCTTCTCCTCTTTCCTTCGGGTGGAAGAGTGCTTGGCTTCTTGAGGTTTAGCGGGTCCCTCGTCTTGAGGGCTGTAAAAACAGGTTTTTGCGTGAGGGAAACCATGGCAAAAGGTGACACCAGGGGTTTAACCTCCCCGAGACGCGCACGGTGAATTTCAAGTACCATTACTTTAAATTACCTTGAGAGTTTGCTGGTGTTTCTTGTGGCGGCAGCTTTGACCTTGCCTCCTCCTCTTGACTGCGTTCCCTGTAAATCAATTAGATGTGATGGATGGGAGGATCATCTCTCTTCTAGTCACCTGTAAGCATATCATTATCATCATCATCATTATTATTGCATAACAGCCACTGGCTCACCTTGTGGACAGTTGCTTCCGTGTCCTTTTCCTGACCCGGACCTGGGAGGCCATTCTTCAACTGCCCACCTGCCTTTTTCACCTTGTTTCCCTTCTTTGAACTACGTACACAGGTTCAATTAGTATCGCAAATAAATGTCGTCTTTATGGCTACAGTAGGGGTTATAATGGCATACATGTTTACGGTCAAAGAAGCTTACCTTGTTGTCACAAGTCCGGTGTTTTCGGCGTTTCTACCCTTAATTTTGTCTTTCGAGGAGACGCGTTTCAGTGTCGTGGATGCTGATCGCTCCTGCATGATGGGTCCCATTTCGCAAGGTTGCTTTCGGATCCAAAACCAGGAGGTGTTTAGCTATAGGATACAGCCTACATCTCGTCTGAGAGGTTCAAGTCTTAAAATTATAAGATTCAAAACGTCCAGTTTCGCAGAAATGCTGCAGCGCATCATGCGCATTAAGCACTTGTCTTGTTATTCTAGTCGTTTTTGGTTTTGTTTCGGATAAATAAAACACCATACAACGCATCTACACACGTCCCTGTTTATAGACTGGCATTTTTCCTTGACGTAAAAAATATAAATGACGCTTTTTCCAACGTGTAAGCTTTGTTTGATTCGCCTTCGCTGTCAAATGGGTTTGTTTACCTGCTGCTAACGTGCTGCTTGCTCTCTGTGAAATACAACCAGTAGTATGGGGATTGTAGTTCACGGCAATACGTTACTTCCACACTTAACCAATGTTGAAATGAAACGAAAGATTTAGTACATGCTCTGCTCTGCGTGCCACCACGTACCACCTATTTAGCGACGAGTCCCATATCGTCCCCGCGAAAAACAAACCGGGGAACGTAAATAGTCCTACAGGTCCAAACCTTAATGAACTACATGTCCCAGAAGCCTTTGCGCACCCTCGTCCTTCTGAGTCGTCCCGGAAGCTGCGCGCACACGTGCAGCTCTCCAACGGGACCGAGGATGTGTATAGTATGCGTGCGGATGTGTGTGCATTGCGCATCCGTGTGATTGTCGTTATAGATCAGATGTCATTGCGGAAGTCACGGAGGCACGACTGGCGCACGGAAATGCGCTACCTCAATGCGCAATGTTATATTCTTGTTAATAAACGGCGGATCAAGCCTCGACTCCGTCAAGCCTATGCTACTACAACTTGCATTTGTATTAATCAATTGCTGCATATCGTGGTGAGGTACTACAGTCTTGTTAACCCGTGTTTCAGCGGATACAAATCTAAATGGCATTCAAAACATAGCATTTTTGGATGAGGCTGGATACGCACGTAGCACACGCCGTGCGTACACGCCCACTCTCTTATTTTCCTTAAAATAAAGACCTTTGATTGTTTTAATGATTTGAATAGGTGCGAGTGTGTCTTTTTCACACACTGATCATGAATGACTTTCGTTTGAAAGTAAACGTATATGATGTATGAGTATTGTTAAAAATGTCTATTCTAAACTTATTCTCACTGATGTTCTGTCTAGGGGTTAAAGATGGATGGAGGTTGGTGCATTGGAAACACAAGGATTCCCCACAGTAACAGTGATGGCTCCTTCAGCAATGGCCCGCCGACGCCTTGCACAACAATCAAGCTGTCTGAAATGCTCAGGGCAAACGAACGCAAGCCAGAAAGGAAACTGACTCCAATCCGACCCCCAGGCCCCAGAGTCTCTCCACCCAAGGAAGAGCAGCAAGAGCTAAACCGGGGCCTCTCCTGTGAACCCGTGCCAAGGCCCATCATCCAGAGACGCTCCAAGTCTCTGCCCTCCCCGCAAGAGAGGAAGAAGCGCTTAAACAATGTCAGGGTGCGTTTTGCTGACTCATTAGGGCTTGACCTGGAAGACGTCAAGCTCTTCAAAACCGGCGAGGACCCCTTCATACCCCAACACGTCTCCTTTAGGTTACTGATGGGCGCTGAGTTGACCGACGATTCGCATCTGGAGATCTCCTTGCCATACATGAAACCTGTTTTCTGCCAGCAGCCCGGGGACCAGCCAGAGTTCATCCATCGCCTCCACAGGCAGAAAGTGTGCCTCGAGCGTGTGTTGTGTTTCGAGCTGGGCGTGATCGGCATTACCCAGGTGCTGAACTTGCACTTTGATAAGGAGGTGAGTGTCCGCTATTCCTTCACAGAGTGGAAGAGCCACACGGAGACCAAGGCCACCTGGGTGACGAGCGTCAGCCGGCCCAGCGACGGAGGCGGCCATCTCAGCGTTGACACCTTCCGCTTCCACCTGCCCGTGCCGCCGTTCCTGCAGCCAGGGGCGATGTTAGAGTTTGCCGTCCGATACAGCGTGTGTGGGGTCGATCACTGGGACAACAACAATGGGCAGAACTATAAGCTAGTGTGCCATAACTACAAGCTCACCGTTCCCAAGGAGTGTGAGGACAGCATGGTGCATTTCATTTAAAACCAATGAAGAAGACTAACTGCTGAGGGGACATTCTGCGTGCACTTTTTGTTTGTTTGTAACTACACAACATCTTGTTAGCGATGGAGTAGGTTTGCACTCATTGGGTATTTTACTTGATATTTTTTTGTAGCTTGAAAATAGGTAAATCACTTTGAAATAGCCATAGATTTCCACAATAGGGAGAAATAACAATTGCACTTTTTACGTAGTATAAGTATGTATTATGTAGTATGTAGTAAGTAGTGTAGCAGTACAGTACAGCGTAGTACAAACCACAAATAAAGATAATTAGACTGTATTGTTTTGGTTTTTGAGATACATAAAAGAACATGTACTTTATTAATCCCAGACGGGAAATGTGGACACATCCAGTTAAACTTGGATGAAAAAGTAATTACTGTTGGTAATTTATATCAATTTATGTTTTGCTATTGTGTAAATGCTGTGGTAAGAAGAAGAAGAAAAAGATTATTTTAGATGATATGTTTGACACATACACTCTTGTGTATGATGTATTCTGAAGGTAAACAACAAACACAAATATCCAGGAGATTTTAAAGTTGCAATACACTAATTCACTGTTTATTTTTTTATATATTAAAGCAATTTATTATATTTTACCATTGTGCCATTGTCTTGTTTTCAGAATTTGTATAACAAGTAATCACATCTTAAATTGCAAGAATAATTTTGTAAGAAGAATACAGGTCTACAAATAGTATAACCGATTAATAATAAAGATTAAAACTAAAATAAAAATAACAAACTAATAACTGCTACTCCCTATAATACATTGGACTTAGTGGGAATGAAAACGAACGTAATGCGCATGCGTATGCAAACGATATTTCGCGCGCTCTGATCTAAAAGAAAAAAAAGGCCGTTGATCTTTCACAAATTGTACTTATTGATCAAATTTCAAGTCTTAAGTTAATTTAAAAAATGCGGTCGTGAGTATAGTTTTCAATGTAAAATACTTAATTTTGTGGAATCGTATCCTATGAAAAAAGGTAATAATATATAACAAAAACCTCAACTCTTAGTCACCATTAGCAAACGTTAACCGCTAGCAACACATTCAAGTTAGCAACATCATAATAACGGACAATGTCATTGCACACCAAATCGTCCTGTATTATGAAGGGGTTATCTTACATTACCATGTACCTTCTGTATCCTTAAGAGGAATCAGGTGTAAAACCTGTTACAGTTATTAAGCCATTATTTTCTTCGGCCTGCAGTGAGCTTGAGGACTGGGACTCTAGCAACAGTGTGACTGGATAACAGCTACAGGTCTTTCATGTGTGGGCCATGGCACCTGGCCAGGATCAACGGGTGAGATTATGAACATCAACTGTTACATAATGGCCTCCTCCAAAATACAACATTTCCGAGGTGAGTGTGGATTTGGGATTTTAATACAACCCCTGTTTGTAGTTGGAGAAGCTGGTTGATGGGGCATTGAAGAGCAGCAACTTCCAACCTCTGGATCTGTTTTTGGAGGAGGATTTACCTGAACACACTGCCATCAAATGTTCAAAACAGTTCCTCTTCAAAGTAGACAAACTTGTTAACCTGGTAAAAAACAACAACAACAAAGAAACAGCAACCACACACTACTAACATGAAATGCATGAAAAATATTCAATGGTGTCTATCTTGTATGCAGTGTTTGGATTGCAAAGATGCCAAACATGCAAGTTTGTGTCTCACCATCCTCACCAAGTGTGGCAAGAAATTATCGTTTCCTGGAGGCCTTGGACCATCAGGAATCATAGCTCAAGGCTTTGTCAAGAAGATAAGGATTTTAATATGAAATGCATAAATGTGATTAATTAATCTATTAATAGAGTACATACATTAACATGTTTCATGTAATTATGTTGTATGTACATGGTTGATTGGTTTGAAAAATGCAGGCAACTATGGATCCAGCAAGGCCCACAGAAAGACGAGGCTCTGCTAAACCTTGCCGAAGATTTCTTTGATTCATTGATGGTAAGCTTGTACGCACTACAGTAACTCATCTAAAGGGTTCAGGTTTATGAATAGTAGAAGACATTATACAAAATAACAGTGGCATATTGACACTCCTGTAGTTAGTGAGACATAAATAATCTTTTTTCATTTAAACACAATTATCCGTGGTCAAATATAGCTTTATATAATTTATTTAGCTTCATCACCAAATGCAAAAGATCTGAAAGTGTAATCACTCTCTCTCTCTCTCTCTCTCTCTCTCTCTCTCTCTCTCTCTCTCTCTCTCTCTCTCTCTCACAAAAAATATCTATATATCTCAATATACAAAGATAGAAACACCCAAACAAAACACACCACAGAAAAATAAAAA
>JAOPJH010000001.1:16877239-16897869 GCA_027122575.1 Merluccius polylepis | reverse complement strand
ATATTATGACATGACCCCCCCCCCCCATTTTCCTCCGGTGGCCCATTCCATAAATAACGAACGGTCCCTTACTGCTTCACTTTCCCACCAGGGGGTGGACATATGTAATGCTGCTTTCACCGTGACCTTCACCATTGATATATATCCCCACATCTCGAAAATATAACATCTGAGTGTGCATCTAGAAAATTGTTTTGCAAACGTTTCAACTTTCCAGGGCATATGAGCATGCCATAAAGGTTAAACAAAGAGCTCATCAGATAAAGCACATTATGAAGACCCAGTGCATTCACATAGCTAAACTCAATGGGGTCTTAGATGTGTTATAAATATAACGTAATAAGGCCCTTTGTTGGTGTGGCTGGGAAACCGGCGGGACCCCCCGGATCTGTCAATCGTGAACCCTCTCTTCTGATTGGTCGTTTAAAACGGTTACGTAAGGTGGAAGGGAGACGTGACGCCATCACGTACATATCCGAGCTGTCCTTGAAGCCACAACACAGACAAGATGGTTGCATACTGGAGACAGGCAGGCCTAAGGTAAAGTAAAACGCCGGCAAACGTAACTCAATCAATGCGTTTCACTTGCTAACTGTATAAATGTGTTTATGTCGTTCACGTGAATGTTTACCATGCGCTGTCCAGCAAGTTCGTCCGTCTAAAACCTCTAGTAGCGTGACAGCTAGCGTGATAGCAATGGCTAGCTCCCAGCCCCATGTATGCATCTGATATTTTTATGCAATGCGAATATGTACATCCATCGCCTGGATTTGGTATATGGCGGTAGTGGTGTCACCTGAAGCCAATTCTCGGTATCATATTCACGCATGTTTAGCTCACATATGCTCTTGACTGTCCTCTAACCCTTTAGCTACATTCGCTTCTCTGCGATCTGCGCAAGCGCGGTGCGCGGTGCGCTGAAGCCCACGGTGAAAATCGAAGCGCTCAAGGCCGCAGAGTCCAGTGTGAAGGTTATCAAACCTAAACCTGCCGCATAAGCAAGTAAGTATAAGTAGTGTGGGAGTATTCTGCAAATAATGAGTGGTGAAAATTTAGGTTAAACCGTAAGTGTATGTCACGCTAACTAATGAATATGACGTCACAGCGGAAACGGACTAGCAATTAAAAGAATAATTGATGTGCATCACGGTTTTCCTAAAACATAACTATTGGATGGGCTGATTTTGATGACCATGCCACATAAAACAGTGGATACTATATACATCAGGAAGAATACACTTCAAACGTTTTTAAATATTAATGTTTTTCTGCATTTTTTTGCTTTCTTTTCAGAGACCATGGTGTAGATAGTTGTGTCGGGAGGCATGGGAACTGTCAGTCATACCCAGCCCAGGTCCTCTGTTGTGAGTGGATGAAGATGGATGACATCATGATGACGGCTTGCGAGACCAGGGACCCTCATTGAATGCCCCATCCCCCTGTTTTCATTTGTAACTGAAGAAAATGTATTAAATATATGGAAAGTGGATATTCTTGTCTTGTAATGTTCCATTATATTTTTTACATTTGAGACCTGTGTCCTTGACAATATAAAGAGAAAAAATCAGTTCAATCATTCAAGATTTTATTTAAATACAAATGAAACAAGGTATTTTTTTGGAGACAACAGTAAGATGTACCAAATAAGAAAATGGTATTTACATCATGGGTCAGAAATACTGAGAGGTTGGTGAAGTCATCTCCAAACAGGAAGATGGGGTTCAATGGTTTGATTTCACTATAGACTTTCAGAGCTCAAGGTAGTATTGTTTTCATGTGAAATATTTTATTTGTAAAAACAGTCAAAAGCCCTGAAATGCATGCATTGCACAGTGAAGGGAGAACTGCATAAACATCTGCTTCATCACTTTAGGCTTTCTATTACAGTACAATGTTTATTAGGCACCCAACAGGTACTAAGCAAATCTAAGCAATTTGTCATTGCAGAGGGTGGTCCAACATAATGCTGCCTCAAGGTCAGGTAACAGTAAATAATCTAAACTAGGAAAATACATTGGATCAGTGAATAGAAACTGTTAAGGTGACTGACCTAAAACTGGGAGTTATTCTGTTACTCCAATGAGATAAGACATTGCAATCTTTTTTTCATTACATGACAATTATTTATTTGTGTAGAAATCCAGCCATACCAATGACTTTCAAATGGAGTAGTTAGGCAGTCACTCATCAACATTCACAGTGTTATTTGAAGTTATGTTTTGAATTAGAACATACAATCAATTCATGAAGCTATTTAATAAGTGACTGTTTTTGGTAGACCTAATATATCTAGAGAGTCTTGACAATGAAACAAATCTGATGTAATAAATTAATACTGTAATAAAAAAAACAAATACATACAGGTCATGTTTTTGAAGAATATGGTCACCAACAGTGTATCTTACTCTTCAGGGCATCATCTATTTGTGGCTTCATTTGACATTTACCAGTGTTAGTAAAGCCCAAGAGGTAACCCCACCATTTATTTGTATCCACAGGATGTTGTCTTAGGATCCAATGCCCTTAAAAGCCATCCAAAAGAAAGCTTCAAACCATAATAAAAACAACTCACCCTGCTTTACAACACTTTGACCTCTCACTTTGAGACGCACGTGTTGTTGACAACCGTTGCCACAGCAACGACTCTTATCAGGGACCCCTCAAAAGCTGTAATGTCATCGTCAACACGACAGCACCACGCTCTTAGCTGTCTTTCTTCTCGCGGGTCATTTTGATCATGGTCTCTGGTGAGCGGTACAGGAAGATGAGCTTCTCGCACATGGTCTCCTCCAGCTCCATCTCGCCCGTCTCCCGCACCACGAAGATGTCTGTGCACAGCTTGAGCACGCGGTCCACGCACGGCAGCTCCTCGAACATGATGGACCGGGAGATGCCGTTGAACGACTCCCGGATGAACTTCCCCACCACCAGCACCACGGACATGTACAGCCCCACGATGCTGGGGGCGGAGAAGTAGGAAGAAGGGGAGGAGGAGGAGGAGGAGAAGAAGAGTGTTGGGCATGTTGGCTCAAATATGTCTATGGGTTCGGGCATTAAGTGGAGGGGCTCGAACCCAGTACATTTTGACTGCAAGTGGACCACCCTAGCCACTATACCATCCTGCAGGGGGAGATTTTTATTTCATGTTGGGTGCCAAGATGAAACAAGTGTGTATTATAGATTATTATTTTCACAAACCCACAATAAACCAAAAATGAATCGAACAAACTGTCTGCTACCTACCCGTGACCCGCTAGGAAGCCCAGGCTGGAGGGGCTGACTTTATCGTTGATCACCACCATCTCGATGCTCCGGCAGTTGCTGGTGGTGAGGCTGGGGCCCGGCACACACTCCTCCACCATCCACCACTGGTCTGCCTTCTCCTTGCTCCCGTTGGCCCACTGCAGTCTGAGGGACAGCGGCCTGAAGAAGCCCAGCGTCTGGAGGTCGTCCGGCCGGTCTGAATGCTCTGGGTGAGGAGCAAGGGGTTGTTGAGGGTCAGGTGAGGTGAAGGATAGAGTCCATCAGGCCATTTGATTGGATTTGGTTGGTTTAGAAGGCCAACTATTCATTCTCTTTTAGAAACACTAATAAACACTAGAAATAACACTCAAATAATGATAATAATCATGAGAATAATAGCAACAACAGTAGCAATAACAATAGGGTTAATAGAAATAAACTGCTTATGATGTTTATGTCTCAACATCTTTTGGTGTTTGTGAAAATACATCATCAAATATATCTATATTTTTAAATGACCCACCAACTTGCATCCTGGTCGCCATCTTGGATTCAACTCCTTTGGGGCCCCTGATGAACTTTGGCAGAAGAGACTGAATGATCCTAAACACGACACAATGGCACTGCAAAGGTTAATGCTGAATCCCACTCAATTGTACCTATAGCTCACTCGTTTTTATCTATAACATCTGTTAACAATTTACCATGCGTCACCATATTTAAAATGACAGTGAACACTTTTGAAAGTGTTAGATAATTAAAGTAGTATGACTTATGTCAAAATTAACCCGTCTGTTGGCACTCACACAGGCTCTCGGCTGGATCCTTTGAGCATCTGAACCAGGCTGTCCCTCAAGTTGCTGTTCAGATACTTCACTGTGTGTTCCCCCATGGACTCCACGTTCATGGAAAGAGACGCATTCCTGTGGACAAGAGAGGTGCGAGTTACATATCCATGAAAAAAAAACACCAACACCAACATTTTTTATTATTTTGTTTCATACATTGTGCAATGTGGTTTCCGTAAATGATTTGTGCAAATCCTTGTCGCCCACTAGTGGCTGAAATCATCATGGCACATTTGCATCATTCAAAATTGTTGAGCAGCTTAGTTTCTTTCATCATTTTCTCTTACACTGAGGGAACGTGTACATAGACTATGGTATTTTAACACATTATTCATTTCTATTAAAGGTCCAAATATTACCACCAGGTGTGATGTTGATTACGCATTACAAGCCATGTCGACGTCTACCCTCTAATGACATCACAAGTCAGATCAGAACTTGTAATGGATAATCAACATCACACCTGGTGATAAAATACGGGACCTTTAACATCCCATATTCCTGTGACTGTAATTCTACACAACTACAACAACAACAACAAGACTAGAGTCACAAAAAAAAACACCATTGACCTGAGTAGAGTCCAGCGCAGGGTCATGTAGAAGTGAGAGGAGTTACTGAGCTCCTGGATCATGGCTTGGCGGCTGGCGGGGCTGATGGTCCACATGAGACTGGCATCGCTCTTGATCTTAGCGGCTACAACGTCGTCCGCCTCATAGTTCATGATGAACTGCATGGCGGACTGCGTGGGGAGAGCGAGAGAGAGAGAGAATGCACCAATGTTTGACACGAATATTGCATACCAGGCGGCGTTGACGTATTATATATTATTATTATATATATTAAATATCTTAAATATATTAAATATCTCGTATACAAAGAAATATATCGAATTGGTCAGATATTCAAGAAAATAGACCACTTATTTTCAAACACATAAGTATGTTAGATGTCCCTAGGGAGGAAAGAATGGATCGAGACTCAATATTGTCAGAAACATTAGGCCTTAAGTACAATTAGTAAAAGTAGTATTGGAGTATCAATGTATTTGTCATTATGCAGTTATACATTAAGAAAAGCACTTCATTTTGACTACTGTCATCATTGTAATTTGGTTAGGTTACACCCTATAAGAAATCTGTTTTTGCATAATAAATAATAAAGAACTACTTTAAATATATGAACAGCCCTGCTAAGTGCTATGTTGGTGTCCATTACAAGGAGAAACTGCCGCGTGTTGGGTTTAGGCCCAGGAATAGATCAGGTCTTACTGGATGGGTTGCGTATATTTTGGTGAGACGGTGGAAGTCAGGTTCTGTGTATGGCACCAAGTTCTGTTCCTGGGCGCTCATAGAGAACAGAGGCTGGGAACACACACAAACATGACAATATGTGACAATATGTATGCACAACAGTTACACAAACGGTTAAGTCACATGATTAAAATACAAACCTTGAAATCATTTCATTTTCCGACTTTCTGCCGAAAAAGATCGCCCGAGAACATCAAATTAAGTGGAATACACAAAGAAACTGGATACATCTACAACAATCTGATGAATTGTGTTCGCAATGGCATACTTTTCTGTTTACACCTAGGACCTATGTGCATTTGTTTTTGCATCCTTGCTTTAATTCTGACCTCATATCCTGCTATGCTTAGCTGGATGGAGACATCTAACGGCTGATTGGTCACACCGGCCGCTGCCTTGACCAATGACATGAAGAGGAGCGGGAACCAGATGATGCCGATGAGAACGAAGATGAGGAAGCCTCCCATTCCATACTTCACCACCTTCTTCTTCTTCTGTCCTGGAGTATGGGGGTATTTCTGAAAGATATTAGAGAATTAGTACTTTGATTCTCACTCATCACTATACAAAATAGGGCATATATATATATACACAGTATATTACAAATTGCCCAACCCTCATGGATTTACAAGACACCAAAAGTACAGTTGCAGTGGTCAGACATTTCATTACATTTCATTTCCTCACAGAAAAAAGGTGATTTTACAGCAGGGGGTCAGTGGGTCTTAAAATAAATATTTGACTTTCTCCCAAGCTTGGCAAATAAAATCTGCACAAAAAACATTCCCTTCCTAAAGCATAACTCAAGATTTTCATAATCTGGAATGATGATAAAGTATTGATTCATCGAGATACATTGTGATATTGATTTTGATAGATTTGTTTGATTAGTTAGTTGAGAGTTGTCACAATAATTATACGTGTGATGCTGTTATAACTGTTTGAGAAGTGTGAGGCTGTTACTGTCTATTAATAAAACTGTTTATTAATAATGGTCCTACAGTTGCTGTGTTCACTCGATTAGATGAGGCAGGCATATAATGATGGCCCAAACAAAAAATAAATGGTTTGTCACATGAAGTAGACCATGTTTGTGCCGGCAGGCCCTTTCCGCCGGCTACCACCCCAACTATATTTCAGACCTGTGGGAAACACTGTTACCTTTTCCGATTCCCTCCAGCACTTGAGTATGAATATGTTGGCGTAGATGTCGTCCACACAGATCCAGCTGGAAAGAGACAGAGTGGTGTCTGTCCACACCCAGTCCATCACCGCCCTGAGCTCTGTGAGGAACGGAACCATCCGGAAACTGAGGAGGGGAGGGATGGAGAGGAGAGGGGAGGAGGTGAGAGGTGGGGGGAGGAGAGGAGGGCAGGAGTGGGGGGAGGAGAGGAGGGCAGTTGGGGAGGGATGGAGAGGAGAGGGGAGGAGGTGAGAGGTGAGGGGAGGAGAGGAGGGCAGGAGGGGAGGGATGGAGAGAGGAAGAGGTGAGGTGAGGGGAGGAGAAGAGAGGAGAGGAGCAGGGGAGGGATGGAAAGGAGAGGGGAGGAGGTGAGAGGTGAGGAGAGCAGGAGGGGAGGGATGGGGAGGAGAGGAGAGAAGGAGAGGACAGGAGAAGAGAAAGAAGGGGTGATAAGAGAACAATTAGATATTGACAGGAGAAAGGAGAGGATATAACCGAAAATGAGAAGAAAAGCATTCAAAATGTCGCCAAAAACCAAAGAAATATGCACCTGAACAAATATAGATCTCACATTATCTTCATTATCTTCATATCAAGCATGTAGTACAGTATGTGGGTGTATTCATGTGGAAGCATGTACTGTAGGTATTTAGCCGATAACAATTTTCCAATCAATCAATGAACCAATGGGGTCGAACAAGCGGTACCCTTGGAAGAGGAAGAGGTTGATGTAGTTGTACTGCTTGGTGAGAAAGTTCCCCAGAACACTGTTGGGGTAGCCGCACTTGATCTGGTAGGCAGACAGTCCAAAGTAGATGCACTTGACAAAGTACCACAGCTGGGCTATGGGGTTCCGGTTGAATCTCCTGTAGGACGACATGTTGCAGCAAGAATCATCGAAAACCCTTAATGAACACTTCGCATACATTTACAGACACAAAGCAAGACTCAAAAACAGTTACGTACCACAAGGAACCAAACCGCAAGGGAAACACAGGTTATAGGAACGGCTGTTTCTGATTGGCTCAAATCACCACAATGCCAATCAGAAACAGCATCACAATAACCTATGCGCGCTTGCTGTATCTTGGCTTTATTTTAGTATCAAGTTGACGCTTAATGACATCCAACTCATCGACTTCAACAAATGTATGTAAACTAAAAACAGAAACACATATACAAACACAAATGATGAATATATAGATGCGGTTTTGTGGATGCTTTTAATGCTTTCAATACCATGAGTGCTTACATTCTTAGCATGAGTGGCCCCAGTGGGAATCAGACCCCTAACCCTAGTGGTGTTAAACACCACCATGCTCTACCCATTGAGCTACATAGGACCCCAAATGAATGAACAAATGAATGAATGAATGAATGAATGAATGAACGCCCCCTGACCTTTCGGTGACCCCAGGGAGGATGAAGAACATCCAGAAGTGGATCCCGAACACCAGGGCCACCTGGAAGACACACTTCCCCAGCAGGGACTTCTTGAGGTAGAGCGCCCGGTCCACGATCATGGTGCCAAACTGGATGAGCAGCATGACCAGGAAGGCCTCTGGGACCTGGTCCTCTGACAGGGACTCGGTGATGTCCACCGCGCCGCTGTATTTCTGGGGACACACCGAGACAGAGCCAGACCGATGACGTCAGTCATGTCCTCACTAAACATCTGCATCACCGTCTAACTCATACACAGGTGGCAACAATATCAGCTACGTTGACTACCAGCAACATCAGAGGAGAGGCGGTTTGCTCACGTTGAGAGGTGGTTTGCTTAAGTTAGATACTTACGTACTTACTAATGCTGGGTACACACACACTACACGATAATTAACCGATTTTGCCGATTGTATTTTACTTCCCCAAATCTGATCACGATTCAAAAATTGCAAATATTTAACATGTTCAATATTAACGATCCGATATCCTGTAGTGTGGGGGGAACCTTAGAAACACAAATACTGTATGACTGCATGTGACCACATGCAGTCAATAAGTAATGTGGTTGTGTATGTAAATATACATTTCTAAGATATGTAAATATATACTGTACATACATTCCAACGACTTATACTACTTAAGTTACTACTAATATTTTAATTGATTTTTTAACACCTGAATTTTCCTCTCATGATTATTTGACATGCTAGTGTGTGCTAATGAGTCTACTCTACTTTATATAGCTAGAGAATCGAAGGTAACAGTTGCTTTTTACCCCAAACGCCCCATGACCATATATGGTGACGATGAAGTTGACGACGTCAATGAGAAACATGAGGGCGTAGACGTCACACACAGGACTGTACTCTGGGTGGATGATGTCGTAGAAGAACTGCCTGATGGGTAGGTAAATGTTCAGAGCACTGTGGAGAGAAAGAATAAAATGGCTTATTTGTTAGTCTTACAGATATACAGAAAGAGAGACAGGCTGAGGCAAGCTAAACATGCCTTGATATGTGTACATTCCCTGTATATTAGTACCTTACTAATTGGCACAAGGCTCACCTGGCACAATGTCTAGCAGAAAACATATTTTGACCAAAGATGGCACTGTTTCACAGGTTCATTTTGTTGTGTTTGTTTTTTAAACTTTGTTTCTTAACATTTGTCAGGCTGATGGCTGTACATATAAAGATGATGTGAAATGAGACTACATTAAACAGAAACATTTTGACAGACAGAGAATCCAAATCCAACACCAACAACATGGCGGTATATGTAGAACGTACACTTCTATAATGGCGGCCCTGACCCTCAGCATCCTCTCCCTGATCTGCTGCCTGATCCTCTGCTTCCTGGTCAGAGGAACCTTGTTGCGCCTCTTCTTCTTGGCCTGCTGCTTCTTGGGCTTCACCTCTCCAGTAAAGAAACGCATAAGAGTTATTCATTATTATTACCCATGGTTGATTATGTACATGGCCTTTTGCTGCTTTTTGAGTGAAGAAGCGCATCATCTTTCTGTTGTGAAATAAACCAACAGCCTATTGAGATTATTTCTGATAATTGCACAGGAAAAATTATTCAAAAGTCATAGAGTCACCTAATCAACACTGTATGATAACAAAAATGAAACAAATATGTGGAAATATGTCACGGCGCTCTAAAAGCCATTTCATGTCATCTTTAAAAATAAAACACATTTGTTGAAATAATCACCGCTGGACTCTGCCGAGTCTTTCGACTTTCGACAGAAAATGGAGGTGGTGGACGCTTGGATAGGGAGGAAGCGTAACCGACGGCGACGACCGGGTCCGTCCCCGCTACCCGCTCTGTCTGCGTTTCCCGTCATCTTCTTCTTCTCTACCTTCTTCTTCATTTTCTTGAAGAAGTCGGGCATCTCCACCTCCTTGTTGTCCCAGAGACCGTGGCACTGTATGGATGGATATTCGATGGACACGACACAGTTTCCATTGAACAGAAACACTGTTGTTGTTTTTGACTGTGCCATTGTTCAGGACATAGAAAAAGTCACTGGGTAGATTATGTCAACATCATCCCTATATAATTGTAAAGTAGAGAAATTAAACATTTTGAAATCTATACAGATTTATAAGAGATTCCCTAGATTAACTCCAGATTAGTATGACAATAGTATTTAGTTATTAAACAGATGATTCTATCAAAAGCGATTTACAGAGAATTAAAATACATTAGATAGATACAGATTGTGGTCTGCAGGGATGCAGTCATCGCCGGGGAGTCGAACCCAGTACCTTCAGAATGGAGCGGTGGAAGAAGAGGGCCAGCAGCTGAATGAGATCGAAGAGGACATAGCCGTCCTTCTTCTCCACGCCGATGATGTTGGGCATGGCGAAGGGCCGCTCTGCATTGATGCCACGGTAGGCCGATGTGGTCCAGGGGAAGAAGCCGAACTGGAAGAAGTATTTCACCACCACCGTCAGCTGCAAACACAGAAGAAAGACATGAACTAAATCACTACACGGTTTACCCAAATGGAGACACCTCCTCCTGCTTGTTTGTGACAGATCAAAAGAAGAATTGTATTGCCATCTATCAAAAAAACCCTGATAATTGTAATACCAAGGTACATCTATATGGGCATGTGCTAGGGATGCCCATATAGATATGGGCATGGGCAGGTGGGAGATGGAGTATCGAACCCAGTACTTTTGTGCTGGGTCACCCAAACACCCTAGCGGCCACTACACTATTCTTCTGCCCAAACAATAACACGCATGCACAGTATATGGGAGTGACATACCTCTGTGTATATGATTGCGGTCATCCAGAAGCGCTTGGAGGGCCGGGGCACGGACAGCATGGCCCACATGAAGATGAGGATGGGCAGGATGAGGGAGAGCATGGAGGCCGACACGATGTGGTTGAGGATGATGACGAAGTAGCACAGCATCTCCGACTTGGACACCATGGTGTTGTAGAGGGCGAACACCAGCTTCAGGTGCCGGGGAAGACCCTTGTAGAACTTGTCCGACTCGGAGATGTCTTCGTTGTCGAACATGCTGGGGGATGGGAAGGAAAACGTTGGAGGTAGGGGTAGGGAGAGGGAAAGAAAAAGGTTGTATTTTAAAGATTATTATGAATAATATGATAATTAATATGAGCATCATCATAATGATCATCATCATCATTATTATTATCACCCTCATTATTAATTATTAGTATGATTATGATTATTATTATCATTATTATTACTGACTTGTTCAGCAGCAGCTCGCTGGCCGTAAGATTCCTGGTTTCCTGACTCAGAGGCCTGGGGGATTCTGGGATATCAAAGCTTTTCACTTCCACAGAGTCTCTGAGGTCCAGCGAGATGCATTCTGGGTAAAGACATTCATGTTCCTCTGCTCTTTCCCACATTCGCTCTTTCTCCTCCAGCGCCTCGTTGTGTGGTTCCACAACTTCACACCACTCTTCTTTGTCCTCCTCTTCTTTATGTCGCTCCTCTTGCTCCTTGTTCTCCTCATCCTCTTCCTCCTCCTCCTCTTCTCTACTTTCCACTTTGGTTTGGGAAACATCACCTGCAACACTTTGGAAGAAAGGGAGTGGTTAATCAATTAGTTTTTTGGATGTCTGTTTCATGTGCACTTTCTTTTATAAAGCAGAGAAGAGAATAGAGTGGAGAATAGAGTTGCTGCACTAATTTATCTCCCAGTAAACCTAAGGAGTATCAGTATCATTTCAGTTATCCATATCAGTAAACAAATGGTAAACCCATTCTGAGTAGGCCAACTACACTTGCAGCAAAGATAGGTTAAAACATTATTCTATGACAGTTCTACAGCACACCCGATTCTGTATTCAAATATTACCCACAACCAGCAGCTTACTGTGAACAAGATGAACATTTCACCTGGGTGGGGCATCATCGTCCTCCAGGGAGCCCAGGTCTATGTGGGCGGTCTTCAGCAGTCTCCTCCGGAGCTGGTCGGCAGCGGGCTGCATACAGGGGGGCTCGTCCAGCTCCTCCTGGGTGGGCTGCCGGGACCCCAGCAGGGTATCTTCTGTGGCACAGCTGTGAGGACCAGGTGGACCAGGGGAACAGTGTTGTTCATGGGAGAGAGGCACACACCTAGACCCATCTTATACCCATACTAGATCCACCCTAGACCCGTGAGAAGAACAGCCCTGAAGGAAGGTTCCTGGGATAAATCCGCCCCCCCCAGTAAAAATTGATAATAAACTAAAGTTGAAAGTGAGTTGATTGTTGCTTTATAATATGAACATATTCTCATACTACGTTTACAAGCATATGAGATACTCCATAAGATATGCAATATTATTGTGTTATTATAACGTTTAATGTTGTATTGTGTCGTCATGTGTCGTACATCCATTTGTGTGTATATATATATAGACACAAATCTATGAATACTACCACCCCAACTCCTGACCCCACCTGGAGACGCTGCTGCCCCAGGATATCTTGGAATGGGCGTTCCTCAGCTTGACGTAGGCTCGGGGAGAGGACGGCACGGAGGGAGGGGAGGCGGGGGGAGGCATGCCCTCGTCCAGACCGTCCTGGGACGACATGGTGTTCTGGCGGGACAGCCACGTGTCGTAGAACTGCCTCACGCTCTCCTGGCTCACCTCCCGGCCCTGGGGAGGGAGAGAGGGAAAGAGAGAGAGAGAGAGAGAGAGTGAGAGAGAGAGAGAAAGAGAGAAAGAGAGAGAGACACACACACACAAACACACCCCAAAAACACTTAAAACAAACCACAAACATGACATTAATGTCGGGAATCCCAAATGTTTTAACTATAAAAACACATTCAAGTAATCTAACTTGGATAGGTTGGTACTCCAGATTGTACAGTGCTACAATAAAACAGCAAAATGGCAGCCCACCTTCTTCTGTTGCTGGCCCAGCAGAGCTCTTTCAAAGCACAGGACCTTAGAGATGTCCAGGCTGTCCTTACAAAAGCTGTTGAGTCCCACAGTCATGTCCTCCAGCAGAGACAGCACAAACACGCAGATAAACTGCACATTGCTCACCAGTCGCTGGAACGCGTTTTCTATTAGGGAAGGAATTTGCTCTAGCTAGTTATTGTTGTTTTTCCAGATTAGTTATTATGTATGTATGTATGTATGTGTGTGCGTGTGTGTGTGTATGTATGTATGTATGTGTGTGCGTGTGTGTGTGTATGTGTGTATGTATGTGTGTGCGTGTGTGTGTGTATGTGTGTATGTATGTATGTATGTATGTGGCAGTGTGATTGTAGTTAACGGAAACTATAACTGAAATCAACAAAAACTAATAGAAAAAGGAATCCGTTAACTGAAATGAAAACACTGAGCTTGCAGAAAAAACAAATACAGGAATTTAAAACAAAATAAAAATACTGTACAAATGTACAAAAGGTAAATATCAACAGTTTTGTATTTCGTTTACATTGTCACCCAGTATTTTCCCATTCCCAAGTGATGTATTTGCCATTAGATGGCAATGTTCGCCATGTGAGTATATGGTGTGTTAGGTAAACAAGATTGAACAATCATTTATCGTTATTTTATTTATTTTAGTTTTAAATGTTTGACGACAAAGAGCTGGACATAGAGTTGAATTGCTGTTATCTTATGTATGTTATTTTTTAGCTTTTTTTGTTCAATAAACTTTGTTAATACTGAGGGCCACAATTTATAATTACTATTGTGTTGTAGCTGTTAATATCAGTAAGTAGGCCCTATGTTGTAATATCCAGTAATTTACTTTTTGTAGTAGTTATTATTCCCAAAATTATTAATAAAATACAATTGCTTTTTGATATATTACTTGTTTTTATACCAAAAAATGATACTGAAACAAACTAAATAGAATGGGATCTTTCAACCTAAACTGAAATAAAAAGGACAAGGAACCCATAAAGATAAACTGGAAATACAATAACAATAGAAAAAGATTAATAAAATCGGTGGAATGAGGAACATTGCTGGAATGTTTGCTTACGCTACAGTGCAGCTGGTTCAGCTGATTTGTAATAAAAAGGTAATGTTTACCTTTCTCTTCTTCTTGCCCGTCCGCTGCACAGCTCTCATCCAACTCATCCTCACTGGAGTCGCTTATCTCGAGGCCTGGACAACAAAATAAAGCATTTTCCAACACTAGTAACCGAGTTGTTCATATCCAATCAGGGAAATATTGACAACCCACACAACAGTAATATTTTAGTATACAAATTTAACAAATCCCCCATGAATCAAAAATGTGTACACATTTAGGATTTTCTTACAAATACTGAAGTACTTTCCACTCCTGAATACTACATACAGTACTGCCTTTTCAAATACCACCCCCCACCTCCCCCCATCCCCCACTCACTCACCTTGCTGTATCGCCAGCGCTCTCTTGGCCCTCTTCTTCTCCTCTTTCTTCATCTGTTTCTTCTCCTTCTTCAGGTCCCTGAGGGCCTTCTTGGAGCTGGTGGCCCAGGCTACGTAGGCAAGCTGTCAGAGTGACACACACACACACACACACACACACACACAGCGGACCACTTTTGTTGGGTCATGTTGGATTATGAAGCCGAAAGTCATATGTTGTATGATATGGTAAGGATCACTGTTTTAAGTTTTAACTTGTTTTATTGTATTGTTCAAGTTCGAGCCATAATCAACTCCTTAAAATCTTACATTCACGGCTCACATGTTTAAGTTAATGCCTTAAACCATACTATTATTTTTTTCCCCCTTCTTCCTCTTTTCCTCCTTCCTTTCTTGTTGACTGATATAACAAGTGTTTTTTGAGTTGCGAAGGCACATTACTGTTGATGTGGTTGTGTGTCATTCTTACCTGGAAGGCTGTTTTCTTCTTTGGTGGAGCCTCCTCATCCTCTTTTGTTTCCTGCTCTTCCTCCTCGTCATCCTCGCTGTCGCTCTCAAAAAGGTGATAGCCACAGTTGTTTTCCACTGTATGAAACATGAAGCAGTGTCACACAAACCATTTCTCTTTTCTTCCACTTTTTTATTGCATTTTAAACTAAATATGAATGCAGTATGCTCAAATGAAATGACTACATGATGTAATGCAGTACACTCAACTTACGTGACTAAATTATGTAACGCAGTACACTCAACTTACGTGACTAAATGATGTAACGCAGTACACTCAACTTACGTGACTAAATGATGTAACGCAGTACACTCAAATGAAATGACGACATGATGTAATGCAGTACACTCAAATGAAATGTCACTCACCTCCAGGTGCAGAGACCCAAGGCTTCCACCATTTTCCGGCATCTTTTTTCGATTTCTCATCATCATCTGAAAGAAACAAAACAAGGCCACCTGTTTGTTCATCCCACCTTCCATTTGTTGTATTACTCTATTATGCTCACAGTTGATGTAGAGGTATCAATCAATACATCCATAGTACCCATCGACTAGGCATTGATGGGGTTTACCGGGTGGGGCCTGCTCAGCAGCTGGCTTCTTCTTGTCCTGAGACTTAGGCTTCTGCTTGGACTTTATCTTCTCCATCCTAGAAGAGACAAAAGAAAACAGAGAGAGTGAGCTGAACATAATCTGTATTTTAACGAGTCCAATTTTATGTGTGAGAACAATCAAGACACCAGAAGACACAGGTCTTCCGGGATCACATATCTAAATGTACCTACAAGCTGTAGTGACTCTGTGGTTGTTGTTGTTGTTGTTGTTGTATTTATGTAATTTATGGACATGGCATTCTTTATGTACATCTGGCCCTAGACTTTCAAGCCCTTGGGAAAATCAACCTTTGCATTGACTCCTACAGCAATCCTGCACTCGTATCTTGCTATCCTGCAACACTTAAATTTGCACTTTCTTCAATATTGATTGTATGCTTTGGTTGTGCTCAGCCTTAATAGTAAGTCACGGACACTCTGCTGAATCAACACCTCTGTTCCAATGTAGATATCTTTTGGCATTTTGCAATTGGCCAGAGTGGTCGCAGAAAACGTTAACACTACTAAAACTTAAGACTATAATTATTCAGACAGCTGTGAATGACTCCATACTCAATGTAAAACACCTCAGCAGTGGCAAATCTTACTGTTTCTTCAGCGTCTCCACAGATTTCTCCTCCAGCTCCAGTCTGGCTGCCACCTGCTTCTTCATCTTGGCCTCAAACAGCTCAGCACCCCTAAAAACACACAGGATAAAGTGTGGTTGGGTTTAGGTGGACTGATTCATTCACTCACATCTACATGTTACTACTTTACATGACTATATATCAAAATGAAAACATCACATGAGATTTACTGTTGCGCTAAAACCTAAAAACCAGACATTACTAATTTTCTATTTTCTTAAACAGTTTTGCTTGTTCTGCTACCATTATGGCTGTCCATTATGGCACCCATCGTACTTCTAATGATCCCTGGAAGAAGGGTTTCTATGTTCCTTCTCAAAGTTTCTTCCTTGTCCTTTGGGGGACTGGGGTTAGGGGAGTGTTAGTCTCGCATAGCCAGACCTATCTCCACACTTTGTTTTAGTGCTGTGCCAGCACTGGAGAAAGGTCTGGCTGAACCCACTATCATTCTGGTATAACCAATCAGTCGTCTAGAGAGGCGCTTAGCCCAGGATGCAGCAATGGTGCTCTTGCAAAATAGTGTCGGGCGGGAACATATTTTTTGTATATCTTTACAACCGAAATTCAACCATTCACCGAAAGAACCAAGCGGGCCTGCCTTATTGCACGATCCAAATCATCGTCAAAACGCTTCGGTGGGGGGGGGGGGGCTTTGAAAACGGTAACACACAGAAGAAGCAGAAGTAGGAGAATGCCGACGGAACTAGTCGCCCCAATGGCAGGCTTATACCAACAACCCTACACCTGTTGAGTCAGACTAGGGGACTATCAGCAAATGTGGCCTGTGAAGCCCAATTGACATGACTTGATATGTGTGGCTGATATGCGTGTGGCGAGCCAAAAGGAATGAGCACGTGTTTTGAGCTACAGACCTGGAGGCCAGTATCTTGGAGGCCTTGAGGTCAGACACCACGTAGAGGAAGTAGTAGCTGAGGAACACCCTCCTCTGGACCAGCAGCACCGTGAAGCAGATGGCGTCCCACACGATGCCCGCCTCGCCCTCGGGGAGCTCACAGTCATCGTCGGGCTCCGCTGGAGAGGGGGAGAGTGGGAGAGAGGGGGGACACAGGGGGGAGAGGAGAGGTGAGGGGAAGCAGATAGACAGCTGGATGGAGAGACAGAGAGATGGATGGATGGGGAGACAGGTTGACAGTCCGACAAACAGAAAGAGAGACGGATGGACAGAGACTCTTTTTTCTACAGACGAGAGCGCAGGTCAACATTTGTGTGCATGTACGTGTGCATGGTGGTCTGTCTCTGTTTTTTTCCATCACACACACAGATATATAGGCTTTACTCAGATTAGAATGTGTGTGTGTGTGTGTGTGTGTGTGTGTGTGTGTGAGTGAGAGACAACTAGAGAGAGATAGAGAGAGAGACTCACGGACGTCATAGCCCTTGATAGTGCAGAACATGCTGAAGGCCTGGATGAGCCAGCAGCCGCTCTTCAACAGGCTGTCCAGGTAGGCACAGGAACCCAGCTGAGAGCAGGGAGGGAAGCGGAGAGGGAGCGAGGGGGGGAGGGTGGAGAATGGAGAGAGGAGAGGGGTGGGGAGGGGAGAGGGGAGGAGAAGAGAGGAGAAAAGAGAGGACAGTGGAGGGAAGGAGGCAAAGAGGATAGTAGAGGAAAGAAGAGGGGAGGAGAGGAGAAGAGAGGAGAATAAACATTTTAAAAAGATGAATCTACGCCAGAAAGAAAGTCAGTCCTGTTTGTCAGTTTAATGGAAGCGTCATCATTTCTAAACAAAATAAGAAAGGGTTGTTTGTCTTGAATTAGCCATCCTATGTGTTTGTACACAACCATGTGTTCATTCATGGCTACGTTCTGGTCATTCCTTGCGTTGTGTCACCGCCCTCACTCACAGACAGCAGGTTCTTCATGGCAATGACCAGGCAGGTGTAGCCGATCAGCCAGTCCCACAGCCGCAGGATGTAGCGCACCGGCTGCATGAGCAAGCTGCTGCCAAACAGCATGAAGTAGAAGCAGGCCACCAGGTAGCCCAGGCAGAAGATGCTGATGCGCGTGGTCCCCGTGATGAAGATCAGGCACAGCACCAGCCAGAAGAAGTAGCTGAACATGAACACCTTGGCCATGTCCAGGTAGGACCTGAGGGATGATGAAGAGGGGGTTTTCTGTTCACAAGTTTATTAACACACATAAATGACTAATTTTACTTCCTAACTGCTAAAATTCTTTGTGCTAATACGCAACATGCTGTGAACTGTAATAAAGTAATCCGTTTTGCTGTATGGACAGTGAAACACCGAATTCATAGTATCACAATGTGCCCTTACCGTAGTAGAGTGTCTACCACCACCCCTCAGAACCAGAATCAACTTCTAGATCCCCCCGGGGTTCGAACTCAGGGCCTTCTAGCTTTGAGGCAGCAGTGCTAACCACTGTGCTAACCCCAACACAGAGCACTGCATAGTACCTATATATATACCAAAACCCTGAACCTTACAGTCGATTGGTATGACCTCTGACCTGCAGTGGAGGAAGTTGTTCACCGGTATGAACTGGCTGATGCAGCCTGGGTCCAGACTGCGGCTGATCTCCACGTTCTCCCCAGCGAGGAGGCGCACGGCGGCCCGGTTCTCATCCTCAAACACCTGCCACTGCAGCGAGGAGCACAGCAGGAGCAGGTGGTCGTCTGGGGACCGGGGGAGAGAGACATGCAGTGTTGAAAAAATATACAAAAGCAAAAGAGAGGGAAAGACATTGATCGAATCTGACATGAAACGATCTTTACATGAAAACATGGAAGAGGAGAGAGGGAGTGAGAAAGCTGAATTAACTCACAGAAAATGAAGGAAGGATTGGGTCTCATAGCGAAGTCAGGCAGGAAGAACCATTTGATGACATTAGAGGTCAAAGGTTGAAGTGCGGTCCTCCAGGGATAGTCTATAGCAAACAGAACAGCAAAATATCAGGTCATGCTAACACGGCTATAATGTTGTTGTTTTTTTACATGTTGTAGCAGTGCATGTGTGGCAGTTCATCTAGATACAATATATATATATATATATATATATATATATTCGTTTTGAACAGAGCTCTAAGAGAGCCTTAAGAGATCAGAAGCACATACAACACCTAACTAACTGACTGATTCAGATTCAGGTTCTCCATCTGCCCCTCGGTAAAAAGGCCTTCTCCTCCTCTGCCCCCTTTACCTGGAACCAGCTGCAGCAGGATCTGAAGCTGTCCAGCACGACTCCTCTAGGGGATTTTAAACTACTTTCACTTCTGTCTGTTATGTATAGTGTTTAAACTTTGGTATCCGACTACCACTTTGGCACTCATGCACTTTATCACTTTTATGGTTTGCGTTCTATTTTGTCTCTGTATTGAATGTCCTGTCTGTCTGTAGCTTTGTGGTGTATTGCTGCTGTCTTGACCAGGTCCCTCTTGAGAATTAGACCCCGTGTCTCAATGAGATTACCTGTCTAAAAACATTTTTAAAAATCTTTGTTTGCTTTGTCTGTTCAGAGCAGTTAGGATTATTCAAAAATGTGCTTTATGTTATGTTTGGACTTATGGTCTTATGTTAATGGAAATAATGTTATCTTATGTTAATTGCCAGTATGTCCTGGCAATTAAACAGTACTTAGTATAGCATCTCACCCTAGCTATCCATGCTGTATACCAGAAAGGATAACTTAGCCTAGCAATTATGGTGCACTTGTTCTAGTGGCATCCTTGCTGTACTGAGTGATATATTGTTGTTTCTACTTAGAAATGAACTTGCCCTGAATGTAATGAAAATGTAACATACCAACACAGAGAGCTGGAGGTATCCCCACACACAGCAGATACTGCATCACCACCAGCCCAGCCGTGAAGCAGCAGTACTTAGGCCACACCTCCCCGATGGCTTTTCTCCGCCTCCGGGATAGGACGATCAATAGGGCGCAGGAGTGGAGGAGGGCGTAGAAGTCCATCCTCTGGCCAATCACGTTGACCGCTACGATTAAGGTGATCTGAAGTATAAAAATAAAAAAAACAGTTTCCGAACTTGAAGGTGTTTTTCAGGGCCGAGTAGTGCACGTCGAGAAATGAACGAGAACATACACATACACACCTCCAGTCCGAACTTGTAGTAGCAGAAGTTGATGAAGTACTTGAGGCAGGGCAGGATGCCGTGATCCAGGTGTTGCCGGGTGATGCCCTGGAAGATGATGCTGAAGTGAGGCGCCTTCAGGTCGTTACGGAGGCGGCAGTACAGCTGGTGACGGTGCACTGTGGCCTCGAACACCAGCAGCCCGAGCACCATCAGATGGTTCTGCAACATAGGGCACACAGTGTGAGGACTGGCTTTATATAGTCAAATCATTTTTTTCTATGTATTTTTTTCCTGGTTATTTTTCCTACCCTGCTGGCAGTACTAGATGGAGTGTATAGAAACAATATATATATATATTAGTGGTGGGCATAGATTAATTTGTTTAATCTAGATTAATCTCACTGTAATCTTGGAATTAAT
>JAOPJH010000001.1:16843300-16855057 GCA_027122575.1 Merluccius polylepis | reverse complement strand
TCTCTCTCTGGCTCGCCCTCTCTCTCTCTCTCTCTCTCTCTCTCTCTCTCTCTCTCTCTCTCTCTCTCTCTCTCTCTCTCTCTCTCCACAGGAACAGAGGACAACCATCCAATGAGTTTTATTTCTCTCCTCCTCCTCCTCCTGTCTTTATTATTTAAATGTCTATTTTTGGATCCATATACCCAGAAAAGATAAAATATATGAAATGTATATGGGTTTAAAAAAAGTATTTTATTAGAATCTGAATGAACCTTGACTAACTGTACACTCGGTAGTGTGTGTACTACTTATGTAATAACTTAAGTTAATAACTTAATAACTTAAGTTAAGTCCTTTCAAACAAAATGGTGTTCAGGTTTCTGTTGCTTTATCTGGAACATCTGCAAAAGACATTTTAAAGGGTTTAAGAGGAGTTGAGTGTTATTTACCATTTTAATTTCTCTTTTTTTTTTTTTTTACTTTAATGGTGATGTGACAGACCCAAATGCAAATCGATGCTTGTTTCTACGCAAACTATTTTTCTTTTGCTACGGAAAGATAAAATAACACAAAAAAAGAAATTGATTTTGATTTATTATTTTCTGATGGTGTGGGGGAGGGGAGGGCGTGTTCTCCCAGCCTTGTGCAACAGAGGCGGCCTGTACAGTATTAACATCTTCTCACTTCTGTGCCCTAGTCTTCATTTTACTGTGTACACCAGATATGGGTCTCTCTACTTTCTGAACAGGAGCTCCGACAAATAAAAGTTTTTTTGGTGCAGACAGCAACAGATCCGTCATTACACACACACACACACACACACACACACACACACAAGAAATAATAGAGCATTTCTTTGTAAAGTCCAATTTGTGGTGAAAGGGAAGGGGAGTTTGTTACAGGGGGAGCAGGTTTGTGGTTCTTTATATAATACCAGTAACTTCCATTGATTGGTTAATTTAGAGTTGTGTGCAATTTCAGCACAACTATGTATGAAGATGAATGAAAAACACTTCATACCAAAAATCGTACCAAATTCTGGCAGGGAAAATGGTATTTCGCCATTAAATTATAAATGCAAGAGATAGGCCTGACACATCTGATGTGTTTATGACGCAAAGACAGCCTTGAATAAACATTCATAATTCATAATTCATTCAACACTTACAGTACAACACAATTGGCTATTGACTACCTTCATTGTGCATATGACACCTACTAGGCCTACATGAGGGCTTAGTCATGTTGAATGACAATGCGTCAGTATTTATGACAGGTTTCGACTGGTCTGACTGACTATCCCAAATCAACTTGAAAAACGTGTCACTTTTGATCACGTTATTTTTTATTTTGATCACTATAGATCAAAACGATAAATCAGTAGTCTGCTTGCAAGCACTTTCCATCATATAGCCTAGTGGAAACTTTATATATGTGTGACCCATTAAATAGCTTATTTATAAATATATTATCCTGAACTTTGATGTTCAACATTGCTTGTTATAATAGGCAACGATTATAAGGATATAAAGAACCAAGACAAAGCTAAATAACAGTTTTAAAACATTTGAATACCAGTAACGTAAAACGTAGGCCTATCAATGCAGAGGAGATCAACTCTGAATCCAAATATTTAATTCCTTAATTAGAGCCCGAGCCTGAAGGAGAGATGCAGGTCTGTAAATGAAAGATATTATATAATATATTATAGGCCTACTTATTGTATTTGACTTACTATTAACTTATTAGGGCCTGCAGCTGGCTGAGATGGATATACATGGAGTTGTCGTCCTGGTTACTTGGTTGTGCTCTTTCATGACTTATTCAAACAGTTGTCTTAGATCTGATTAGCAGATCTTAGCAGCGCGGTCAAATTAACAATAGGCATCACAGTGTATTTAATTATGTGTTAATTCAGCCGTGGCCCCGCCCCTCATCCCGCCGCGGCCCCGCCCCTCATCCCGTCGTGGCCCCGCCCCTCATGTGACGTCCGGCTGCCGTTTCCTTCCTCATCTCCTCTCTTCTCGCTACGCTGCTGTCGCCGCCGCCGCTGCTGCCCGCTAGCCTAGCCTAGCCTAGCCTAGCATTGCGTTATTAGGCAGTTATCGTTAGCCGTCCCAACATTTGTACTACTCATCCTCCCCCCTCCCCACCACCACCACCACCACCACCCCCCATTAAAAAAAGGAGAAAAGGGACGGCGAGCAGCGGCGGACCGTAGCGGCACCATATATCGTGGTCTTCGTCAGCACAGGACAGAGAGGAAACCCTGAGCCCTGGGACATGGCTAGACCAGAACAAGTCCTAGTGCTAGAGCCACCACACGAACTGAGATTCAGAGGTAAGGGGACCGGGACCAGGGACCGGGGACCAAGGGCAGGCCCTGGACCCTGTTCCCTAGGAAACCAGCCCACTTAGCTGCATCGTAAATAACCTCATTTCGTCGTGTGTGTGCGTGTGCGCGTGTGTTGTTTTTTAAATGTATTTTTCTGCGTCGGCGAGTCAGCGTCTGAAAAAATGTTGGACTAAATAATAATGGCGGTCGCAAGAGGTGTTTGCTTGAGTGACTCCTCATCGTTGCGGCAGTGACAGGTGAAACCAAGCCGTGTGACGATGCTAGCCGGCCGGGCAGCAGCTAGCCGGTAGCACCGGGGGGGTTAGGCTGTCACCGGGAATGTGAAGGCGGGCCTGTGGGTGCTGTTTCTCGGCGATCCTTTGGCGAATTTACCGCCCCTGTTTGTCCATCCCTGCTATATGTGTGTGTGTGTGTGTGTGTGTGTGTGTGTGTGTGTGTTTGTTGCAAAGCCTTGACGTCTTGCCAAGCATGTAACCATATTTACGTCGTAGCCAAATGGGCTATTCTAGAAATGTCCACCATCAAGGAAAAGCTGTAGGAATTGGACATCTTGGTCGTTATTCTGACGGCCGGCCCAACTGCCACTTTTGCAATATCCAAACATGGTTATGCAAACCCCTGTGGGTGGATTACAGATCGTTATTATATCTGCATGTATAGGCCTAGCTGCCGTGGTCTTAAATCGGCTGTTGGAAATTGGGAATGTTGTTTAGTGGGATGGGATTAATGTAATGTGTGGGCCTGAATATTGGCACCCTTAGTTGCTTATGGAAATGCTTGGTACACCTAGATGTGGTAGTTTATTGCCATAGCAGGGATTGGCTGTGATATTTACAGGAATAATAACAATTGGGTAATACTGGTGAATGGTAAACCTGCGTACATTTTCACTACTAGTTGTATGCATACGTCAATATAAGGCACAATATAAGTGAGGTGATATCCTATTATATGGGAGATACTCCCATGTAATAGATGAGGTTGCTCCAAAACAGGAAGTGATCCTACACCGCTCCTAATGATCTAACGATTGGTTTTGTCCTTCTGTGTGTGTGTGTGTGTGTGTGTGTGTGTGTGTGTTGTTCAGGCCCCTTCACAGATGTTGTCACTGCCACTCTGAAACTGGGCAACCCCACAGACAGAAATGTATGTTTCAAAGTCAAGACGACCGCGCCACGCCGATACTGCGTGCGTCCCAACAGCGGCGTCATCGATGCTGGAGACTCTGTCAACGTGTCTGGTTTGTAAAAAAATGTTTGTATGTTTTCAGGGATAATGATGATAACTTTTGGCCCTATTGATAAAGGAAAAGTGACTCTTTTGTGTGAAATTACAATCATATCTTTAACAGTAGTGAATGGCGTACCAGTTGGCTATGGGTTGTTGTTATTAGCAAGATTAAAATGTTTGTTTCACGATTCCAAACTTGCCAGCCAATCGGTGAACTGACAGCTGGGTGGTTAGTGTATCATCACAACTGTGGGCCTTCACAGATATTCCTGTAAAAGCCTGATTTTTCTTATTTGTGGATTAGGCAATCAAGGACACAAAAATAAACGTTTTCATCGGTCTGTAAATAAACCGGCTTCCCTTTACAGGATGCATAATGGCACCAGTAATGTAGGCTCTTCACTGTGCCCGATTCTGTTGCTCTTCACAGTAATGCTACAGCCCTTCGACTATGACCCCAATGAGAAAAGCAAGCACAAATTCATGGTGCAGTCCATGCTGGCTCCATACGATATGACAGACACAGAGGGAGTGGTGAGTGGCCCGGCAGTTATTAAATTAACATAATTGTCATCTGAAATGATTTGGTAAGACATCTGCTTTAAATCTCTCAGCTATTTGCATAGGGCTGTGCATTCTCTTATTTTGTACCTGTTCTGAGTTGTATGTGTGCCTTTTTGTCTCCCAACTATCATGCTTGTTGATGATGTCATGTGTATATGGTGAAATCTAGTTTCCCTTTTAGGGATTGATAAAGTTTATGCTGTCATAAATGTATTGATAAAGCACAAAACAATACTTGAAGAAAGCTGGTGGCACCTTTTACACTTGTGGTTGGTGGTATAAATGAACGGAAAATAGACACAGAAGAAGATTTCCCGAGTTGGAATGATGTTATGAACAACGTCGCCTATTTGATCACGTCAACTTCTGTGTGCACTGCAATCTGTATGTGATGTTCTCTGTCCATAATTATTAACTTGAGAAATAAATATTAAACATGGATGTTAAGTTGACCATACTGGCTACACATTGTTTTACAATCCAACATTTGTTTTGTCGTTATTTTTTAATGTGATCAGTGGAAAGAGGCGAAACCAGAAGAGCTGATGGACTCCAAGTTGAGATGTGCGTTTGATATGCCGCTGGAAAATGATAAAACTGTAAGTGTCTGTAAAGCATTGCATATCACATGCCTCATAATTATTATTACAAACATGTCAACCAGCCTTTGTCTGCAAGCTTTCCATGGATAATCATGAAGTACATTGCAATTACATTTCATCACAGACGGAATGACATGACACATTGAAAAGGACACAACAGCTTAAGTGCTGTACAAGAGCCTACACGCACCTTCTATTGGCACAACCCAGTTTTCTGTGGGTGTAATTTATTGGTTGTAATTGTACTAGATTTACCGCTATCATTGCGATTAAGTATTTTTGATCGGCTTGCTAGCATTTTGTGGCCTTCTGTTATGATTAAAATAAAGTAAACATGATGATGTTTGACAGGCTTGACAGGTCCAAGGATAACTGGTTGTACAAGAACACAGAAAAAAACCCACCAAAAAATAGCCCATAGAAAATGAAAGTAATTTCGTAGTTGTAGCCTGATTTCTCTTTAGGATCCCATAAGGATTCACTTCCTTTAGCACCACATCCCAGAATCATCCATTACACTTGTTTTTTGTTGCTTTGATCGTTTTCTCATCCTTTCTTTTGCACCCTCTTCTCATCCCACCCTCACCCCTTGTTACATCTCCACGTCTCTGCACCCCTCCCCTAATCCAACCACGCCCACCCCACCCGCCCATCCCGCCACCCCTCCACTCCCTCTGCCACTCATCTCCTCCGCAGCATGAGAGTGAAAGCCACCAATTGTCGGTGTCCTCTGCCTGCCCCGTTAAGACGGAGCACGGGGCCGCACTGCCCAAGTCGGCCACCAGTGCGGCGCTAGATGACGGCGAGGTGAAGAAGATCATGGAGGAGTGCAAGAGGCTGCAGATGGAGGTGCAGCGGCTACGGGAAGAGAACCAACAGATCCGGGTAAGGCGGCTTTTCAAAGTAACGGTTGTTTTTTTCTGTCGTGCCTCCTGGATATCTCTGTGACATTTGCAACGGCATGGAGATATTTCACCTGCAGACACATTTGTTACTTGGTGTTTTTGTAAGTTCATTTTCGAACCATTTTCTGTTATCAGATGGCAGATTTAGTTTACTTCTTTACACACATTACAGCCTATAGGCCCACATCTTGGTGTATTGCAAGTACAGCTATTGTGTTCCCTGGCCTGTAGAATCCTTGAAACTGGGGGACATTCATGGAAATTAAAGCACAGGCTGCAAGGTGCTCCCTCTGAAGGTGTCTCATATCTGCATATCTGACGATACATAACCTGAAAAAATCTGTCCAAAATTGTGTAAGGACATGAAAGGCATAGTTTAGCCTACTCACCAAGTACCCGGGGGTTGTATTGTATTTTACATCACGCTCGGCTCAGGCATGGTTAATTCGCCCTTTGCAGTGGTTGTTAGAAAAATAAGTACAAAAACATGAATAAGTGTCTGCTACCTTTTCAGTGATTCAGTATAATATATATAAGATAAATGTACCATTTATAGCATTATATTACATTTACCAAGGTACCATTACTATATTTTGCTGATTTCTAATGAATTAATCTCCCATGAACGATAATTAGTATTAGCAACCACTTTACCCGTAATCTGGAATGGTTGTACATACTTAAATCATGCAGCCCTGAAACGCCAAAGCTATTACCAACAACACATTTGCAGCAGAGCAGCATTTTTGTGTTGTGTTGTAAATTGATACTGCTGCAACGTGTTGGGGAGTGTCTTCGTTCTTCATGAATGGGTGTGTGTAACCACTTCTGGCTATAGGAGGTAAGTGATTGACACTGTTGTCAGTACTGTTGCAGTCCTCTTTGATTATGTATTACACAGACAAAAGGATTAGAGCCAACGTGGCATGCCTGCACGGATACGTCACGTTCATTGTGAAGCTCTTTGAGTTGTCCGTCACTAGTAACACAAGTTGATCTGAATCTTTGATCTCTCCGTGTGGCAGGAGGACGACGGATTGCGGAAGAGAAAGGTGACCTCAGTTCCGGCGCCACACTCCTCCTCCTCCATGGCCACGTCCGGCATGAGGGAGGAAGGCCTCAGCACCCGCCTGCTGGCCCTCTGTGTCCTCCTCTTCGTCATCGGAGTCATCGTCGGCAAGCTAGCTCTGTAGAAGGTCGGGATGGACGCTATCCCGCAACGGTGACAACACCAATGGAGATGTCTCTTGTTTCCTTCTTCCTTATGTTCCTACTCTTGTCTTGTTCTTTCTGGTGTGTTCTTTGCAGTATTTGATGCAATATCACGAGAGGGTTTGAGTAGGAAAGGAAAGATATTTAATGTATGACAAGAAAACAAAGGCGTGTTTAATCATAACAAAACACTTTATTTAGGCACAGGCATTTACTTTTTTTTGGGATCACCATCTCTCCGTCCATTCTACCTATAAATCCTTTCTTCTATAACTTGCACAGAAAACCTTTTTATGTTGTGAAAGGCGTGGGCTATGTCCCTTCCCCGACCCCCGTCTTGAAATCAGTGATTTTACTGATTCCTCACTTTACCTACCCAGAATGCATTAGAGGACGACGGCCTCATCATGTAATGTTATCTTCCATTTGATTCAAACAATACATGAACTTGAAGTTAAAGTCAAATCTTTCAATGCAAGACTTTATTTACCCCAAATAAACTACATATTGTTGCCTAAACAGCATCTTGATTAAAAATGTGAGCGAGTAGAAGACATGTTTGTTTGTTTTTTGTTTATTTTACTCTAGCTATAGATGTGACTGTGGGGAAGTTTCAACTTTTATGATCACTGTTTGCTTTTTTCTGTTTTAAGGTAGGAAGAGCACAAAGGCGAAATAGTGTCTATGTGGTTACCATGACAATGGCTCTGTTAAAATAATGGTCAGCTAATCAGATTTCCTCTACTACACCCGAAAAAGGCGTCCAGCAATGGGTCTGATAATCCCATCATCAATCCCAATTGGACCCAAACTACATTTGTAACATTTAATGTATTATGGTATTTTCTTTCAAATATATCACCCTAAGCTGTTTTTATTTGATTTAACTTTTTGTTCTTCCATTGGCTCTTGAACACATGGGCATACTCTCATCGTGTTGTACAGGGACTTGGTGGTTCATGAAAATATATCGTGTATACGGTTGCATTTTTGTGGCATCAGTATAGCCCACTTAAAAGTGTGTGTGTGTGTGTGTGTGTGTGTGTGTGTGTGATCTTAGACTGTTGATAGCTGCTTCCTCAGGTTGAAAGCGAAAGGAAAAAAAACGCAGTCTGAAAATAAGGAGCCTGCTCATCTTAAAGTTGTTATGCAAAGCCTATTTGGACATTAACAGTACACCACTTTACACTGTACAACAGTAGCTTTGACGCCTAATCCAATTTTGCCCATTGATGGTTATAATATATATTGACATATATATATATTGTTTTTTAAATACATATAGCTGCAATGCTCTATTGTGCTCTGTTTGTTCCACTCTGCAATCTGCATGGAATAACTTGCATTTATTATTTTTTGGGGGGTTAAAATAATTAAAAGGGATCACCTTAATTATGGTTCATGTGAATATTATTGCTTGTTTTAATTTCACACTAAATAGTTCAACTGACTTGGATCAGATATCAGTTCAAAGTAATTGTGTTTTGTTTCCTTGCCGAAGGAAGCTTGCAGAGTTGCTAAGACTGAATACACACACTTGTAACTGTAACACAGCTTATACTTGCACATTAAGTTATAACCGCCACACAATGTAACCACGGAATAATTGGATACTGTTTTGTATATACATCAAATAAACCAAATGATGAAGAGAGCTGTCGGTTATTAATAAAATGCAGTCGAAGGAATACAAAATAAACCCAGAGTTATGAACTGATGTGTAATGATCAAGGTAAATGACAACCCCCACCTAGCTGTGTGTAATGGAGGAGCTGCAGCTCAGTTGAAGAGATCAGACGCCAGGGAGCCACGCCCCCACAGCCACAACTACGTCATCGGGCCTTATCCCGGAAGTAGAAAAAAAAATAATTCGGGCCAAGGCGAAGTGACAGTGTAGCATAGGTAGCTAGCAAGGGTTTTCACTCAGAATTGCCATATTTTAACATATTTACTTGTGTTTTGCCATCAAACAAATGTCGCTGTTTGGAAAGATATTTGGTGGAGGAGGAAAGGGCGGAAAAGGGCCGAGTGCACAGGAGGCTATCCAGAAACTGCGAGAAACAGAGGATATGCTAACGAAGAAACAGGAATTTCTAGAGAAAAAGATTGACCACGAACTTCTTACTGCGAAGAAAAACGGCACAAAAAATAAGCGAGGTTGGTTGTTAAATTATATGCCTACGCGCCCCCCTTTGTTTTATAATAATAATAATCGTCGTTGTCGCATTAGTTGACGCTTGCTTTAGCCTATTTGTGCTATTAGCTTCTAACTCCTGTAGGTACGGTGGCTGTTGCCAGGCGTGATCAAGCCAAAATAAGTGTTCAATTGGTTGACTTGGATTGGATTATTTCTCCCAAAGATTGTATTTATTCATTAATTTCCCCACCGTGAGACTCTCCTTCACTATTCAATCTTGCTGACACATTTCGAGTAGAGTAAAATGTGATTTATTTTATGTTTGTATGTGGTCTGGCTGTAGAATAGCAGTAAAACGTTAATGACGACGAGATCCAGAGATCACTCTAATAGCAGGAGCAGTAATGAAGCCATGCCAGTATCGTGTGTGTTAACGTAATGACATCTGACAGTTGGATGGTTACACCCACATTGACAATTTTGTGAGGCAGGTCATTATGTTAGGCTGTGAGTTGCACTGGCTATTCTGGGGTTGATGATAACTGAAGGCTGTTGTAGTGGTTCATGATAACTTAAGGCCATTGACAAGTCTCCCACACCCTTAGCTTTCACATCAAGGATAGTACAGGGTTCACTATGAAGCAGCACACTATTCATTCAGTCTATTCATTTGTAGATAAGCCTATCTTTAGGTGTGCATGCTGCCTTCAACCTCATCAATCATTCGTCAGAAGTCAATCAACTTTTTTTAAATGCAAGTTTCCAAGAAATACATCAATCAATTATTTTCTACTGTCAATGATTGCATCTGATCCTCCATATGCCAATCTCTCTGAATATAGCTGCCCTGCAAGCATTGAAAAGAAAGAAGCGGTATGAGAAGCAGCTGAACCAGATCGATGGCACCCTGTCCACCATTGAGTTCCAGAGGGAAGCCCTGGAGAACGCCAACACCAACACCGAAGTGCTCAAGAACATGGGCTTCGCTGCCAAGGCCATGAAGTCTGCCCATGAAAACATGTAAGGGAAACCGGCAACCACTTTTTCCACATCCTGATCATTTACAGGGTTGTCTTACTGAAACGCCCCCTTCGCTAAACAGTGTCCGCTGAATCAGTTCCTATTAACACATTGCTATCAGGATAGCGGGGGGCAGGGGCGGGATAGTGTAGTGACTAGGGCGTTCGACTCCCAGCTGAAAGTTACAGGGTTCGATCCTCCAATGTCCACAGCCGAGGTGACTTTATCAAGACACTTAACCCCTAACTTGGGGCTGGGCGATATGGAAAAAATGTATTGTCGCGATAATTATGGGGAAGCCTACACAATATCGAGAAATATCACGATATGCTATGTAAAAACCATTCTTAATAGTTAAACTGAGAGTAGTGAAATATATTGAAATTGAAAGTATGGTATCGGACTTAAACTAGTTTTCTTTTCTCCCTGACGTTTCCAACCTCATGTTTGATCATTTTAAGGGCATATTTTTTCATCATAATTCATTCATACTATAAAACTGGGTATCATGATAAGTGGATTTCTTAATTTCATGGCGATACAATTCCATTCAAAGACAATGAACAAAAATATTGAATTATTGCCCAGCCCCAATGACATGTATCTGAATTCACTGGCACCATCAAGTCATTTTTGATAAACGCATCTCGCTCGTCAGGATGACCATGTAGTCGGTGAAGTGTGTAAGCTATCTGTCTCTGACACATTTGGCGCTCATCTGCACACCTAGGTTGTCATGGAAACCTGTGTAACCCAGAGTAAAATGTGCATAGCTTTAATGTACCTCTCAAAAATATCTGGAGGTGGTCGGCTTGGCTGGTGTGAGCCAAAATGACGCTGACTATACAATCTATAGAAGACTAGAAGATTGATTTTTATCATTTTGACTACTGCTTATTTTACTGCTTAAGTAAGTGTTTAAAAATACAGCTTAACTGTAACATATTCAGGTCTATTTCTGTACCTGGAGTTGAAAGCTGCTGTCAATAATTTCCCCTCGAACTCATTTAAGAATGGAAGTCCTTCAAACTCTCGAAATTAATCAATGGAGAAAACAAAAATCAGAGCAATTGGGTTCATATTAATATATCAAACAAATTCTGTCAAGCTCCTCACCCTACCCTTGATTTGACCTTGAAAGACCTCTAATTGTATATATCAGGATGGAACGCTACTTATTGCAAAATTACAAAAACATTGCTGCATTGGTTCATATGAGGAGTTCAATGCCAATACACCATTCTTAACAAATAGTATGTTTTAATTGTCGATGGGATCCATTGAATAGAATACATGGTATAATTATAAACAGTCCTAGTTCGGAAACAGCTGGTAGCTCAGGGACATGCTATACTGTAACACAACTACAAGTGATTGGTGCTCATTTTTCATGCTGGCCATCCTGTTAACGTTCATTGGTCTCATTGTGTCATCGTGGTTCCAGGGACATCGATAAGGTGGACGACCTCATGCAGGACATCACAGAGCAGCAGGAGGTGGCTCAGGAGATCTCCGACGCCATCTCCAAACCCGTGGGCTTCGGAGAGGAGTTTGACGAAGTACGTTTGTTGCATTTTGTTTCAATGGAGATGCCACAGTTCCTGCGTTTCTATTGCAATATTTTGTTGCCAAGTTGTGGAATTGCACTAAATCGTCTCTTAACTCTTTGAATGCTGCGCTGTTTTCCGAAGCTTTGGCCCAGAGTGCCAGCAATCTAGACCATTGTTGACGATTTTTGTAGAGCCACAGCGT
>JAOPJH010000001.1:16828594-16841975 GCA_027122575.1 Merluccius polylepis | reverse complement strand
ACACACACACACACACACACACACACACACACACACACACACACACACACACACACACACACACACACACAAGAGAGAGCAAGAGTACCAGGAGATCTACGCCAGAGAGAGACTGAGAGAATGAATGGACCTGTAAGATATCGACTATGGGTGTTTTTGTATGCTTGAACAGAACTGAGTGTAATCTAAATGTAACACTACAAGTGGCAAGAATTGATTTTATTTTATTTTTTTCCTGTATTCTCCCTCTGGCATTCAATTCCAGAGAACATATCCTCAGTGTTCAGCGATTTTAAAGAGCATGGCAAAGGTTTGTCTATCTCATCAATGCTGTAAATATAACTTAACCCCATGGCACTCCGTGGCCCAATAGGCTACTAATAGAACATTTGCTTCATATGTTCGGCGGTTCAATATTTGGATTATTGTCCGACTATAGTCTAGTGTTAATAACAAAGGGACCAGGGAATTTATTGGGAGCTGAATCTTAAAACGCCTGCTACGAACATATCTACCCGTTTGTGTTCATGTTAAATTTGCTGGAGTTTTTATTTGTTTTTCATAGAAATATATGAGTGATTCTAATACTCATTACATTAGAATCATTTGTATGTTATAATATACTTATATTAATTATATTATACTTATGCTTAATAATATACTTATTATTTGGTTAAGCGCACCCAAAAACTGCAACTGAAACTCGGCATGCTTTGGTTATGAAGCTTGGAACAGTCTTTGTTAACCAGAACGGTTTTTGCTTTGCTGTTGGTTTTGTTTGTTTGTTCAAGCATTTGATTCCCTTTCCCACCTATGCCCGTACCTTGTGACACTTCAATGGCTTTTGTAGTGTCCCAGAAGCTTCCTTGTCAACTGGTTATTTGATGTTTATATCCAAAATGTGTTCCTTCTTGTTTTTACTGTTTGTTATAGTTGTTTTTTTTGCTGACAACAGGAAGTGTTTTGAACGGTAATACTGTGTGAAGCTTTGCAACAAAGGGAAGGCATTGACATCACTGCACGACTTAACCAACAGAGATTAATGCTAATACTTTCGTTGTATTTTCTGTCTGGGTCACGTCAGATTTCCTTTGGGGACACATGAGTTGTTTTTAATTTGAATAGGGAATTGAATAGGGAAAAAAGGAAGCATTTCACAATGTATTAACGTCATTGACAAAGAGATAATGGTTTATATATATATGGTTAGTTTCCCTACATTTCCAGTGTTTTTGGATTTGAGTAATAATTTTAGTTTTGCAAAATATTATGTACATTTTTTACATATAAAATATGTAACACCAGAATGGACACGCATGTTTACATTTCAACTGTTTATTTATCCACATATTTGAGAAATCATTAAAATTTCCAATTGTATTTCTATCATGACTGCTCTTTTTTTGTTATGTATATTTGTCATGCACACGATCCTATGCATGGATCACTCCGTATGCATCACATATGGTCACGTCTGAAGCAGCTATTTAACTCCTTGGATAACTCGTGGTAAATGTTAACTCACGAGTATAATGACGTTTTATGCTTCTGAGTATCCAACAAAAAATGTTTTTTAACGGTGAAAACGTTGCTGGAATCATATGATGGCATTTTTAGCAACAATATTGCAGAGGAAATCTGCTTCTTGAATGCGTCCAACATCTAGTGTCGCATGATACTGACGTCACCTTTGGCGGCTTCACGCGTGCGCGTTGCCTTCTACGCTGATGCAAGAAAATCTAGGCGCAGCGGCACAGGAATAGGGGAACAGCAACCTTTCCGTTTTCTTGCTACCTGAAATCCGCAAACATGTCGGGAGACGAGGTAAGCTATCGTCCTTAACGAGTCAATTTCTGCTCGTTTACATCCATGTCGGTCGGGCAGAAATTCAATAAGATGTCTGTGTTAATCGTTTTTTTAAAATGATGGTGGGCCTCTAGATCAGCGGTTCTCCAGTCACCCTCATTGCAGCGGCTCTCACATGGCTACAAGCTAAATTCACAATGGACGTCTCCTGGGCTAATAACTCAAGAGAAAGTAAAGGAAAATGTATACCCCATACCACGTCGAGTCGTGCCTTTAAACGATTAATCACCAATCTTCCGTGTCATAAATGATATTTAGATAATACGACTAGGGTAACACCGGCTAATGGTAATGCTAGCTCCATCTGCTAGCAGCACGCGTATTGCATGGCGACGGTCGACCTTTGATCATTCGTACAATGGTGGCTCAATTAAGAATTTCCCCCAGCTCGCCAACCTTGGCTTGTTGTCACAATGCCGTTACAGGAAACACCTAGCTATTAAAAAATGAATCTAAATATCTATCTTCACATTCCGTTTTTCTTCTTCTTCGCCCCTTTTCTGTAGATGATCTTCGACCCTAACATGACCAAGAAGAAGAAGAAGAAGAAGAAGCCCTTCATGTTGGATGAGGAAGGAGCAGATGGGGCTGCAGGAGAGGAGGCCAAGGAGGTGGAGGCTAAGGAGGTGGAACCAGAGGGAGGGGATGACAAGGAAGTGGATTTCGATGAAGATGAAGGGAGGAGAAAAGGTAACGTCTGAACTAGAAAATGGCACAGGCAAATAAAACAATACCTACTGATTACTGCTTCACCAAGTACCCATCTCTAAAAATATGCATTGCGAGGACCATTAGCCAAAAGCCAAAATGTTACCTTTGGTTTCAATAAATGTAATTAAATGACGAATGTGCCCTTCATACCAGACACCATTTACGCATATATTATTGCCAATCTAACATTATTGTAATCCTTTGCGTATGGACAAATTTGACATGAGCAGTGGCCCTCTAATAGATGCACACTGAACGTTGCAACATGTGAATCAGTGATTTCTTGGTTACTAAATGTCAGTAGCTTAAATTACTATCAAAGGACAGGTCAAAGAAATTACTATTAAAATCATCCCTGCCACATCTCTCTTGTGACAATATTTTATTGCACCATTGTGGCTTGGTTCCAAGAGTTTAATTTTACAGTGTATCCCTCCCTCAATGTCTTTCAGAGACCTCCGATGACCTCGATGATCTGAACTTCCTCAACCAGAAGAAGAAAAAGAAGAAGAGCAAGAAAGTGTGTAATATGTACTCTATAGGTTACTGCCATCTCCCAATATGTACTGTATAGTTTACGGCATCTCAATATGTGAATATATGTGTACTGAATGTCTCCAAATATGGACAGAAACCCGGAAGTCCATTGGACACATGGAGTTGAGCTTTAAATAATTACATAACTACATTCCTAGAATGTGAAATATCCAAATATTTGTTTCCAAAAAATGGCCAAAATACAAATTGATGATCCTCATTGGCCACAAAGTGTCTGTTCTGAGGTAGTTGGGAATGCATATTGTGTTTTTGTGGAAAGATTTGCCAGCCCACATGCACACTTGTATCTTCCACCTCTAACCTCGTCTCAGACAGTACTGCCTGGCACACACTAGACAATTATTTATATTTAGAAAATGTGAGAGTCTCATTTAAGATACATTTAACTGTTCGTTAGTGGGTGTAAGGCAACGATTTTGCCAATATATCACACCACACACTAACCGATTCCATTCCCAACAACCCAGTCCTGATTCTCAAAACCGGAACACATGAATTGCAATTGCAACCTCACGATCAAAACTGGACTTTAGCGTAAACAAATATGGCGGACTGCGGTCATGCAGTGCTAGCTTTTGCACCCGTTTTTATCGTAACATCCAAAATGTACAAGTTGCAGCTGTTGAGTTGGACTCCTCCTTTTCGCTTTTGTTGCCACGGCTTCTGTGATGATTTCCAGTCAGCGTGACTCCCAATTGGCTATCGTTGTTCCCACGTGACAATCCATACACTGCGTGTGTACTCTGCTGGGATGTGGGGGGAACTCCTCGGGGTTCCCCCCACATGACAGGATATTGGATAGTAAATAATATATTGAGCATGTTCAATATTTGTGATTTCAGGCTAGTGTGAACCCAGCATAAAGCCTTTCCCCAAGCGTAACATGACCACACACACTCACCTTCTGTGGTTGGTTTGTTCTCTGATCAGGAGTTGAAGATCGAAGGTGAGCAGCCAGAGCCCGTGGAGGAGGAGGATGTGGACCTCATGCTTTCCGCCAAGAAGAAGCCGGTTAAGAATGTGGTGTTCGATGAAGGGTTGGAGACGCCGGAGAAGGACGACGGTGAGCATATACTTCTCAAGAAGTTTAACCAAACATTGACACACACTAAACACCAGGTACAGGGAATAACACAGATGATGCAGTTGGCATTTTCTTTGGTTAAAATTAAAGCTAAAATGATGATGAAGTTATTCTTTTAAAAACTGTAAAGGGAAATGATTGTGGGCTTATTCCAATGGGTTTCAGTTGCCTCTTCTTGTGGCTGTTTAGCATTGTTGAAGTGCCAGTGTTGATTTGTTCTTCTCGTCATATTTGTTCAGTGCTGGATGACGACGAGGGAAAGAATAACGATGGAATCTCCTTCAGTTCCTCCACTGGACCAGCTTGGGCTGGTACCGAAAGAGACTACTCATATGACGAGGTAGAGCTGCTTTAGCCTAAATAAACACGCACAAACACACACAATGTAAGAAGAACATTATGAAGAGATATTGTAGTCAAATTTTTGTAGTGTTACCATAAATGACCATGCTATGACTAATACTGTACTGTGTGGATATGCACCAATACCAATGTTGACAAATATTGGTGCATGTGTGAAACATTTCAGTCTGGTCTGACTGTAGTTAGCAGAATGGTGAGCCAAGCTTGACTATCTGTCTCCCTGCCCTGTCTCTTAGCTGCTAAACAGGGTCTTTAATATCATGAGGGAGAAGAACCCAGACATGGTGGCCGGTGAGAAACGCAAGTTTGTCATGAAGCCCCCACAGGTGGTCCGAGTGGGAACCAAGAAAACCTCCTTCGTCAACTTCACAGACATCTGCAAGCTGTGAGTGGACTCTGCTCCAATGCTGCCTTGGATTAGCATAGATTCCTGTGTGTGTGTGTGTGTGTGTGTGTGTGTGTGTGTGTGTGTGTGTGTGTCATTTTCACACTACCATCCAACATATCTCTCTGTTCAGGTTAAATGGTTGAACTGCTGATTTAAAGTGGTCATGTCTGTTTGTTTTTTGCAGCTTGCATCGTCAACCCAAACATCTCCTCGCTTTCTTGTTGGCTGAGTTGGGAACGAGGTATTAACCTTTTGTATTTGTTCTTTTATCAGTTATAGTTGAGTCAAAAAATGTTATCAGTCAAGTAAACCTTGTTGGGGTTTTTCAAATAAAAAGTCAAATATTGATCTACTGTAATCATCAATCATATTTGGAAATGTAATGGTATTTTGTAGAAACACCTGTGTAAAAATACCTGAAAAAGAAACCAGGAAGATTTTAGAGTTGAGAAAAAAATCTTAAAGATGTTGTTTACAATGTCTGGACAATTGGCAGAATGGCAGCTTGTCCTAGAGAGCTAACCAATAAGCTAGCTTATAGCTATGCCTTGTAACCTTTTTACAATATGATTTAATTTTCATTTGTTTCCTCCCCTCTCTCACAGTGGCTCTATAGACGGAAACAACCAGCTTGTGATCAAAGGCAGATTCCAACAGAAGCAGATTGAAAATGTCTTGAGAAGATACATCAGTAAGTCATTTCTACAGACACATATCCAGGTGCAGAAGACATTGATTATGGCCAAACTTAATGCATTCTCTCACTCCCAACCTATCACAGAGGAGTACGTGACGTGTCACACCTGCCGCTCGCCAGACACTATCCTCCAGAAGGACACACGCCTCTACTTCCTGCAGTGCGAGTCGTGCCACTCCCGCTGCTCCGTGGCCAGCATCAAGACTGGGTTCCAGGCCGTCACCGGCAAGAGGGCGCAGCTCCGTGCCAAGGCCAACTAAACCACAACCCCAAGAGCTGTCGATGGTTCGGGCTCCAACACCCTGCCTGTTTGGGGGCGGACGGCTGTGGCGACGGCGGTGGTGGTGGTGGGGGGGGGTAAGGGGGTACAAGTGGATCTGGACCTTACCCCTCCCCCTTGGTTTTTTTTGTAACTGGACTCTGAAATCAGACTGAGGGAGGGGTTTTGGAAGGTTGTAAAAGGCTGCGTTTGCTACACCGGGCGGAGAGGGGGAGGGCAATCAAAAGTGGAGAGGCCAGACATCATAAGCGAAGGATGTGTGTATTCCATAAGACCGCATTTGTCGTCTCAACCGACGATCCTCGCTGTATGACTACATTTTCTTCTTTCTTGCCACTTGTTATAGTTGAGCAAAAGTTGAGTTGGATTGCTGCTCCTTCAAGGAAAGCCTGACTGACACCCTCCTTTTGTTATTTTTATTTTGTTGATTGTAATCTGACCACATCCATTAAAATAACTTCGTTATTAACCAACTGAATAACATCTGATTTCTCCTGCGCACACACCCGCATGCACCATAGGCCTAAATACATCTGCATTACAGTGACCCAGATCCACATCCTAGTTAAGCTAGCTCTGGCCTGGGGAGTGTTTTTTTTTTGTTTTGTTTTTTGCTCTCCCTCTCTGCACTTGATTCTCATTGTCATCAATGTAGGTTTTGCTCTGCTCCTCAACGAATACAGATACTATTCAATGCTATTGGAATGATTCTTGTGTTTCACCATTTTATTTTAACTTTAAATGGAAAGTTTATCCGAGTTCATTAAAGGGGTTGGTGGGAAATCAAGGGTTATCAAGTAAAGTTAGACATTTGAGGCTTTGTTTGACTGGATTTATTAGGTTCTCAATGGATGGATTCACATACATATTACAACTTTACCAAAGGCCAGTAATGGTTTATGGTTGTTGAGAATGTGGACCTCTCATTGTGGTTGTTTGAATGGCAACATTAATTAGGTTTTGTTTGAACAATGAGTTTTACAATGTGGTTTACAGTAATAAATCACCTCTTGAGCAGGGTTTAATTAGATGGGATGTTTAGAAATGAAGTTATCTTTTCTGCACCATGACATAATTAAAGGTGTCCTTGACTCATAGGATTTCTCCCAGCTGTTATTCCCTTACACAGATACTCAGCCAGGAACATAGATTGCAGCCTCTTGCATAAATTGCAAATTTGAAATGACCACATTGACTTGAAATAATAAATAAATAGTGCTACCCACTATTTATTCTGATTCATAGCAGTTTCGTGTTGTGGAGGTTTAAGGCAGGTGTTTCAACTGAAAGTTTAACGGCGATAATAAAACAGCCCTTTCAACAGAAGTGTCTCATAATATCTGTTGATGGAGATGGGCAGCCAGGTTTTAGCCATGGACTACGAAGGTGTGTGCACCTCCCCGAAGAACCTCTTGGTCTGGGCGAACCATTCTCTCGGCATGGGATGCTTTTATTTTGAAAAACAGATATCGCGATACTACGAGGAGCAACCGCCTGCCGTTAGCTCCCAGGTACCTGCGTAACGGTGGAAACACCAGCATGCCTCGTCTTTATGTCGGCCGTCTCAGCTACCATGTGCGCGAAAAGGACATCCAGCGGTTTTTCAGCGGCTATGGAAAGCTGATGGAGATTGATTTAAAAAACGGGTGAGTTTCCTCACCCGACACCTGACGGTATCTGGTGCTCGCTATCTAGCGGCGGCTACAACGGCATCGTTTTGCTCCCTCCGCTGCTGCTGCTGATTTAACGTTAAATGTCCTTTCAGCTAAACGGACGGACTTTTTGTTGTTGTTTGAATCGGCATCATGTCCGCCTTTTAATCGTCGTCTCGTCTCGTCTTGTCCAGGTACGGTTTCGTGGAGTTTGACGACAACCGGGACGCCGACGACGCGGTGTATGAGCTGAACGGCAAGGAGCTGTGCGGAGAGCGGGTGGTGGTGGAGCACGCGCGGGGTCCGCGGCGGGACCGGGACCGGGACGGCCACGGTGGGGGCTATGGGTCCGGTGGGCGCAGTAAGTGCGGTCTATAACAACACAAGATATTGCCTCCCTTCTCCCGGTTCCCCCTCCCCCGCTGGTGTTGGGGTCGAGGTGGAACACACACACACACACACACACCCCCCAAAACATGTGACGTTTTGTAATTCAACCTCAATAGTAGCCACATCCACAGCTGTTGCTCTGCCTCACTGTATCCTCCATAAGGACCCTCTCATCATGTTGACATGAGTATGTCTTAAAGTTTACACTCAAAGTGTGCATGCAGAATTGGTTATTCAGTTTATCCACCAAGTTGTTTTTTTTTCTTTTCCAGACAATGTTTACACTCTCAATTGCATACATTTCTTACCACCAGATGCAAACAAGCCAAGTTAACAAGCCATTAAACAAATACATAAAAATAAACTGTCCCGTGGTGGACCCATATGCATGAAGTACAAATAAGTAGGTTGTATTTCCAGTCTGGTTTAAGGACTGGCAGGCTGATCAGTTGATGGTGTTGTAATGGCTACCTTGCACCAGGTGGTAAACTAGAGCCCTCTTGACTCAAGGAGTCGCTGTTTTGTGTGGCGTCTCCTTCACACTGAAGTTGCTCTTCATTTTGTTTGTACTATATTGACGCCAATCTTGACAGGTCATCCGAACAACAACAACAACAAAAATAAATACATTGCATGGTATTTCTTTTTTATTTCAAAGCGTCTTACATGTCTTCCTGTGTTTGAAGATGTTCGATTTCTGATGTATTTGCATGTTAGACGTGCAAAGTAAATTTCTCACCAACATGGCTTGAAATGTTTCATGTTTACCATATCTATCTATATCATATCTATTTTCATATTAAACATTAACAAAGTCCTTAATGTTTCAATTTGAAAGAGTCCAGCTGTGGCTGATTGTCCACTGGGGCTAAGATGACTGCCTGTCCCCGTTTGGCCTTGGCTTTCACCTTACAATGTGTGTGTGACCTTTGCCCCTACCCTTGACCCTTGGCTGACCTAACCGGAAGCCATGACGACAGCAGCCTTTTGCCAATAGACCGGGGGTGATGGTGAGGACTCCCGTTGGTTTCTATGTTGACAATAAAGTGGAGTGAATCTAGCCAAAGTCCTTACTCGCAGGGCGCGCCTACTCGCAGCCAGGAAACTGGTCCAGTGGTTATTGAGAAAGTGATTGGTATGTGTTCGTTTCCACCGTTTCGGTTTGATTTAATGTTGCCAATGACGGCAACCTATAAGAAAAATGTTTTCTTCTTTGTATTTTAATTTATTTTTTCAGGATTCAAAGGTCTTTGTACAGAGAACATCACTTTCCTTTTTATTTTAATGCAGGTAAAACCTGTTTTGCTTTTGGTTGAATCCAGATGTAGGCAGACTTCGTTGTTGGAAACAGATCCAGGCAGTTTGTTCGTTGCAAAAATTCTGAGAAGCGCTGAAAAGTACAAACTAAAAAAAATGAAATACAAAAAAGAGAGAGAGGGTTGTAAAGCGCTAACCCAGAGGTTTGTCTTGGGGGTGGTGAAACTGGGATCTTAGTCTCTGCCTCCTGTCTACTTCAGGGCAGATTATAGTCAACAGTCTGATTTATTATGAGTTTTGTTTCCTCTCTAACTGTGGCCATGGCCGCCCCTCCCTCCCCTCTCCCTTCGTGTATATTTTTTCAATTCAAAAGGTAGCGGTTACAGCAGCCAGAGTCACGTTGGCAGAGATAAGTATGGACCCCCTGTCCGGACTGAGTACCGCCTCATCGTACAGAACCTGTCCAGGCGCTGCAGCTGGCAGGACCTCAAGGTAAGACACCCAAACAAAGAAAAAGGTTTCTTAAGGTTGTGTAATTAATTTGGGAGCCTCGTGAGGCCATCGTGAGATTCACGTTTGCGTTTTGCAATGACTAGCACTCTGGCCTTGGCTGGACAGCAATTGATTTCCAAATATGGCCGCAGCCATACAAAACACTCTTTCAATCTGAATGGAAAAACATTCTGATCTGCGAAAAGCCGTCTCTGCAGATCTCTTAACATTGTTATTCAGTCTATTTCAGACAAAACAGTTCAGATTTCTACATTTCCTTGGCCGCCATCATTGTTTTTTTAATTCGGCAGACTGCGGCACTCCTTGTGCGTCATGAACTCAAACTCCCTCCCCCCCGAAAGCTGATTGGTCCTAACTTTTTACATTTTTTTGGAAAAGACTTTCAATGGGATCGAGGCCAGACTGATCTTGAAGAGAGAAACAGAATGTGACCTCGCAAGATCTGGACGGTCTCCCGAGGCTAGCATGCTGGCACTGTACTTGATGATTAGTAACTAGTTGATTAAATGCCTCCCAAAAGGGTGCTGTCCCTTTCATGTTCAGGGGGCTGTAGCTGAGCTCCCACACCTTTCTAAGTGGGCGCAGGGTGTTAGTGGTTAGGCTGTTTGACTCCCAGCCGAAAGGTACCGGGGTCAATCCCAATGCCTGATCCCTACCTGATCCTTAACGGTCTCTCTGACTTCACTGTAAGCCACTTTGTATAAAAAGCGTCTCCTAAATGGCAAGTGTACAACTCTGTCTTCTCTGTTGAGATCTAATGTGATGATGTCCTCTTACCCCCCCCCCCCCCCAAAGGATTTAATGCGCCAGGCAGGGGAGGTGACCTATGCCGACGCCCATAAGGAGCGCACCAACGAGGGCGTGGTGGAGTTCTGCAGCCGCTCGGACATGAACAGGGCCCTGGACAAGCTGGAGGGGAAGGATATCAACGGACGCAAGATCCACCTGGTGGAGGACCGGCCCCGCAGGAGAAGGTCCTACTCTGGCAGTCGATCCAGGTGATGGGGCTGCCCCCCTAACCCCCTTCTTATTACAACCAGCGTGAGGGGGGACCGGGGGATGTGTCTCACCAATGTTCAAAGAGACCTAATTTCCCCAATATTTAACGTCCAGTGATCTGATTCGCTGATGAAGTGATGGCCAGCTGGTTCTTTTACATGGTTGGCTCAAAGTGAACTAAGGGTTTATGTAATTGGAAGACCCGCAACCCGATTGGTCACCCCCAATGTGTGACTCACTATTTCACCTTTTACAACATCGGCCCAAATGATTTCTTTTCACCCGCCGCTTCCAGGTCTCGCAGTCGCCGTCGATCCCGCAGTGGGAGCCGTAGGAGCTCCAGAAGCCCCTCCCGCTCCAGGTGAGTTCAACGCATAAATGCAACGTCTCTCTCTTTAACGCTTTGACTTGAATCAACTTTTTATTAAACAAAAGTATCTCGCACATGGAAACGCGTTCAACCGAAGTAAACACAGAATACAAGAATGCATCAAAAACATCGGTATTGGATTGTTAGCTTGTTGGAAAGCTAGATGCGAAAATTGAACGTAAGCCTTTTAAACCCAAACTTGGTTGACCATACTAAACTTATAAAGCATGCATTCATTGAACATATAGGTTGGAGATGGAGAGAAGGACAAAGGCCGAGTGTGGGGTTCCTTATGAAGGTGCCAGGACTGCTTTATGACCCCCACTAAAGCTTGGAGGGATAGGCCAGAGGTAGAGAGACAAAGGGGGATGTAGAGAAGGGAATAGCGGCACTATAGTTTCTCAAATAAGATTTAAAGAAACACTTCATGGGTGTTTGGCACGTGTCCTCTTTTTAAATTGTTTTTCCCAGTCCAGTCAAGTTGTTGTTGTTGTTGACTATCCCCGTGAGGGTGACTTTGTATTTGTATGTATACTTGTATGTGGGAGAGTGTGCATCTCAGGAAGATTACCCCGTCCCAAATGGTGTATGCGTAAACTCATCAGGTGGTAAAAATGTCTTCAGTGTGTCTTGCCTTTTAATTAACAGCATCCATTTGTTCACTGTAGTGAACAAAGTTAGGGACGGCAGGATGTATGGGTGAGTGTACACTTATCATGCCCAGGTCAGTCGGTGACCCTGGACCAAAGTGTAATCCCAAGCAGGGCAGCCTGGCAGGGTACGGCTGCACCGACCACGCCGTGACACAAATATATATTTTATGAGCAGTGGTGGAATGTGCTTCTGGGAGATGTTTATGTCCCTCGAAGCCAAAGTACAAACCCACAGTGACCCACAGTCCTTGTGACATGCATTAGTGATATCTTGTGAAGCCCACTATAATGCATTTCCTAAAAGCATGGCAAATGGCTATTTCTGGACTAAAACCAATTGAAAATCTAATGGAACGTAAGTTGTATTACTCAGTGGTATTTCACTAAGGTGGTGCTTCAAGAATAGACTTTAATTTGACTTCATAAATATACATTCTTACATTTACTGTGAGGTTAGGTGTTTGTGTCTGATCATGATGTTGTAACCTATGTATATATGCACACATGCACTTGCATCGCCTCGCCCACAGATCCCGTTCCTGTAGCAACAAGAGAAGCCGCCGTTCTCCGCCCCGCTCCGGCAGAAAGTCTCGCTCCAGGGGAAGCAAGTCTCGCTCTCGCCACCGTGGGTCCCGCTCGCCCCCCCGCAGGTCCAAGCCCCGCTCCGCGAGTCGCTCCAAGGTCAAGACCGAACGCTTCTCCCGCAGCCGTTTGCCCGCGCCGGCGGACAAGGGTGGCGCCAAACCTGCTTCTCGCTCCCCGTCGCCGCCGGCCATCGCCGGCCGCTCCATACCTAGGGAGGAGCGCTCGGCTTCCCGCTCAAAGTCCAGGTCTCGCTCCAGATTGGCCTCTCAGGATTAAAAAAATGCATTGTGTACACACACACACACACACACATGCAGGGCAGTTCTGTTTCACTGTTTCACTTTGGGTTCAGCACTGAGCTAGCTATAAACTTATTTGATTTTCAGTCCCAATTTGTGCATTCCCATTTGAGACCCATAACGAGGACTCCCAACTGTTAAGGCCGTCTTCATGGTGCTCGTGTGAAGGGCAGTGGGTATGTCCAGCTTAGCCTATTTTGCTTCGAAAGTTACAACGGAAGTCACATTTTCATTTTGTCTATTTTGAGCTGTCAAAGAGTGAATAAAACCAAACTGCATTGAGGATTGTTACCATGGCACCGTCTACATGGCGGCTATCCTCATTGGTTTGGCTTTATGCCGATACATTTATTGGGGACATTGAATACATTTGATTTTTGGTTTTGATTGAACATTTTGAGTTTTATACGAATAAAAAAAGAAATCCTAATGTGTGTTTTCTGCAGTGTTTTATTCCAGACATGAACCCTGTAGGTCCACCATCAAACGCCACCTATCACCAAGCCATTACACAAAGTTGTTCACTACTCTATGAAGGGGTTAATGCATTTCGATAACTAAAAGGCGACATTTGTGGAGGGGGAGGATGGATTATAAGTAGGCTATTCATCCGCCAGCAGCAGCAGCAGCAGTAGGCCTACACTACACCGGTCTACATAACGACCTGGCACAGCGATCGCTGCTGAATCGCATTATTATCCACCCCCCCCCTCACC
>JAOPJH010000001.1:16794564-16805105 GCA_027122575.1 Merluccius polylepis | reverse complement strand
CACACACACACACACACACACACACACACACACACACACACACACACACACACACACACACACACACACACACGCAGACACACACACACACACACGCAGACACACACAGCTGTTCACAGGAGCGACTCTGATGTCTGATGGCAGCGGCTTGATAACGGCGTGTTTCAACATGGTGGCTGCCATTTGTTTAGTCTACTAACAAACAAGCCCCTCCCCACGCAGGTGCTGCTCGCCAAACTGAAAGCCGACAACAAGTTCTACGCCGTCAAGGTGCTGCAGAAGAAAGTGATTCTGAAGAAGAAGGAGGTTGGTTCTGAACACACACATGCCACTAGTCCGCTCCCATGTGTGGGTTTCAAACTTGTGGAAACTGTCGAGTCACTGCACATTAACACCGCTTCTCTTTTTCTTACTAAAACGTTTAATTCAATTTCAAATTGCAAGTTCATATGATCCAAATGTTAACTGCAACCTAAGCATAACCCCCTTAGGATTTATCTAGCTAAATATGTTCTTATAAAGTCTTTTCATGGTTTTGATTTTGCAATGCTGCAAATCTGATGCTTAACACAATTTAGATTCTTATTAAGCTGATCCGATCTTCCCATTCATCCGATTTTTAGTATTGAGAAAATAATAACAGTAATAAGTGATACAAAATTCTACTTGACCTTTCTTCCCAAACAATACCTTTGCCTTCACTTTTTAAGGAAATTGCTTTGTTGTTCTTCTAAGGCTGGTGGCAGTAAACTGACATCAGCACCAACCAGGAGTGTTTCCCAACAAGATAGGATCTCTAACGTATCTAATCTCCTGCTGACAGCGGGCTTTGAACTGTTCTTTACAACTCCCACAGTATAAACCTTGTCCATGTGTCTGACAACTGAGCCCTATATGCATCCTATGCAAACTGTTCGTTTTCAATGCATTTTTTATTATGTTCAATTAGTTATGGTCCCACATCTTTGTAGAGCAATATACTATCACAACACTTTAAAATGGGTTTATATACTGCTTACAGGCATTTTTATTATTTGTGGTTCTGTCCTATCGTGAAACTCTACTCCTGTTGTGCTTTGCAATTACTTGTGGGAAGACGTATAATAAGAGGAAATACAGTCAGGTGAAGTACACAGTAATAACAAAACAAATAAGAACGGTGTAGAAGTCTCAGGGGATTTTTTCCATAGCAACACAATATAGTTAATATATATAGTTAGTATATAATAAGTTAATCACTCATTCCATTGATCAAAAGCAACTTTTACATGTTTGTGATTATTCTTTATGCCAGCCTACTGTGTTGATTCTGCTCCCACACCATATTAACCAGACTGGCGAACAAGTCATTTTACCCCCTTTATCTCTGCATGATAAAACAACAACAGTACTAAGTTACCCAACCCAACGCCTGCTCAACACATTTCCACACGTCAATAAAACAATAACAGCAGTTCAAATCAAAATACTGCTCTACTTGCACGTGTTTCATTTTCAACCATACCAGATTAGTGGTAAATTAGTACTAGTGGTACGACTAAGCTTTAGTGTCTCTGCCTTGACGCTAAAGGTTGTGTTTGAGTTGTTTTCCCTGGCGACAGAGAGCCTCTCTTAGCCTCTCTTAGACCTTTAGGAGTGGGCTCTCCTGAAGGTCTAAGAAGATCATGAGTCAACTCTTACAATACTTTGACACTTTGAAGTTGAAAGCGATAGACCCTTTTCACAGTAGGACAAACACATGTGTAGCTCATAACATTAATAATGGGTGACCCTACTATTGACAACCTGTGAAAAGGGTCCATTCAGAGTACTTCAGATCAAAAGCACTCTATACTTTCAAAGTAAAAGTACGATGACGTGACAGTTATTTTATGTACCCTTACTAATAATACCCACACACATTATCACTCACCACACGTTATCGCTTGGCTCCAAGGGTTGTCCTGGTGCCCTAAACTCATAAGACAATTAGATACCATGCCAGCCGAGGTATAGACCACAACACCATTCATCGTGTCTCCATCTTGTCGCCCTCTCCTACCCCGTCCTGTTGTTGCAGCAAAAGAACATCATGGCGGAGAGGAACGTGTTGTTGAAGAGCCTGAAACACCCATTCCTGGTGGGGCTGCACTACTCCTTCCAGACCCCAGAGAAGCTCTACTTTGTCCTCGACTACGTCAACGGAGGAGAGGTGGGCTACTTACAATCCAGGTCAACAATTCACCTGTCAGAGTGGAAAAATCAACCAGCCAAGCATTTGTTTTAATATGTAACTAAAATCTATCTGGTGGCAGGCGTTAAGTTTGGACCCCGCTTACTATAGACAAGTAGCCTATATGTATAGACGCCGCATTGGCCTCTGAATGGTGGGTCCACATCGCCGCCACATTGGAAAGGCCTTGACAGGCCTGTAAACAAATCCAGGGGTTTGGACTCCACGTGGATCATAAACCCTCGAATGTAAAAACGACTCATTGAAATCGTTTGATGAAAGATAAAGCCGCAGCTCCCCTGTTTACTTGTATTTGTTTACAGGCCAGTCTTGGCCTCTCCAATATGGCGGCGACCTTGATGTATCGCAGCAACGGGCCGAAGCAGTCATTGCGGCGTCTATGTACATATGTCTATGCTGCTATAAATCCTCATAGCAACAGGACCCAGCGGAAAGACGAATGGTGCCGTAGCAACAGGACTAACACAAGTTGAATGCATAAAGATAATTATGGGTCACTCGGCCATAGTGGCGCTCTGACACATATACGTGGTGCGTGGTGTGTGAACCTGAGGAATATAAGGAACACCGTTGGTGTTATTACAGTTGATAGGAGTTCATCTTGACTTATCTTAGTTTATCTTATCTTCGTTTTGAAATGGGATACAATGTTGTTGGTTGTTTTTCCTCTCTCCTCTGGTAATAAAAGGGTTGAACTGATCTTTTTAGGCCATACTTAACATACTAATATAAAAATATATACTAATATATACTAATATCGGTCGCCGGTACCTGATTTGAAAATATATTTGTAAAAGAATTAACACAGATTATCCACACAGGTTATCTAAAAGGAATGTGAGATTTTCCATTGTGAGATGTTGACATTTTACGATTTAGTCATTTAGGAGACTTGCTCCTTTTCTTGCCCCTACACAATGCTGCACACTGTTCATACATACTTAAGCTACAGAAATCTATACAAATATGTGAAATATGTCCGTATAGATTGTTGTAATATTTGTTCTTGTCCCAGATTTTCTCTGCTAAGTAAGATTATGTACTAATTATAGTGTGACTAGTGGTCTAAATATGGTAAGCAGCCTATGTTTTAAGGACCTTTTTAAAGCCTTCTACACTAATACCCAAAGTAAATTGAGAATTATATTTAAACCTTTTGGGAGACATTCAACTACTTTAACCCAAAAAGCATTTTTTGAATTAGCTTTGAAGCTTGCCAAGTGCTAACCACACCAAACTTCTGTTCATCTGTAATCCCCTTCATGTGCATTGTAGCAGCGCTGCTATGACTAATGACTAATCCTCTGTGTACATCAAATCAACACTAGCCCCACATTGGCATGGGACCAGCGGTGCCTCACTGTAGTCAACAGCAGCCCAGCGATCCCGATGCCATGCTTTGATCCAGGCACTCCCTTTTCAGTTTGAATCCTTTTGTCCCTTCTTGTATGTGATCCTTTCCGTTTGAAAGTTAATGGAGGTTCATCTTTTATTTGTCGTGTTACTGCTGAGATCTATTTACTCTGGCATCCCTTCCCTTTCTGTCGTTTCATTTCTAAGACAGATACTTTGATTCAGTTTCCCACCTGGCCTAAAGTCTGTTTACACGTGGTAACCCCCTCCTCTCTCTCTGCATCTCTTCATCTCTCACCCCCTCTCCCCCCTTCCCTGTCTCTGTCTCTGTCTCTCTCTCTCTCTCTGTCTGTCTCTCTCTCTGTCTGTCTGTCTGTCTGTCTGTCTGTCTGTCTGTCTGTCTGTCTGTCTCTCTCTCTGTCTCTCTCTCTCTCTCTGTCTCTCTCTCTCTAGTTGTTTTTCCACCTCCAGAGGGAGAGGTGTTTCTCGGAGCCCAGGGCCAGGTTCTACGCAGCCGAGGTAGCCAGCGCCATCGGCTACCTGCACTCACTCAACATTGTTTACAGGTCAGGATCGCACACACACACACACACACACACACACATACACACACATGCATGCATGCATGCACACACATGCATGCAGGCACGCACACAGAGGATATTCGATAAATATAATTTCCCCTAGATATCTATTCCGTCAGCTCTTAATGTGTTGACGCTTTGTCTCCTGCAGAGATCTGAAGCCTGAAAACATCCTTTTAGATGCCCAGGTAAGCCACATTTACGCTACGCTACAGAAACAAATGATGCTACCAGAAGCAGCTCATTAAAACAGTTTTCTTAACAGTGCATGGAAAATATTTACTTTAATATCTAACTAGTGCTTGATAGTACATCACCTCATCACCTCCTGTGACGTAGAACTATTTTGACCTGGCACCGTTGTCTTATTTCAAGCAATGTTATGTGTTATGTTAATGTTTAGCTGGGGATTTGTAAGGTCAGCTGCAATTATAAAGGCAGTTCATAGTTAATATTTCACTAACACTCTTAGATTGTGTGTGTGGGCAAGCATCACATCTGACCGGCCCCTTCGAATGCAATGTTTCTGTCTGGTACTGTGTCTGTGTTTATTTTTGTGTGTGTGTACGTGTGTGTGTGTGTGTGTGTGTGTGTGTGTGTGTGTGTGTGTGTCTCTTCAGGGTCATGTGGTGCTGACAGACTTTGGGTTGTGTAAAGAGGGCATCGAAGCTGAGAGCACCACGTCCACCTTCTGCGGGACCCCCGAGGTGAGCGGCACGCATCGATAACAAGCAGTAACTAAAGAGTAGACTAGCGTAGTGGTTCAAGATGCTGTAGCTAAGATTTAAGAGTTGCAAAGAGAGAGAAAATGCGGAAAAAGAGCAGAAGAGAGCCACCAGAAAGGGTCCTCTCCCCCTTTTGACTCCCTCCTTCCCTACGTTTCTCCGCCATAGAAAAATGTCGCATCCATGCACCTGCGATTGAAGGGCAAGATGGATTCCTGGAACCAATCAGGGAAGAGACGCCCTGATTGGTCAGAAATGAGCCGGGAGCGGTTTAAAATCTAAATGGTCTCATACAGACAGCAGGCGCAGTCAACTCGAAACTCCAGATATTGTCACAGCTGACGGATGGCTATGGCATTTATAACAAATTGCACTCAAATAATAGCTCTTGAATCTTACCTACAGCACCTTTTAAAGTGTGTTTGACTCCTATCCAAAAGGGTTGGCTACTGCCTGTATCCTACGTGTATCCTTGAGCAAGATGCCCCTAACCCCTACCTGCTCCTTAATGACCTGTATCTGTACTGTCTAACCCCTACCTGCTCCTTAATGTCCTGTCTCTGTTGCTATTGCCCTCATTATTGTATGGGCACACGGTGATGTTGTTTCCTCTCTCCATGTGTCCCTACGGGCCGGTAGTATTTGGCCCCAGAGGTGCTGCGTAAACAGCCGTACGACCGCACGGTGGACTGGTGGTGTCTGGGAGCCGTGCTTTACGAGATGATCTACAGTCTGGTAATGTCGTCGTTTGCATGTGTAATTGTGTCTGTGATGTCATGTAAATGTAAAAATACATTTAGTAAAAATGTAAAAAACAAACAAACAAAAAAACCCAACATTTTACCGCCCATAGCCTCCATTCTACAGCCGCGACATTTCTGAGATGTATGACGGGATCCTGCACAAGCCCCTCCCCCTGCCCCCAGGGAAGTCGGACGCCGTGACTGGCCTGCTCGCCGGCCTCCTGCAGAAGGATCAGCACCGACGCCTGGGCGCCATCGCTGACTTTGTGAGTGTTTGTTCGCTAGGAGGGTCGTGCTCCTGTTCTCTTTGGTCCATGCAGCACATTAAAGCTGCAGTTTTAATGTGCACTCCTATAAAGCTCCTTTCGGACTGATGCTGCTACACTTTAAACGTTGCTATTTCCTATGGATAATATCAAAACTATTTAGTTAGTGCAGCTTTCAACTGGCAGTCAGGTAGGTAGTATGTGAGGTCCATGGAGCTAGACTGTTCATTACAGAGGTAAATAAGATGAGTTTTATTTTTCGCTTCTTAATTATTCTCATGTTTAACCAATAGGTCAGCATATTTTCATTAGGAAAAATGAAATTCAGCATTACATATATTACATATATTATGCTCTGCATTTGTGGATTCATATTTTGATATATGTATAAATATATAATATATTGTTTTACAGTTGGAGATAAAGAATCACATGTTTTTTTCTCCAATCAACTGGGATGACCTTTACCACAAGAGGATCACCCCCCCATACAACCCCAATGTAGTAAGTGTGTCTTCCTGCTCTATATAATTGGACACATTTTGATCAGTGTCTATTATTTATTTTAAAGTCTGGTTGCAGCTGCAAGTTAGAGCCTGTGTCAGGCCTCTTGTCAAATAATCAGCCAATATGATTTGTTTGTGTCTGTCCAATTGGTACTGCATATGTCGGCCTACTGCGGCTGCCTCTGTGGTACGAGATGTTGGTCATTTTTGTAACTTTTGAATCTCTTGAACTCACTTAATCCAATATCTTCCACTTGCTATCAAAAGCGCCCGGGAAAATATATCAACATATCACATCAACATATCAAACTGTTAATATTTAATCTCCTGCACTCTACTGTAACCTTCCAGAAAGGTCCGGCGGACACGCAGCACATCGACCCAGAGTTCACCAGAGAGATGGTTCCCAGTTCAGTCAGTCGGACCCCCGAGTTAAACGCCAGCACCAGCTCCAGCAACGCCTTCAACGGCTTCTCCTTCGTCTCCAATGAGGACAGCTTCCTGTGAGGTAGCCATCGCTTCCTCTAACCATCACTTCCTGTAGTGATCACTTCCTGTAACGCTGACTACGTCACATGGCCGCGCATTTAGACAATATAGCAATGAATGTATAAAATACTATAATTGTATTAAGGGTATACCCATTTAAACAGAATTTGTGAAGGTTTTTGAAGTGAAGCTTCAGCTTGAGCTTGGACAACACATTAAAGAGTAATACATGCAGAGATGGTCGAGTTTGGAGGATGTTTCGTCGTGGTTAAAGTCAGGGACCTGGGTAAAAGCAGTGCATCATGGGAATCTCCTTGCATCATGTATCCAGTACATTTCTTATTAAAAAATATAAAACATATGATAATGCTTTTGTATGTACAAGTCTACCACAATTAGCGTTTGAAAGTAATTATGTTATTCTACTCACAGTTTTACTCGATAAATTAATTTAAAAATCAGGGATTGGATTCCTTGTAATCTTTAAAATAGTTAACAATGACTTTGGCATACTTTTACACTACAAACTGCAAAAAACTGTACTGTTGTAAATATTGTAAGTGTAATGTGTGTAATGTGACAAGAACTAAGTGCCTTTCCACCTTGGAATTGTTCCTAAACATGATATTACTTGTATAATATGATATTACTGTTGATTGAATGTGTTTGGCTTAGCTGGCACCGGACAACCCAGTCTCCAAACTGACATCACTTGCGGGTTGCACCTGAGCAAACATGTTTTGTTCAACTCATGCCAACATAATCACCAAATCCTATGTTGCAGTGTGATCTGAAAAACGATGCTATTCTGGCGATGACCAGTAGACCAGCAGATACGTCAGCATTTCAGTTATTTCAGCATTCATTACACTGGAAACCATTTTGTACTTCTCGGGCTACTGTAGGTTTCAGGCCATTTTAAGAGAAATTGTTACAGCCATGGTCATAACGTGAATGAAAGTTTGTCTCAAACAACGGTCCCAAAGGCATTCCAGTGATAGTAAAACAACAAACAGTCGGATTATATGTGAGAAGTGAAAACCAAATGTGAACGGTTTGCTGTATTGTGGGCTAAACAACTTAAGACGGTTGTAGCTGTATGATAACGCACGGCTGGTTGTCGTGTTCGTGCCAAGCCCATATTTCCTGTAAACAGAGGAGGTTAGATAAAGGGTGGGCTGCCAGCAACACCAGGGTCATAGACGACTGGGTCCTGAGGCACGCACATATGCTGCTGCTGTGTTCCTGTGTGCGTCTGTCATTGTGTGTGGTGTGTGTATATAGAGAGAGGACATGTCAATAAATCAGTTTTCAAAACATTCACAATGGGCTGTTAATGGCAACAAATAGTCGTGTAAGTGTTGCAATAAACCTTTTAATGACATTACCTGGAACACTCCCAAAAATGTATGCTGAACTGCTATAAGATGAACACTTGAAAAACATTTCTATATGATCATTGATACGTCTGAGGATACTAATTATACCTATCCAAGACTCAATGTGGTATCAAGGTTGTGTCGTACCATTGGGGTACGGACATGACACATGCTTGCCTTAGAAACCTAGTCAAAGTCTAACGTGTGTGTATGTGTGTGTGTGTGTGAGCTTTTATTTCAAGTGAATTGAAAAAGTGATGTATTCAGCCATGAACAGCGTCAGTGACAGAACAAACATTTGTGAAGTGCACATATACAGACAAACCATTTTAAACACAAGTTTAACACAAGTGCGCTGAAACTGAACAGTTTTCAACTCAAGGTATATCATTAATAATGAAACGTATCCAACTGGACTTTTTACACACACAGCACACACACATCAGTGCGTTAAGACAACATCGGTAGAATCACACCTAGCCAACGCACCTTCAGGTCATAAAAAGCAATCAAGTGTGTGTTTATACATGCATGTGTGCACACACATCTGCCCGACCGTGTATGTGTGTGTGTGTGTGTGTGTGTGTGTGTGTGTGTGTGTGTTCAAACAGCATCTATGTCCAAAACGTCTGCCTGTTCCCCCTCCCTGCCTCCCTGCCTCGACGAGGTCGCCGTTGCGTTTCCTGGTACTGAAGAGGAAGCAGGTCATCAGTAGAAGCAGGATGACCGTGGAGAACACCCCAAAACAGCATGCATGGCGGTGTGGGGCCCCTGGGAACAAGCAAGGAAAATAGTGAGAAGAGAAAATCCACAAACACACGACGCAAAGGAGTACAAGAGTACACCTATACCTAGATAGTAGATACACACATCACCTGCAGCCAGGGTCCGCCACCACGGCCCTGAAGATGCCGCTGTAGTTGTCGAAGGTGAGGCTGTTGGACCGCTGGGAGTTGAGGACCTGGTAGGGGACTGAGGGCTTGTGCAAAGGCAGGCTGTCAGAACTCTCACCATTACCACGACAACAACAACAACAACAACAACAACAACGGATACAGCCATCACTATTTATAAGGTTAATGAAATCTCCGGGACCACACTCTGTTGTAGATCACAAGTCAATATAATGGCTGTCAGTGCTTTTAATCGTATAATCTTTTTGTGTATCCTTTATTTAAACAGGAAATCTCATCGAGATCAAGACCTTATATCTAACAATCACACTCCTTGTGTTTCAATACAGTGCATTACAGTTACAAGAGTATACAGAGAATGAAAAAAAAGTGAACATACTGTGAAATTGGCTTGATGCATGTCTTTTAATATACTGTAATTTATAATAAACTAATGAAGACAGATTAATCCAGCCATTCATCCATTTGCTCAATTGATCAAATCCCCACATATGACCTAACATTCGTCCACAGTTCATCCATATATCATCAGCAGCTTCTGTGACTGGTCGATAACAGTGAGTGGTGGGGAGATTGCGTGACCGACGTACATTGGGGCTCCAGGCTGTGTGGGGGTCGGGGCCACAGCTGCTGGGCCAGCATGGAGCTCCAGTTCTGGGGCTGGGAGAGGCACTGGACCTGTCTGGCTGTCTCAAACAGCACAAAGTCCACCTTCACTGGCTCCACAAACCTATCACCGTCCCAGCTGTGACAGGGGCCGGGAACAGATTAGCACATATATGCGGTATTTGCACACTTAAAAACAAAGTAGGCCAATAGGTAGACTACATTTGGGTTCAAAGCAATGGGACAAAACAGGTCAAATTAAATAAATATATGATTATCTATGTTTTGGGGTGATTTTCACCATCTGGGATTATCAATGACTTCACACTACACACACACACACAACTAAACCAATCACTTTTCACATGCATCTTTAACGAATGCTACATGCTACATTACTGAGGCCTAAGACCCAGGGGTTTGAGTGGAGAAAACAACGCAGGCAGGGTCCCACTGTGACTTGGCACAGGTCATACTGTTATGTGCAGAACGCAGCGTAGTGTACAACGCAGGGAGGTGGTCAAAGTCCTTGTGGAGCTGCCTGTGTTTCGTAACATAAGCATCTTTGGCATATTGGTTATGCACATAATGTGCTCTGCAAAAAGAAACAAAAAACTTTTTTTTTTACCCCAAATTAATGTCTCCCAAACAATAACCCATGACCTGGAATAACTGTGTGTGTGTGTGTGTGTGTGTGTGTGTGTGTGTGTGTGTGTGTGTGTGTGTGTGTGTGTGTGTGTGTG
>JAOPJH010000001.1:16778404-16791513 GCA_027122575.1 Merluccius polylepis | reverse complement strand
GTGTGTGTGTGTGTGTGTGTGTGTGTGTGTGTGTGTGTGTGTGTGTGTGTGTGTGTGTGTGTGTGTGTGTGTACGCACAAAATTAGGACATTCACAGATTACAGGTCAGAGAAACAAATTGACGCCCAGTTCCAGTGGCGGCCGCCAGGGGGCGTCAGAGCCGACCAGCAGGGGGCAGCAGTGGTCCACGATGCTGTAGGCGCAGGTCTGAACAGCCCTGCTGGGTCATATAAACCAGGGGGTCCTGGGAGAGGGGGTGGATATTAATGTCCCCTTCCTTCCAGTAATACATGTGGAGGATGTGGAAAGCGGAACAAACAAGAGAAGGAGTGGGAAAGGGATGGAGAGAAGCAGGGAAAATGACACCTGCCATTTTTAAGGATGTAGTTAAGGCCGCACGCGCGCGCGCGCGCACACACACACACACAGGAAGAGAGAGAGGGAGAAAAAGAGGTGAAAAAGTACACACTGTATACATATACAATATGTACCCTAATGTGTTGTCTGAAAACATACTGAATATGGACCTAACACCTTAGGCTGTATATTAATATATATAGCCATCTATAGACATGATATATAATGTCGAAATTCTTTATAATATTTGTTATATATTATAAATATCAGCTGAACTTCCCCCACTCACCAGCGGGGTGAGCTCAGCTCAGCTCAGCTCTCCGTCCGTCCTGCTGTAGACCTGCTCCACCTAGCGGCCAGTAGGGGAACAGCACCTCAGACTAGTCCATAGTCCTGATGCACCGTGTGATGGTGGTGTCACAGGACAGGAGGAGACCAGGACCAGGGAGGTCTTCTGGAAGTCAAAATGCTCCGAAGGGAAGCAGGTCCTGTGGACTCCGGTATCTACATGTTATCACTTGTTGTGAGGTTCCCCGACGTCTTTATATGTGAAACATTACTGTGTTATTATTAAAATATATTATGAAATAGTACATTGGGAGTGTCTTTGTAAACTATGATAATGAAATCATCCTATATAATATATATTTATGTATATTATATATTTATTATAATGTCACGAGCTAGTGTGTAGCCAGGACTGGACTCCGTGTGCTCTTGTGTGTGTGTGTGTGTGTGTGTGTGTGTAATACTTATGAGTGCACACCTCCCTTGGCATCAGGTCGCCACCACCTTAAAAAAAAAAAAAAATCCAATATAAATTAGAATATGTTGATGCGTCACAACAGATAGACAGCTGGGAGAAAATGTGAATTTAGAGTTGATAAACGCAATTAATCAATTCTAGCGCGACCGTTAAATCCGTTTGCCAATAATAACGGACAGGAAAACTATTTCCGGGAGGTTTTTGCTGGGCTGCGAGAGGACCCTGGATTTTAGCGTTATCCCGGTTACTACCGCAACGCCACTTCCGGTCTATTACTTCCTATGAGCTGTGTACGCCAGGCAACGTACAAGCAAGAATAATAAGAACCCGACAACAACAACAACAACAACAACAATAACAACAACAATAACAACAACGACGACCTTGAGAATACATACGGAGTTCGAAACAAACATTTGACAAAAACCAAATATCCGAAAACGTCTGTCACCTCCCGCCTCTCGCCTCCCGCCTCTCGCCGCCTAAACCCGTAACCGAAAGTCCCGCCCCCTCTCCCTTCTCCCTCTGTCCGCCATAACGCCACTTCGGAGCGGTCTGGGTTTTCCAGCTGTGCGGCTCTTGAACGCGTCCCCGCCGTCCCGGGAAAAAAAACGTTGGTTTGGACGGAGGCGCCACGAGCGCGTAAGCGGCGCCGGACTACAAACAAACAAAAATAAACAAAAATAAACAACAACAACAACAACAACAACAACAACAACAACAACAACAACAAAACATCCCGGACGTCGAAGCGCGGATACGCGTGAGTCGCTGTGTCGTGTGAGCGGTAACGAAGTCTGTGGGGACTTTCACATTCACCACAAGTAGCGGAAAGTGTCCACATTAGGTGAGCGGTAGTAATCAAATGCGTGTGATTGCTTTAAAAAATATATATTATTATTATTAGTAGTAGTAGTGTTATTATTAGTATTATTATTGTCGTTACGGGCACTATTCCCACGTCCGTTGAATAGCCGTTGGTTCCCCTGTAGCGACAGGTCTGGATGCAAGTCCTTTACTCATGTCTTACTATCGTTATATTTAACCGCACTCCGTGCCTTCATGTCCTTTTTTTATGTCCACGTGTGTGTTTTGTTGTTGTTGTTGTTGTTTAAAGCTATTACTGTGAAAACATCCCACCTACTCTTTATGTAATTGCGTGTTGATGGACAGTCGCGTTTCCTAGTAGCCGCCGTTTGGCCCCGCTTGGCCCCGCCGGCTTCCCGTCCCTCTCAACAGTCAGCCGTTTGCAGGCGTGTGGTCCGTTGCTGGAGCTTGCTAGCCAAGTTGAGCCAGTTTTAAAGTTGTGATGTAAGTTTTTGAATGAGCCGTTTTTTCTGATTGAATTTGTTTAGCCGTGTTTATCGTTGCCGCCAGATTGTTTAAATGGCTTAACTTATTACCATGCCGCTGTCGCTTTTTCATTAGCAAGAAATAGAGTCTTGCTTGAGAAATAATGCTAGCTACCCAGTAGAGCAATATGCACTCGTTCTTGTAAACCTGGTGTGTGTGTGTGTGTGTGTGTGTGTGTGTGTGTGTGTGTGTGTGTGTACGTGCTTGTGCGTGCGTGTGTGTGTGGGAGGGGGGCGGCGGAGGAGGAAATTGTATTTCACAATAACTGTGAATGTGTCCATGTTTGGCATGCATCTGTCTGTGTTGAATTGTATGTGTTTCATGTCTACTTCTGGCAAGTTGATGCTCATACAAACACATACACATTCACCTGGTTCCCCCACTCTGCTACACTACGCCCTGCCAGCTGTGGTTGTCTGTGCTGCTGACACTTATGAAGAGTGTGAAAACACTAACACATAAGTCCCTGTGACAGCAGGCCCACTTCATGCGTATTGTCTTTACTCCTTATGATTAGAAACAGAAACAAAGAGAAAATATAATTTGGCATCAGCTACCTTTTCTGAAAAAAATGTCCAGTCATACACATCAACATGTTTTAAGTCTGGGAGCAAATGGATAACACATTTTTTTACAAAAAAAGAAATCAGTGTTTGCACTAACCTGTTCTTTAGTCACATGACCAAAACATTAACAGTGATTGTGCGGACATGTATCCCTACATCCAATACAGATTCTAGGTTTAAGTAGCCCAATTTCAGCCTCTTTAATTAAAATAAAGAAACAGCGGATGATGTTAAATACTTTCCTTTTGTTCCTAATATTATCTGTCAAATGTACGTTGTCGGCTTCTGTCTTCATAGCATGGAGGACGAAGGAGCAGAAAAAATGTCGACCGACTCGGACGAATCTGACAAGAAAGACGACAACAAGTTCATTAAAGTCAAATGGACACACGAAGAGGTGAGTTTGATTTCCACTTTTCTGTTAACATTTTTTGCTGCTGTAACACCAGACCTCTTATATTTGATATATAATGAATTTGTATTTTAGTCTTTTGCTCAAACTTTTAATAGCTCATAATGACACTTTCTGTGATATATTTTTTGTTGTAATGTACAGGATGAGAATCTTAAAACGTTAGTGAACAACTTTGGAAAGGATTGGAAAACCATCTCCACCTTCTTACCAGTAAGTACTAAGTATATAGAGAAAAATAGGTTTGCTAACTTCAGTAATATGAAAGCCCTCAACTGTATCTAAATAAATATGCATTACATTTATTTAGTAATCATCTATTCCTATCTTAGGCTGTTCTTTTATTGAAAGCTGTTCTTGCCTTCTCAGTTGGTACTTGTTGACTGCATCCACCAGTGTGTCGTGATTGTATTTTGTATTTTATCTTAGTCATTTAGCAGATGCTTTAATCCAAAACGATTTACCCTTCAAGGCTGAGAACAATCAAAGCATAAAGCAAATTATTATTATTATTATTATTATTATTATTATTATTATTATTATTATTATTATTATTATTATTATTGTTTTAATTAGTGGTAGTGCAAACAGTTACAGTAGATATATCACATTTCAAAGTGTAACTGGCAGTATAAGTGAAATCTCTTCATTGTTACACTCTGATGTCACTGTGGCACAGGGGAGGACAGACGGCATGTGTATGCACCGCTGGAGGAAGCATGTAGACCCCGTTCTGATCAAAGGCTGCTGGACCAAAGCTGAAGATGAGCTGGTAGGGGTGTTTCCTTCAACTTGCTCTACCAGTAGGTCGGTGGCCTTCAACACGCATACAATGGACAAAACCGTATAGTTACAGTTGCCTTAGAAACATAAAAGATAAGTTGTTCCTTGTTTTATTAAGTCGAGATAATGTAAGATTAATGATAAAAGAAATGACCTGAACACAAACAGTTAAGTGACTTGATTATAGGGAATAACACAGGGGCGAAAAAAGGGTCTCCATAGTTCCATTATTCCTTATTGTCTTCCAATTTTGGCTCTGTGCAGGTGATGGAACTTGTGGGCAAATACGGCACCAAACAATGGAGTATGATTGCCAAGAAACTCAAGGGCAGGCTGGGGAAACAGTGTCGCGAGCGCTGGCACAACCACCTGAACCCCCAGGTCAAGAAGAGCTCCTGGACCAAAGAAGAAGACCTCATCATCTACAAAGCCCGTGCGCTTCTGGGAAACCGCTGGGCCGAAATCGCCAAACTGCTTCCTGGGAGGTATGTGTACGACTCAGACGTTTTCTGGTGGCCAACTACGAAATGTTGTTATAGCAACAGGTTTTTCTTTTCGCCGTTGCACACCTTTTATTGAACCAACGATGGATGCACACGAGTGGAGCTTCCATCAGATTGATGTAAAAAAAAAATATATATATTTTTTTTCTTTATTGTTTGTACATCCCAAGTTGAAAATGCAAAGCTGCCATCTTGTTTGACTGCTCTCAGAACGGACAACGCCATCAAGAACCACTGGAACTCCACCATTAGGCGCAAAGCAGAGATGGGCCTTTTCACAGAAGACGGCGACAAAAGTACACCAGACAATTACCATCTGGAGCAAAGAGAGGTAGGTTCCCTCAGTAGCTGCTTTTGTGACGTCATGATCATTAACGCTGGTTGTTTACGCATACAAACATTGCTGCGCGGGACAGAAATATTCGTGACGAAAAAGGTTGTACTCATTATCGCCTATTTTCACGCCACCAATCCACCAATCAACCAATCCACCAATATTGGCCGATGTACATGGATAGTGGCTATGTAAATGCACATGAGTTACAAGCCGGTATTTGTCCTTCACCAAGTGCTGTTGTTCTATAGGTTGACTTCAGGTTTGATGTTGTTCTGGATTCTGAACCTGTGTCTCCTGAAGTGGTGAGACCTCCATTAATACACTTGTTTATTACCTGGTAGAACTTCTATCTCACTATCATCACCCTGATATGCCAACAAAGCTAAATTATATCAAATCAATGTTACATTTGTGAAGTGTGTTTGTGTTTGTGTCATTTACAATTATTATTTTTTTTCCTCCCTAAAACGTTGCATTAATTTCCCTGTCCGGTTGTGATCTTGTAGATCCAGCCGGAGAAGGACAAGCCAGAGGAGGACAAGCCAGAGGAGGACAAGCCAGAGGAGGACAAGCCAAAGGAGAACAAGCCGGAGGAGGACAAGCCGGAGGAGGACAAGCCGGAGGAGGACAAGCCAGAGAAGGACAAGACTGCGAAGGACAAGCCGGCGAAGGACAGGGCGGCGAAGGACAAGCCTGCGAAGGACAAGCCTGCGAAGGACAAGCCAGCGAAGAAGCACTCCAAGCCCAAGGAGAAGACTGTGGTCTATCCTCCGCAGACCTTGGCATTGCGGAAGCTCTCCAACCATGACTCCGGAGCCAAAGTGAAAGACGAGACGGTGTCAGATTGGATCCTCAATAAGAAACTGGTGGCCGCGGCACTGAGAATGATAGCGGAGGACATGCTGCCTCTCAGGTGACCACCACACCGATCCGTCAAAGAATCACAACCTTATTCATATACTTCATTTCATACACAATGGGGGGCACAACACTTCAACATAATATTTAATATTACTGTATACCTTTTGTACACGGTTTGTTTCAGGACATCCTGTAATTAAAAATGACATAATGCTACTGAAAACACTGATGCAAAGTTATAGACTGAAATGACGTTGATACAAGATGATATTTTCATAGGGTCTCCTCTATCCGCCTGCGTTAGTTAATGTACATCTTACTTACCCCTTTTATCCTCTCCTGTCCTCTCAGTTTTGTGGAGGGCGCGGGCTTCAGGTCCTTCATGAACACCATCGCGCCCAACTACCACAAGCTGTCGCAGCGCACGGTGGGCATGCAGCTCTACGAGGACGTGGAGAGGACGATCAAACCACAGCTTATCCACGACCTCCAAGCCTGCCTCTCCACCTCCCCCCCCACTGGCGGCAATGGCAGCGGGCGGGGCGCCATCCACGTCACCTTCGACCTCTGGGCCGGTAGCTCCGCCTCCGCCTCCTCCTCTTCCTCCCCATTGTCGCCATCCTCAGCTCCTCACGGCGAGGAGCCTGTAATAGTGGCCGCTCAGCTGCACTTCGTGGACAGCAGCTGGCGGATTCGGCAGCCCACCGTTGCCTTTCGCCACCTGTGCGCCGGCAGCCTGGCGTCGGCCGTGGCTCGGGAGCTCGAAGGCGTGCTGCTGGGCTACGGCCTCTTCCCGCACACCGTGGGCTACGTGATGGCCAACCGCGCCAAGGAAGTGGTGGAGGCCAACGCCGTGTTCTGCGACTATAAGGTTCCTATTTTGAATTCCCTTTTATCATTAAGGGTGCTGTAGGTAAGATTCGAGAGTGGAAAAGCGGAAGAGTGCAATGTTTTGAAACAAAACGTCAAAGTTTTTTAAAACCTTTTTTACTTCCAATTTGTTTATTTTATTTTATTCATTATCTCCTATACAAGCTTATTTGCAGTATTTTGGCTTGCAGACTTACTGTTTGTGCTTCCTTCCCTACCTTTTTGTGTGTATTGTTTTCTATACATAGCCTTTATAGTTTCTACATCTTTATCCGTTTTTATATCTATTTTTATTGTTATTGTCCGTTAAAGCACTTTATAAAGCCATTATTATTCCTTTATAAAATAAGGTCATGTGCTCGTCGCCACGTGGCGACCCCGACGCGGACGACCTGGCGGCGTTCCTGGGGGACCGGCTGGCCGAGGTAAACGATTGCCCCTTCTCGGAGCTCCAGACGGGCACGGCGGCCAGCTGCGTGGCCGGCACGCTGCAGCTGGTGATCCGGGAGGCGCTGAAAAACTCCCGGGTGGTGGAGAACGTGCTTTACCAGCTCCACCACGTGGTGGCCTTTTTCAGGACCAACAGCTACTGGAACGAGGTGAGGGGAGAGAGAGAGAGACCTAATGTGTACATCATGTACATTGTCTCTCAAATACCTCTTCACAATATGTGGAGAGCACAGACGCAGTCAAACAGGAGTGCAAGTGGAGTTGTGCTTCACTTATGATTGTTGTCATTTATTAGAAAGAGTTACTGAACTTACGTATGTAAGAATTCAGATGGACCTAATTAAGTGGTATTTAGATTCAGATGCTTATTTTATATTCCTAGTACCCTTCAAAGTCCCCCATTTGAGAAACACTGTTGTAAGCCAACTGTGTCTTTATTTGAGCCTTCCCGGTGCTCCCCAGGTGCTTTTGAAAGAGTGCACCTTCTCCCTCTCCCCTCCCGGCCACATGTGTCGCTGGAACTCCCTGATGATGTCCATGCGGCGTCTGGTGGACGCGTCGTCGTGGAGCGCCATCATGGCCCTGCTCGCCCAGGCCCGCGTCGAGGCCAAGGACGCCAGCAGCACCCCTCCCCTGGTCCGAGCCAAGCGGGAACAGCTGGTGGACATCCTGGGTCTCCTGCAGCCCTTTGAGGATGCCATCCAGGTACTAGAGCCGGTCGATCTTGGCTAAAACATGAATCATTATTTGGGTCAATATTGAGATCACGATTATAGATTCAAGAACTTTACTCATCACATCCCATAATACAGAATGTATTAGTGAAAAAAAAGTAAAAATGTCCGGTTGTAAGGTGCTAGTGCCGATGTGTTTGTAGCAACGAAGATATTTTAAATAACACTAACTAAAAAAACACACAATCTTTGGTACTCATGTGACTTTGGTACGATCGTGGGAAGCCCAGATCGTCATCATGATCAAAATGCGATTAATCGACCAGCTCTCCCAGGTACTGCCGCTTTCATGGAGGGAGTTATATTAAATGATGGCGTCGCCTTCGTCTGTGACGTTCTTGCTCGTTTCTGGATACTCCATTGTTTAGCCCCACTTTTCAAATGTGTTCTTTTGAAATTGTTTGCATTATTTCCAAAGTAAAGCGAGTGGAGGACAAAGATTTATGCGCATAGACTTCTTACTAAACATTATTTTCCCCAATATTTTATTTTTTAGTTATATAATTAATTGAGCTGTATGTGCTCGTACGTTCTTACATGTTGCAATATAAGATGGGGGAACCAGGTATTTGCTATTCATTTGGATAATGCTTTAGCTTGTGTATGTCTATATTGTTTATTGGACCAGGCCTCATATCAGTACTGCCGGTAAGAACACAAGGGGCTGCATTCCATCTCTCTGTGTGTTTCCCTTACGAAGGTCCTTCAGAAACCTGGGGTGACCATCTCCTTCGTCATTCCCTCACTGGTCGGTCTGGATAAGATGCTGGAGAGCCGGCCCACCAGCTACACCCACTTTTCCAAGGCCCTGCGCTCAGGCCTCCAGAGCCACCTCCAGCCCCTGATCCTCCAGAGAGACCTGATCCTGGCCACCGTCCTCGACCCCAGGGTCAAGCTCCAGGTGAACTCTTACCGACCAGCAGCTCGTAGCTCTGGTGCTGTTGAATAGATTCAATGACGAAATGATGGCAATGGGAGTTTTTTTTTGTTTAATTTATTTCCCTTTTTTTAAATCACTTGTAGAGTGGTATTTCTTTGATTATCTTGAAATAATAGCATTCAATAGTTTTGAAAAGTAAAAGCAACAAACAATATAACTAAACCCAATATAAACCCAAAGTCACTGAAAGTCAACATACACACGCCACCTTAGCTAGCAAATATTATCCTAAGGGGAAAACTGATCAACATCCAACCATACATCATTTGAATTCAGACAATAACCAAAAGCAACATTGTCAGCAAAAACCTAATCATCATTGTTACTTTGCAGCCGTTCCCCGACACCAAGAATGAAAGCGAGGCGTCATTCCTGACGGTCCCGTCCAAATCCCGGATCCAGTCCATGCTGGAGACGGTGCTTGAGGACACGGAGGCCTCGGCCTCCCCCGCGGCAGTCACCGAGGAGGAGGAAGAAGAGGAGGAGGAAGAGGAGCTGATGACCAGTGAGGAGAAAGCCCTAAAGCGCGTGTCCGCGTCCTCCAGTCCTTCCGGACCGCCGGCCGAGTCGGCGAAGCTCTCGGAGCTGGAGGGCTACCTGTCCGAGCCCCTGCTGGAAGGCGACTCGCCCTTACTGTTCTGGAAGGCCGCCCACAGGTTCCCCAGGCTCCAGAACATGGCCAGGACGCTGCTCGCCATCCCGGCCACGTCGGGGGGCTTCCAGCGCCTGTACCCCATGGCGGCGAACATTGTCAAGGCCAAGAGGAGCCGGCTGCCCCCGCACACCACCGAGAGGCTCCTCCTCTTCAGGGAATCCATGAGGAGAAGGCAAGAAGCCCCAAGGGGCCACAAAGCACTGATTTCACTGTTGGCAAAACAAAATTCTGGTAACTTGCAAAGAAGTTTGGTATGAAAGACTGAATTCCTACTGACTACAGCCGACTGGTTGCTGTTCCATGAGATACAACTGTGTAGGTGGACAACATGGATTCTGGACATCAGGTTGGTTTGGAAAGAGAAATGAACAATCATATCTTTAGTTGCTTCTTCAAACAAAGGTATCTTATGTGTACTGCTTATGTTGCTAGATTTTCCCTCATTTGGCCTTTATATTTATTGACAACAAATCAAAAGCTGATATAATGTTGACTGGGTGTGAGGAGCAGAGTAACACTGTAACACAGAAGAAAAGGGTTTCAGGTCCCCTAGCTTTCTTTAAGTATCTGAATTCATCTGTGAATCTTGATCTTAAATCTTTTTTTACCTGACCTCCTGGAACTTATCAGTCTTTATTGTGGGCTCTTCAGAACCGTGTCATACTACAATTATTATGTAGTTGTTTTATCTGACCAGTTGTCATTGATCAATTGTTCAGCCCAACCATTGAGGTTTTTTATACTGTTGCTAAATTCTGGAAGCGAGAGTTGGAAGAGACTACAGTGGTGGCATATTACTGGTGAGTGTTGATCCATCCAGCAGTCACCATAATCATCAGCAAATGTTCCTTAGGCTGTGGGCTGTCCCTCAGTTTTCTGCCTTTTACAGTGAATGTATAGTTGGTCCTTTTTGAGAGTGGAGTCATAGATCATAAATGTATACTGAAATACATAATACCTCTGTAATGGTGTCTCGATGCCTCATCTGCGGAAAGGCCAAATTATGAGTGTTGGTTTTTCAGCCTTCTTGTGTGCAAAATGTCTGTGTATATAAACCCAATTCCCATGGATCAGAGTTACAGCGTAACACAGTTATTTTATAATTAAGAGTATATGTTTAAAACAATGGCTATTCCTGAAAGAGTATTTGATTAAGCATTATGGAGTAGCAGTCAATTCACAGTTGGGTTTGTGCCTTTTGTGTCTTATTTTAACTTTTATTTCACATTATATCAATCCACCAAACTGGATTGGATACATACTTTATACAATCCAACTCCAACTGAAATGCAGATGTTCTGTGAATTTCTAATTGGAGAGAGAAGGATTAAAATGGCATAGACTATATTGAGTGTTATTTTGTGATAGGATCCTTGTTGGTGAATGTAAAGAAGGTGGACAAGGCAATTCAGTAATGTACAAATAAAATATTTTACGATTATTTTACTTTACTTTGGTGTTTGTGATTGTTTTATAACGAGGTTGTTTCGCCCTCCGGTTTGCCTGTTTCTACGACAGGAGTGTGGTTTACATTTTCGAGTCGCTTTCCGTAGTTTCCGCCCTCCCTCGCAGCCCATTGGCTGAACCAGGACTACGTCACACCAAAACATTCCGTGAAACGGCAACTACTTCCGGTATCAAGCCCCTTTCCTACCATGTGCACGTTGGGGCAACATGCCGGGCAACATTTCACCTAAAACTACACACGAAGCAAAAATATCGCTTTACGTAACGGACCTTAAAGCCGGTACGTCGACGACGCACATTCAAGTCAACACCATCCCGTGAAAGGCGGCCATTTTTTAAAGGTAGCAACACCACCAACTCGACGCATCGTCCGGGGGGGGGAAACACGTGCTGTATAAACGTGTCTGTCTAAAAAAATCATGGCGTTATACGCGAAAGCCGCGGACATCCTGGAGAAGGCGGAGCAGAAGCAGGGCGCCGTGAAGACGTTGGTCTACGACAGCAAGTTCGCCAACGTCAAGCAGCTGTTCGCGCTGGTGTGCGAGACGCAGAAGTACTCCTCCGTCCTGGCGGAGCTCATCGAGGCCACCAAGCTGCTGAAGCAGACCAAGGTGAAGATGACCCAGGCCAAGGTCCTGGTCTACGACCTGCTCATCGGCCAGGGGTTGAAGTGCGGCGGGCCCTGGAAGGTGATGATGATGAAGCACCGCGCCCGCCTGGAGGCGGCGCTGGCCCGCATGAAGATCAAGCGCAAGGTGACCCGGAACAAGGATCTGCTGCCCTCTGGCGTCCAGGCGGCGGAGGACGGCGTCCATCTCCCCAGGTACGTGCGTGTGAACACCCTCAAGACCACGGTGGACGACGCCGTGGACTACTTCAAGAGGGACGGCTTCGCCTACCTGGGCGAGGCCAACCGCCCGGACGACCTGGAGCTGAAGGCCAAGAGCTTCGTGCGGGACCTGCACCTCCCGGACCTGCTGGTCTTCGCCCCCAAGACCGAGTTCCACGAGCACTTCCTGTACAAGGCGGGCCACATCATCCTGCAGGACAAGGCGAGCTGCCTGCCCGCCTTCCTCCTGGACCCGGCGTCCGGCGGCCACGTCGTGGACGCCTGCGCCGCCCCCGGCAACAAGACCAGCCACCTGGCCGCCATCATGAAGAACAAGGGCAAGCTGTTTGCCTTCGACTTGGACGCCAAGCGCCTGTCCACCATGTCCACGCTCCTGCTGCGCGCCGGGGTCACTTGTCATCGGCTGGCCAACTGGGACTTCCTGAAGGTGGACACGGCAGACCCCGAGTACAAAGACGTGGAGTACGTCCTCCTGGACCCGTCGTGTAGTGGATCAGGTATGGGACTCTTATTTTGAAAAGCACCCCTTCAATTCTGTTCCACAGTACAATGACTTCGTTGGGGTCCATCGTCTCCCTGTGTCCAGGTATGGTGTGCCTGGGGAAGGACTCCTCGTCCCCCGACCAGGAGAGGGAGCAGCGGCGGCTGGCCAACCTGGCTGCTTTCCAGCTGCGGTGTCTGAACCACGCCCTCAGGTTCCCGCGCCTCCGGCGTCTGGTCTACTCCACCTGCTCTGTCCACGCCGAGGAGAACGAGAAGGTCGTGGCCGCCTGTCTGCAGCAGAACCCCGGCTTCAGGTAACTGCCGACGTGTTGACATACTATAATGAGAATCAGCGGACACTTTTATCCAAAGCCATTTGCAGTGGATTTTCTCTATTACTGTCATTGGGGTTCTTGGGCATCTTAGCTCAAGGATGCCTACAGGTAGACTGTGTGGACTTTGGGGTTTGAACTCAGAACCTTTCGGCTGGGAGTCAGTCAAACACCCTAACCACTTAGACTATCCGGCCCCTCATACTGAACCATATGTTCATTTGTGTTTGTGGACCCGCTGGGTGCATTTCTGCAGTAGTCGCATACATAGTTATATTCACTTTGACACTATTTCATATATATATATAAATAAATATATATATATATATATATATATATATATTAGTGATGCTCCGATCGATCGGCCGCCGATCATGATCGGCCGATATT
>JAOPJH010000001.1:16718518-16736965 GCA_027122575.1 Merluccius polylepis | reverse complement strand
ATGTGTGTGTTTTTCTCCCTACCTGTCTGTCAATGTGAGTTACAAGCAAAACAAGGTTAGTGCATATCGCACTGGGGTATGCTGACAGTTGTGCATGTGTGTGTGTTATAAAGGAGGGTGGGATGTGGGTACACTGTTTGTAATGTGTGTATACTAAGTCTATTGTCTATTGATTGGTCTGTGGCTTCTGTACTGTCAATGTTTTAAGAAGGCCAAACATTTTAGTATCTTGAATCTTGATTTTTTAATCTTGAATTTGAACCTTGCTTCTGCTTCAGGTATCATGAGAAGGAGGTACTGTAGGCATGGGGAGCTGAATAATAGTAGTAGAGCGGAGTAGAGGACTAAACGGCCACTGGAACCATTCAGTATACTCCATATCTCTGTGTAAGTATCTGGAAATACACCATTCCAGCCCCATCACCTGTTGATCTGAGTTTAAATCTTATCTTATCTAATCAGGAGTTGACTTTCACCCTCACCATCTGAGAAACAGGTCCACATTGTAGAAAGAATAACAGCATAGTACTTAACTATGTTAATACTGTTTCAAAATCTTTCACAAAAGTAAGGACCAACCTTATATATTACATTAGTTATAGTAGTATACAAGTAAAACGGTATTAATAATAATATTGTTTTCATCCACACAAACAAAATCACCAAGTCTTTGATGCAAGAGAAATTAATGTGGTCAAATCATTGGCACTTTTCCACTGCATGGTATCGGCTCGACTCGACTCGACTCGCTTGGTTTTCCATTAGCAAAAGTTGTGGATAGTACCTGTCTACTGGTACCTGGTACTTTGGTATCACCTTGGTTGAAGAGCTGAGCCAATACTTAGGTAACGTGAAAACACTGCTAATGGTAAATTATTTTAAGAAAGAAAAGTTTTTAATAATTAATGTATTTAGCAGCTATCTAACATTATTTTTAACAAATTGAACCGCTTCAGAAATGAAAAGGGAAAAAACATTCAGTTGATAAAAATGTAGCATTGTAGATTCTGCAGCAGTGGTCTCCGCCAGCTTAGATTCAGACAGGGAAAGATACACACTGTAATTTCCTTTTTTTAAATTAACTATTTGAATATTATTTAATAATTATTCAAACCTTCAATTATGTATTCGGGCTAGTGTGTAGTGAGTGTGTGGTTGAGCGGGTGAAAGAGCGGGATTGGCAGAATGCGAGCAGAGCACAGATAGTTTCCTGGACTTCACACAAGCAAAACAATCTGGCAAAGGGAACAAAGAAAACAGGGAGGTTATATGCAACCCAGGTCAGCAGCCCGTGCAAACAGAGGTAGAAGCATAATAGGAATCAGGTGTGGAAAACCACAGTGGCAGCTCTGTCTGCCACCGGGTACAATCTCCCGGGGAAAATAAAGGTTCACTTTACAGCACAAAGAAAACGTGTCAACCATTGCGCGTGCAACCAAACCAGGAGGGATAGCGCTCTTGTTTACCCAGTAGCTATCGGTAGCTATCCCCATTGGCTATCCCCAGTAGCTATCCCCAGTAGTGGAAATGGAGGACGGTGGAACAACCGAAGTAAAGCCAATCTGATGACACTACTTATAGCGTACGATACGTTTTTGTGTACGCTTATTGAGTACGTTTATTACGTACCTGAATAAACCTCAGGCTACCAACCCAGTTCGCTTTTCTCAACACATACTAAAGAATTTGAATCTGCTTTCATGTCCCCCATTATAGACTAAATGAATAAATAAACTCAATAAACAAATAAAAATCACGTTTTTTCTCCTAATGTTTTCTTCTACTCCTCCCTCCACCCAACGCCAACCCCTGCTGCAGATACTTGTTTGTGCGAAGCAAAACTCCAATTATGGTATTACTATGCAATGCACATCTTTTTTTGCTTTTGCCTGTTCCCAAATAAAATGATGCCAATTTCACTTAACCTCCTCAGTGAACATGCTTCTTTCTTTATTATTTCCAAAGTGTTGATCGGTTCTTTTCGAGATTTCCAAACAAATGTGCGACTTGTGTTGTTTGTGGTTTCTCGGCTCTGAGGAAATGGAAAGCGATCCGGTTTGTCTTTGCAACAGCAGTGCAAAAATAATACCACTTTAAAACGCTAGGATGAGAAAAGTTGAAAACTTTCTACAGCCCCTTTAAACAGGCTACCAGAAAGCCTCTGGGTGTCACACTCCTGCCTCTGGGTGTCTGAGTGTGTGTGTGTATGTTGGTGTGTACATGCGTGGTTTGCTAATGAGTGGGTATGTCTGTGTGTCCATGTTGTGTTTGTATTTCTATGCAACTTCCCATTGGATTGAGCAGGTGTGTGTGTGCGTGTGTGTGTGTGTGTGTGTGCGTATGTGTGTGTGTGTGTATGTGTATGTGTATGTGTATGTGTGTGTGCATGTGCGTGCATGTGTGTACCGGTGACAGCAAGCTGTGTACACGGCTTGCTGCTGGTACACACATGGTACAACGTCTTGTGAACAGTAAATAGAGAGGGATGAGCGCTACTCACAGAGGGTCCAGGAGCATCTCTACTCATAAAACAAAAGGTTGACTGAGATAAAGACAAATTGCCGCACACATTTCTATAGATTTTAGTTTTAGTCCAGAGTCACTTTGTGTCTAGGGGCTTTGACATTAAAATGAAAAAAAATGATGCGGATACAGTATGTTTATGGCCTCAGAGTTGCCCCTAAAATGAGCACAGCGTGTGGATCTCCAGCACAACAAGCTACTGCTGAAATCACCACAGAGCTTTCCTTAATGTGTAAATAGTGAAGCCATTCGGCAAACCCCCCCCCCCCGCGCGCGCGCGCGCGCACACTCGCTCTTTTCCTCCTATTAATATCTAACTCGTCCGAGGGAGCGAGGTACAGAGGCCCTAATCCAGTTGCCTGCAGATGACTCACAGCACAGTGCATCCCCATGGGGGGGATGAGGGGGCTCCAACCTCCCCATCTCTTCGCTGCTTCTCTCCTCTCTCCTGCTGTCTCCTCCTCTACTCTCCTCCTCACTGCTTTCCTCTAATCTCCTTTGCTCCACCATGTCACCTCTTCTTCCAATGTTTCCCACTTCCCTCCCCTCTCTCTCTCTCTCTCTCTCTCTCTCTCTCTCTCTCTCTCTCTCTCTCTCTCTCTATATATATATATATATATATATGTATATATATATATATCCCATCAAAATTTCCCACATCAATTCATCTCCCTCGCTCTCCCACTGCATCCCTCCCCTTTCCAAACTTATTTTTCCTCATTTCTTCCCATTTACTGTTATTGGTCTCCTCTATATGTCTCTCCATGCCCATGTTTGGGAGGGGGGGAAAGGACGTGGGGGAATGGGGGGGAAGGGAAAGGAGGGGAGATGAGGGGACAGTAAAGGAGATGAAAGGAAGGAGAGGTTGTGAAAGGAGAGGAGATAAGAGGAGAGGATTCGACGGGAGAGGAGGTCTATCTCTCTCTCTCTCTCTCTCTCTCCAAAAAAACTTGTATTTTTTCCTAATTTCTCCCCATTTGCTATCATTGGTCTTCTTTATATGTCTCCTCATGCCGATGTTTGCTTTGTCTTTTAAATAACACATGTGCCCAGGTTTGAGGTGGGTTCCTATAGTCACTACAGCAGTGAGGGGAGAGGAGAGGAGAGGAAAGGAGAGAATGAGGTGGGGGAGGGAGGGGAGGGGGAGAGGAGAGGAAAGGAAAGGAGAGGCGAGGATAGGAGAGGAAAGGAGGTGGGGGAGAGGAGAGGAGAGGAGAGGAGGGGATGGGAGTGGAGAGGAGAGAAAATGAGGGAAGTGAGGGGAGAGGATGTGAGGGGAGGGGAAAGGAGAGGAAAGGAAGGGAGATGAGGGGACAGGAGAGGGGATGAAAGGAAAGGAGGGGCTGTGAAAGGAGAGGAGAGGAAAGGGGATGGGGGAGGGGAGAGGAAAGGAAAGGAAAATTAAGGAGAGGAGGGAAGGGGATGTGAGGGGAGGGGAAGGAGGGGAGAGGAGAGACGGTAAGAAGAGGAAAGGAAAAGAAAGAAGATATGAGGGGAGGGGAGGTGATGTTTATAGGTAACAGTATTGTAGGCACTTCAGTTATTGCTGTGTGTCTAGCAGCAATCCCCGCAAATAGTATGTGGTCGGCGCAGTACAAATCTTTGCCTCGTTAAATTTGCTGTAGACAACTTTTTTGCTTTAACGTATAAATATGAAGTAAAAGTGTAGTGGCTACAGAATAATGAGACCATCGAAGTTTAGATTGGTTCCCTTAGCGTCCCTATAAGTCTCCCTTTCACTATGCAGAAAATGCGAAAAACGGCACAAAGAAAACCCGCAAACCAGGAGATCCAGTCAGGCTACCAACCCAGTTCGCTTTTCTCAACACATACTAAATCATTTGTATCTGCCTTCATGTCTCTATTATAGACTAAATGAATTAATAAAATCACAGTTTTCCTCCTGTTTTCTTCTCCTCCCCCCTCCACCCCGACGCCAACCCCTGCTGCCTATACTTGTTTATGCAAAGCAATACTCCAACTATGGTATTATGCAATGCACATCATTACAATAGCCTTTACCTGTTCCCAAATTCAATATAAAATTATACCAATTTTGGCATGTGCTTCTTTCTTTCTTTATTTTATTAAGTGTTGATTGTTTCTTTCGCTGAGAGTGTTTAATTTTATGATTTGTATCTTTCTCAGGGGAACAGCAACAAATATATGTATATCTTGTATGAAATGTGTGAATGCAACTTTTTATCATGTAGATATGATTTGCTTGTAGCCAGCCCAGCACCACCCAAAAAAAATGTCAGTGTCTCACTTTAACTGATCCTTTTGGAGAACTGATCCTTTTGGAGATAATTTATCACCATGTATTCAGTGTCCACATGTACTGGCTTGCACACTGTATCCCATTAGTTTTAGCCACTTTCTCGGTTCACTGTTCTATCTGGCACACAGAGGATAAAAAACAAACAACTCTTATTGTTATTCAGTTTGTTGATTCAATCAAGGTTATTTACTCTTTCGCTTTCTCCCCTACTGTGCGATTACAGCACAAAGAACCAAAATTTACACCGAGGAATCGCTAAAATATCCTTGACACTTTCAATTTCAGTGTTGTTTTTGAATGTAATGGAAATGCATGTTTATGGGGGAGAAGCTGCCCAAGCACACAGCAACAAAGTAAATAAGATTAATTCTGTCAGCCACTAATCACACAGCACATTGGTCTCCCCCGTGGAGTAAACATTGACGGAGTCCCCGCTTCCCTCCTCCATTTTGTTTTGTTGTGTATTGATGTGCATACGGTCCATAAAGTGATTTGCTACACTTCAAATGCAAAAATGGAAAATGCCATATTTATTAGTTAGTTTTTTTACAAAATCATAACAGTTTTGCACATGTTTTGTTTTATTTATGTCTGTGATAAACAGATGGTTGCTCTGTTTTTTAACTGGCCAGGTTTGTACATAAAAAATTACGTGTTTGGCAAAATCAAGAACAGTTTGTTGCACCATATTTCGTTTTTATCGTTGAGGCTTTTTAGCACATTGGTCATTTGCCAACTCTTTTGGAATAGGTTGTGTTTTATTGGGAGTGTAACCATTTGAAGGCAGTCATGATGGAGCTCTTAACCAAAATGTGTAGTAAGTGTAGCCTAGTTCATTTATACAAAGCATGCCTGATCTTTTGGTCATGATACAATGGCATGTATATATATTCTTTACTGTACTTCACTGTAGGTAAATATACACACAGTTAAAAGCCTAAATGGAGAACATTACAATGTCCCAATTTAGGCTAGGTATCCCTTGAGTCAAATGAGAGCTTTATTTAGTTATGAGAGTTTTATTAGTTACTTATTAGTTAGTTTATATTAGCTCATAAGATACTATTTAGATTCTACATTTACTTTTGGGAGTCAGTGCTTTCAGTATTTACTTACACTTGAAGTTAAGGGAAATAAATACATTCTCAATAAACTCTTCACATCCAAATGTATTTTTAACATTCTGTTGATCTTCTGCTTTAGGTTTTTTAAATAGTAACTCTTTCACAGGCATTAAACCAGGCATGGTCTACTCTAGAGAGACCCTCACTAGCTTATGTTTATAGCTGCTGTTGACTTGATTCATTCACTAATGAAAACACACATTTCCTTTCATTCCTGCCTCATCTCATGCTGCAAAATGTATTATTTTCTCATGTAAGTAGTAAGTGAAGCTTTATTTATACAGCACTTTTTAAAACACACAGTTACAAAGTGTTTTACACATACACACACGCATTTTTTTTTAAGTAAGTGAGGTAAAAAATGTTTTTACAATAAACACAATACAACATAAAAAATACACACAGCACAACGAGAGACAGACCAAACAAACCAAACCAAAGTATAGCCTAAAAACAGTTACAATAGAGTAACAAGATTCAGCAATTACAATATAAAACACAGCACAGCGAGAGGCAGACCAAGCTTAAACCTAAGTTAAAACAGACCAAAAGATACAACAAGGATGGGGACTTACAGAAGGCTTGCCTGTAAAAATGTGTTTTTAGGAATCCGTCCAAAGACTTAGATGTGATAAATTGGAGAAGACAATTAAAGAGTGTTGGGGCTAAGACTGGAACAGTAAACCTGATGTCCAATTTCAGCATGGTTGACTCTGAAACTCTTGAAAAAACGGTACAAAGCCTCAGCTCCTCCACATGCACAATAGATACTCTGCCCACCATATCTGTCCTTCACCTACTAGCACCAGATCTGCTTAAAATGATAAATTCATCTTTGGAGACGGGCACATTTCCTAAATCCCTAAAGACTGCTGTTATAAAACCACTACTTAAAAAGAACAACCTAGATACATCCATATTAAGCAATTACAGGCCCATATCCAACCTACTGTTTATTGGCAAAATTATTGCTCACCTCTTTTCTGACACTGAACAACTGCCTTAACAAATTCCAGTCAGGTTTTCGGGCCAACCACAGTACCGAAACGACTCTTGCCAAAGTCACAAGTGACATTTGGCTAAATACAGATTCAGGCAAGGCATCAATTTTAGTACTACTGGACCTCAGTGCAGCTTTTAACACTGTGGACCACACCATATTACTTCAGTGACTTGAGCACTGGGTTGGCTTCACTGGTGTTGTTTGGTGGTGTTGTGGTGGTGGCTTAAATCCTACCTACTGGACAGTAGCTTCTCTGTTAAAATTGGAAACTGTTCTTCAATATCAACATCTTTGACCTGTGGAGTTCCCCAGGGCTCAATCTTGGGTCCACTATTATTTAACCTTTACATGCTGCTGCTTGGTCAACTTATAAAGAAGAACTCAATCGCCTACCACAGTTACGCTGACGACACTCAAATTTATCTCCCAATCATGCCTAATGACTATACCCCCGTTGAAACTCTCTGTCATTGTATTGATGAAATAGATAAATGGATGTCCCAGAACTTTCTACAGCTCAACAAAAACAAAACTGAGGTTAAAGTTTTTGGAAAGAAGGAGGATAGGCAAAAGATTTCTGCCTTGCTTGAAAGGAAAGGCTTAATAGCAAAATATGTGGTAAAAAACCTAGGTGTCCTTATAGATAACAATCAAAATTTTAGCAGTCACATTAAATCAGTCACAAAATCAGCATACTTCCATCTTAAAAATATTAACAAACTTAGAGGATATATGTCAAAAGAGGATCTGGAAAAAAATCATACATGCTTTCGTCACTAGTAGGATTGATTGGAGGACAGGACTTCCTAAAAACAGTTTGAAACCACTTCAAATGGTACAGACCAGTGCAGCCAGGGTCCTCACTAAAACAAAAAGGAGAGATCACATCACCCCAATCTTAAAGTCCCTGCACTGGCTCCCAATTAGCCACATCATTGATTTTAAAGCACTTCTGCTTGTTTTTAAGTCTTTGAAGGGGGTTGGGCCAAACTACTTACATGACATGTTTAAACAGTATTCCCAAACAAGGTCCCTTAGATCACAACATAAACAACTACTACTGAAACCGACCGTTAGAACAAAGCAGGGTGAAGCAGCTTTTAGCCACTATGGCGTCCATTTCTGGAACCAGCTTCCAGAGACCATCAAAAACGCCCCAACTATCGCCATTTTGAAAACAAAAGTTAAGACCAAACTCTTTTTAGATGCTTTCTGTTTGTATGTTTTAATGTCTTTTTTATTTTCTCATTTACTTTTAAACTGCCTCTTTGCTGTTGGTGTTCCATGTATATATATTTTACATCTTACTTTTATTATTGCTAAAATTGTGTATGGTTCCATATTTTCATTTGTATTGTTTTTGTGTGAAGCACATTGAATTGCCACGTTTACAAAATGCACTATACAAATAATTATGCCTATGCCTATGCCTAAGACAGCAATGGCACGATCACGTTTTGCTGTAATTGGTGTGGGCAATGGATAAAAGGTTGAGATTTGAAAAGTGGTTAAGAAGTGGAATGAACAAGAATGATCATGCAGTGCCTTATATGTAATCAATAGGATCTTGTAGTTTTTTCTGAATTTTATAGGAAGTCAATGGAGGGATGCAAGAACAGGTAATGTGGGACCGACGGCTAGTTCTAGTTAACAGCCTAGCGGCTGCATTTTGGGCCATCTGTAAATTATTTAGAGCAGCTTGACTGAGGTACATGTCGAGGGAATTACAATAACCTAGAGGGAGAAAATCAAAGAGTGAATTAATAGTTCAAGACAGGATAAGATTTTTGTGATTTCTAAGCTGAAGAAAACAGGACTGGACAAGCTTAGTGACATGCTGGTCAAACGTCATATGCTGGTCAAAGATGATACCAAGATTCTGGCTGGCAGAATTGATATATGGGTAGAGTGAACCAATAAACTGATCAACTGAAGTGGCAAAGCTTTCGGGTCAAAATATAATTTCTGTTTTGTCAGGGTTTATGTGGAGGAAATTGAGATCTAAGCAATCATGGAGGGAGGCCAGTGGATTCAGGTTATAGGGAAAGGACATTAACTCAGTTAAATCATTGAGAAACCTCTATTGAAATTGGGGGGGTGATAAATGATTACACAACAAATTGAGTTATCACACACAATTTTAAAAGATAAGATTTCAAAACTGTTCAAAGAACCAAGACTGAATGTAATAAAGTCACATGATTTTTAAAAACAGCTGCAATCGCCACCAAGGCCAGTTAGCCGAGGTGCCCTCAAAGAAATATAACTGGGTGGGCAGAGCTTTTCTAGAGGGGAGCACTCCCCAGGTTTTAGCCAGTTCTCAGTAAGGAATAGGAAATCAAGGTTATGGGATGTAATTGGATCATTGAGAATGACTGATTTGTTAGACACAGACTGACAGTTTAAAAGAGCAAAGACAACCGGAACACAGGAATTTCTACAGCAGACTGTAATCAAATTGTCTGACCTAGCAGTTAAAAACACAGACTGCACACAGTAGTGGGTATTAAGTCTAGGTGTAATCCTGACAGGGATACTGTATATGCCCTGGGAGGTACAGTCAGGTGGACTCACTACAGGTCAGGAGGTTTAACGCCTTACAGGATGGCAGAGTTAGTTCAATATTAGTTGATAGAAGGTGTGAGCCTTCCTGGAAAGGATGGAGGCCATCAGGTTTAAAAATAAGCTGAGGCTTATTTAAAAAAGCAGCAAAATGTCAACAAACATCTCTCTTCCTGCAATACACCTTTAGCCAGATGTGGAGTTGGCGTAGGCGAATTTCACGTCACCAAAGGGAGGGGCGGGAGCGGGCCGGAAATTATTACCTGCTACCTGGTGTCTAGTAGACTGTCCACAAGGCGCACAGAATCCTCCTTGAGAATATCTGACTGTTGATTTTTGATGTCGTTGGTGCGGACGTGGACAACGCCTGCAGAGGCATTGTTGTGTTCATTAACCAGCTGCAGAGCGGTGATTAATGTAATGGCTGGTATACTGACTGAGTTGCTCAATGTTCCCCCTACAACAGTCTTCTGATAGTGTATGATGTGTTGTAAGTCAGGAATATCCATGGAGAAGCAATCAGTGTTTGAAACATGATTAATTGTGCTTGACAAAATAACTAATTGTCACATGGTTTCCCAAACAGGGTGGATTGAGTCCATCTATCACTCTATCTTCTTCACCCTCTTACCTTAATGAAGAATAATTTATTTTAAGGAATTTGATGAAAAATAATTTATTTTTAGGACACTTCTTGAGAGCAACGTATTTGAATTAATTAAGGAATGATCATGGGAAGACATATGGGAGCATTATATATGGCATTATATATGGCATATATATATATATATATATATATATATATATATATATACCACACTGTGTATAAAATATCCTTGTTAACAAGCTACTATAGCAGGTTGTTTGCCAGTGAGTCATTACTTGGGATTTAAACACAACTACACCCAATATAATTCCATGCCATTAGCAGTGGAGTTCTGCTCTAGTCGTCTTTGGTTATTGTTCAGACGGTTTGAGAGGCAGTGCAGCCTCTCACCCAGCCTAGTCATTTATATATCAAGCTGCTGGCTCCCAGTGCCCAGGTGGACAGCTTGATTCATCAGCGATGCATCTCATTAGAGAGGAGGGGGGGATAATACACATTTCCCAGGGAGACGCATCATGCTGAGCGCAGGGAACACTCAGTGGGGATGCATTGGTGGTCGACAAATCAACCGAAAAACAGGGGCCCTCGATCTTCTCACATTGACGTTATTGTGTAAACTCTTGGTCACAAGCAACCTCAACAATAACCAAGCCTCGTAGGATGATATACAATCGAGCAATTACAACTTTGGCCAGGAAGCCGATAAGATAACATCATTACCATGTTTTTAAGAAATTAGATATGTTGAGTTTTGATCATTTTATTAAATTCACTAATCATCTATCATCATAATCAGGCTCCTCAGGTGCTCAATGACCTTGTGGTTCCTCTCAGATTCTCGGACTACGTAACACGTGGAGAATACAACAGGAATTGTAAGGTGCCCTAATGCTAATCCTCTCATTTTGACAAACAGCTTTTTCTGTTTGGGGATCAACATGTGGAGTTCCTTACCTGCAAAACTCAAACTGGATCAGTTTAAATTCAAACTGAAAGTCTTTGAAGAGGGATCAGTTGTGTAGTCATGAATGATCTGGTGCTTCTTGTTTTATGGTGCTTTATTGTATTATAGTTTGTGTCTTGTATTGTTCTGTCTGGATTTTCTTGTTAAGTTTTGTGTTTTGTTAATGTACGTATTTATTGTTGAGTTCGTGTTTTGTATTGTCTCTTGTGTATTCGTTGTTGTGCTTTATGTATTTTAAAGGGCCAACTAGGGACGTGCATTGCAAATTAGCTTAGGCTATAAATGCTTTGGTGTGTGGCATTGGTTTATACTACATACTTGTCTCTAAACAAAAAAATCCAGTTGGAGAAGAAAAAGTAAATCAATTGCATAGTGGGTGGATTTGAACATGTTAGAGTCAACACAATAGCCTCTATTAGAACTAATTGTGTGCATGAAATGAAAATAGGGTAAGATAACTAATTTGAATTACATTGTTGAAAAAACCCTTCCCTTTGGTAATTATGGGAAAACAGGGACACAATAGTCTAGTGGTGTTTGACATAAAAGGTTCTGGGTTCAAACCCCAATGTCTATGTTCTAACCTGTTAGGTATCCCTGAGCAAAATTCCTAAGCCCTACTTATACTAAGAAATCACTGAAAGTTGGATAAATGTGTCTATAAAAAACACAAAAGCCATCTTACATTCTGCAAAAAATCGTCAATGTTTGTTTTATTAATCTTCAATTAAGGCAATCCATTACAAAGCATTTCACAAACCACAGTATGACGACAATATAATGTCCAACACCTGGTGTGGAAAGTATTCAGCATGCAATTCAGAGACCAAGAGAGGTATGTATACAATCTGGGATGGAACCGGAATAGTGACGAGGAGAACAGAGAAATGTTATTAACTAAATTAAACAGATGCAACATGCAAAGAAGATGCCGTCTCTACATCACACGTCCTAAGCAACAAACAGAGCTCTTAGTGAATGCACCAATCAGGGATAAAGGTAGACCAAACCTGCTGCCATCAAACATGCACACCATCTGAACAGGCTTAACTGAACTGGTTTTGGCACAGTGTATGTACACAGTTGGGTTTTGGACTCAAAATGGACACAACAAAATGGGTTATTAACACCATTTCATCACATTTTAATGAAGAATGAAGAATACATTATTTGACTATTGTTAAACTTCATCATTGTGTGTTCAAAGTGTGTTTAATGCACACTGTATCGCCCTGTGTCAATTGGTGGGATATAAATGCATATTTAGAGGGCACTGGGGGAATTAATGTGGCCAATGCCTCTTTATTTACACCCAATGAGCAAAAATCACATTCATATAATTCCTATAATTTATAACTAATCTAATCAATTGTACTCTATTGTATTCAATTGTACTTATACTTATCTCTTAAACAATCTGTAGTTGTTTTGTCAAGAGTAATGAATAATATGTTTTAAGTTTGAACTTTATATATTCAAACAAAAATCTGTGTTTCTTCTTTAACAACAATCCAAATACTTGTGTTATTAAATAAACATTATTGTTGTTAAGAAAGTCACTCAATACATTTTAGATAAGGATGCACAACTAGTTTCCTCCACATCCGATATGAAACTACAACAAATCACTGTTATGTTGCAATATATCTGCCTTCTGTCTCCCTGCACCTGCAGTATATTCTGTCTTTCACTTTTTTTTGTTTAACTCACCGAGAGCAGTGAACAGCTATTATCCAACCTAGTTTATTATTCAGTTTTAGACCGCGTAGAAGACCATGTGTCCTCCACATACTGTGTGTGATTTTAAACCAAACAGCTCCTATATAATAACCAAAAGACAACAGAAAGGCAGATTACCATATCAGGGAGCGGCACCACTACATTTATAGTCCATTTCTCAGGAGTCTGCACAAAACAACAAATAAATAAACAAACCAGATCCAAAATAAGGTTATTTCTTTGAAATGCAATAAGTGCTTACTAATCCCTTGCCACTTGTGTCGCACCCTGTATGATTGTAAACACTTCTTGATTTGGAAATTGTATAAGACTTGGCTACTGTTTACTTCCTATTCATTGCGTAAAGAAACCTGTCATTGTAAAGCATTACATTTTGTTTTAATCTGTCAAGTGTGTAGCTAATTGGTTAATCTGTCAGGTGTGTTGCTGACTGGTTAATCTGTCAAGTGGGTTGCTGATAGTTAATATGTGTTGCTGATTGGTTAACCTGTTAGGTGTGTTGCTGATTGCTTAATCTGTCAGGTGTGCTGCTGATTGCTTAATCTAGGTTTTCATCTATTAATCCTAATGTAACCATTATTTAAATCGTCTGTTATTTTGTGTTGAACAAGATGCTAGCAAATAATATGTTTATATGTTTCCATGTACAGTAATAGGCACATTTGGATTGAAAAATGTTGAGCAGTAGAAGTAGGATGGAATAAAATGACCACATTTTGTGTTGTTGACTTCACTGCAACATCTGCCATTTAGTTATCTAGAAATGATGATTCAGTATACAAAAATCCCAGATAAACAAACTCCATTTATTCTAATTGGCTATACTGTTTGTGCAACTGGTAGTTAATAGCTTCTAAAATGTGCAAGTCAAAACGAAAGGATCATTCTCTTTTCATCTGCAATATGTTGTTAGGTCTTAAGTTCATAGTATTTTCTGGGGAACAAAAACAATAGAAAACACTATGAAAACACTATGTTTTAGTTGACATCAATGTTTGTATACGTTGTTACGCTTTAGCGGTTGGGAAAAATAAAAACAGCTATACAAACATATATGGACAGAATATTTGATAACGTAATTATGGTTGTGCTATGATAGTATGAATAATTTACCTCTCTGCATACTTATATTAAGAATAGCATAGTTCCTACCTTTTCATCCTGTGTAATTGGTTCGTTATATTATATAGCAGTCTAATGTATGCTCTTGAAATATTTTCGTAATACATGCTCTGTTCCTGTTTAAATACCTGAAGACCCATTCATAAAAAAGTGACCCATCTTTTGTGTTTATTGTGGTATTTGTTTCATAAAAAAGCTTATGAATATGTTGACCTGTTGTGCTTTTTACCTGGACAGCATTTAGTGCATTCCATTTGTATAAATTGTAGAAATACAGTCAGATAGGACATTATGCTGGGAAATGAACATGGTTTTAGCATATATAGCAGGTCCTACAGATGAAAACCAGTCTTAAAAACAATTCTTCCTAAATAAAACACTCAATAGGCTTATTACATGCTTTCATATTACTGTGTTAACCAAACAAAAGATGGGAGGGCGTTCCTTTTCATAATTGGAAGATAGAAGATGAAAAAAACAACATGGAAAAATGATGACAATATCCTCCTCCCCTTACCCAGGACCCCCTGCCAATTCCCGCAATATATAAATTGGCAAACACCTCATGTCTTAGTTAAACACAGCAATTCCGCTAGGTATCATATCCACAAACATGATACACACTGGCACATTCTAATACATTTATGCCCACAAAGAGGTGCTCTCTAAAGGGGTTTGGCTGATATCCATTAAATCACCACGTTTGACAGCAAACAACTAAAAGACCTCTGGATTGCCCGCCGCCCCCCCATCCCCCCCAGCGCTCGCCTCCTTGGGGTAATATTATACATCGCCAAAAATTATACATCGCCATCATCAGCGTTTTATTTTATCTCCAGCGAGAACAGCCTGCCTCCAAATCGAAGAGGAGTCCCATCATCATTCTGCTGGGCATGACAGCCGGACGTTGGTGAATATTTACCAAGAGGGGAGGACGTGATGGGGAGGGGGGGGGGGGGGGCAACTTTAAAGCACCTCCTGGTACTGCCGAAGCAGAGGAGGTGTTCGAGGGGGGGTTGGAGGAGAAGGAGGAAGAGAAGGAGGGCCCCTTCCCTGATCTCCTTGGCCTCCTAAACAGGAGTGAGAGCGGCTTCAGATTGGAGTGGTCTGGGCGTGGTCATCCGGAGAGTAGGCTGGTGGGAGGGAACATGGCTTGATACCCCGGCTCTTCATGTAGAGGATGAGCTGGTCGGGGATCTCGGCCAGCACGTCCTTGGCCAGCCGCGCCATGCTCAGCACATGGTTCCCCGTGCGGTCCATGTAGTCTCTGAATGGCACGAACTGGGGGTTTGGGAGAACACAAAAAGCTATTTGTTTTCATACATGAGGAGAGACCATCGTCAGTTGCTATGGGAAGTGTGAAAAAAGTGACGTCGACTTTCAACCTCTTTGTCAAGGCTAGCCCAGTAGTATATCAGATTCGATGTGTATCACACTGTCTATCTTATAATCATTTTTAATTAAGATAAACAGTGTCTTGGATGAAGGAAGTTTGATAATCTACATAAAATTGGCTTAACGACATTCTCTACAAATGAAGACCAATGGAGAAGACTAGGATTTATGAATATGTAACTGAAAACCCACAACTTAATCCCCGGTATAATTTACATAATTGGTCATGGGCCATGAGCAGTTATTCGTTGGTGTCCATCTCCAACTGTAAATATATAGACATAGCTGTTTTTCACAGTTGAACTAGAAATTCATAGTAGTCTTAATAGCAACCGAAACAAAGACCAAAAGAAAGACCAGGATTTACTTTATTTAAAAATAAAGAACAAGATCGTTGGACAACACTGGAGCTAGTCCAAAACAAACAACAACCAAGGACTTTAAAAGGTGACTCGAAAGATGACCTTTTAATGTGAATCCTAAACTTTACAGACATTACACAATAATAACAGCTGCATATCTCACCTGCACAATGTCTCTCTCTGCTAGCTTCCCTCGGGAGGAGATCCTGATGTCATCACCATCCAACTCCACCATGGCTGCGGAAAGAAGCACCAATTCACATTTTCCTTTAGCAGCCTCGTCGTGTGCAAAAGGTTCACGTTGCCTTTTCAGGGACAGCCTGGAGTCATTCTTTGCATTATCGGAACCAGTGTGGACAAGCGTACCACATAAACCTGCCTCGAAAGCGATGTTATTTGTTGATAATATTTGAATGGCATATAACAACTGTCCTGCTTGCTTCCCTTTTACACATTGTAACGGAGTATAATTCCTTTTCAACAAAACATTCCCAACAACAGGTGCTATCTTAAACGCTACGACTGACAGTTTAGTGAAAAGAAACCATCTCACCGTCAAACTCTGCTTGTCCAACTCCAACAATGATGATAGACATTGGGAGCTTAGCTGCCTGTCAGGAAGGAGACGAGAAGAGGCATAGCATGTCATGCATTTTAAACCTGGCTTGCACTGGGAGACAGCGTCATTGTACAAATTGCTGTTGGTTGCTAATCGTGTTCAGTCATTGCTTTGCATTGTCAATCTAATTTTCATCTGCCGATACAACCCCACCACTATCAGAGAAACACAACATTGTAAAAGATGCTAAATATATAGATTGCAGCTTTCTGACCGTTAGACAGAACATTCACACTCATCTCAGTTTGGTTTCACTGTGGACTGTTAAAAGATAAAAAGATGACTATCAAGAGTTAGGTACATTTTCATTGCACCGTTACAGATATGGAAGGCTTGATACAGACAATAATTGAGGACCATGCATGAGGTCATCGGACATTATTTGTTATAATTATGAAGCCAAATAACAAAGATTATATGCTGCTTCACATTTCCAGTTTCACAAACCAAGTTGTCAATCTGTGAGAAAGGACAGCATACCATAATAATACATATTATTGCACAGTGTTAGTAGGTTGGTGGTCTGGAGCGGTTGTGGTAGGGGATACAAGTTGCAATGAATGACATATGCTTGTGGTGGAAATACATTTATAAAAGATAAAAGTAGGTCATCCTTCCAGGAAGCCTCCCAAGGGGAAAGGCCTGTCATGGATAACCGAAAATACACTAAAAAGGACCACATCTTCTGTACTGCTCCCCCTCTCCCCCTCTCTTCTTTCTTACTCCGTCTTTCTTGCTATCACCCTCTCTCTTTCTTACATCCATCCACCCATACATTCATACATCCATATATTCAAACATCCATATTTTCATACATCCATACGTTCGTCGCTCATACATCCATCCGTTCATTCAGCCATTCTTTCTACCAGTCATATTATTTTCTGTGCAAAAGGCTTCTCGGTCTTAGCCCTATAATCACCACCAGCCTGTGTGCTGTAGCAGCGCACAGCTACATTATTCATCCTACACCATTTGTTACTTTGGCCGTACCACCACAGTAACCCAGGGGACATGTAACACTGGGGCCGCGATGCGCTCCTCTCCCAGTCCACTGCACCGCTCCCCTCATTCAAAAACATTCAGCAGGTACCTGCTGCTGCCATAACCATGTCTCATCATCATGGGTGACCCCTCGGGTTCCATGAAACATTCAAACATTTATACTGCTTTTTTCCAATGTAAAAGATTTGATAAACATGGCGGTATCGGAGAAAAGTACAAAAGGGTAATAGGAGGAACCATCTTCGAAACAGCCTATATGAATGCAGGTTCAGGTCAGTTTAAAGAGAGTAAGGAAGGACCTAGAGAAAATACCTGACCGAGTTTTTTCACCCACCAAAGGCTGTCTTGTTCACTAGTCAGGAAGCAAACACCGTAGGTACGTACATTGATCAAACACCAAGGTAAACACAAAGAATGGCCCCCATGGCGGCTCTCACTATAAACCCAATTTTAAGACACAGCTCAGTTAACACACACACACACACACACACACACACACACACACACACACACACACACACAGCACTGCAGATTGCAGATGAAGCGAGAAGTTCAAAGAGTGCAAGCGTGCACCTCACATTGTGTGCCTTTGTCCTGTTGGTTCAAAAGACCCAAGCGTCCAGTTATACAGTATGTTGTTCCGACGGAGGTTAATGCCGGTCGGGTGGGCAGTTTACAGCAGCAGACAAGATCTTAAAAGGAAGGTGTGGCTGTTCTAATGATTTGACTAACAGTCGCAAATTCCCTTTAAACCCAGTCTGCTGGGGGTCTCTCTCGATGAGCTGAGCCTCCGTCTGGTGGCTGATGACCACACACACACACACACACACACACACACACACACACACACACAGAGGCACGCACACACGCATGCAAGCACAGACACACACGCATATGGGTGGTGAAAAGGGTCACGGGGGACTAGACACACATACGTACGTAGTCAATTATTAATCGTTTTCTTTTTTAGCTTTATTGTCATTCATGTTGTTTTATTTTCGTAATAAAAAAAAAAAAATCCATTCAGGCTGCATGACAATACAGCTAAAACAAAAAACGATTAATAATAGACTAATATTATTAGCCTATAATTATTAGTAGGCCTATTATTATCCTAGTTTCATTGATTGATTACCTGGA
>JAOPJH010000001.1:16685905-16696233 GCA_027122575.1 Merluccius polylepis | reverse complement strand
TCTCTCTCTCTCTCTCTCTCTCTCTCTCTCTCTCTCTCTCTCTCTCTCTCTCTCTCTCTCTCTCTCTCGCTCCCTCCTGTGTCAGATAGTACAGAGACAGAGAGAGGGAGAGAGGAAAGCACTGTTGATTCATTGCACACCATTAGAGTGCAGATAAACATCTGCACCGGGGGGAAACTCAGCAGGGAATTCGATGTGGCCTACTCCTCCTTCTCTCCTATCGTAACACAGAGTAGATAGGAACATGTTGGGGGGGGGGGGGGGGGTTATGTAGAGAGATGGCGAAGTGTTTAGTCAGAAGGCATGTGGTTCGATCGGCCGACATGGGTGGAAGAAAGAGCTGTGTTTTTCCTCCTCTGTTGTTAGTACCTCAGGCGTTTTCAGACTAAGGACCGAAGCTGAATCTAAATTAAGAGTGAATCTGGAGTGGGCTGGTGGAGTTTAAAGGAATAATACATGCTAAAACACTTTGACATTGTTATAAAAAGTCTAACATCGATTTATTATTCATTCCAGGGTTTATTTTTCTGATAGTTATTTGCAATTTGTCACTGGCTGTCGAGTCAGGCTTCCTGTAATCTGCTCCAGTGTACAATTTTTCCACATTACCCAAAATGAATTTCGCTACCACTTCACACTCTCAACATCAAGAGGCAACATTCTGTAAATTGTACATTTATAAATGTAATAAATTAATCAAATTTATTATAACGATATGTATAACAGGCTTTATTATTCATTGTGAACGCTAGCAAGACATTTGGCAGTTTGCTATGATACAATATCAATTTGCCACACGGGCGATCAATGTGACAACTGCCGCAGGATTAGCGAGATGGTGATCGGCTGGGAGAGCTAGACTGGCAACGCTAACGTTAGCTCACTGTGGCTAATTTTAGCTAGCCAGTGGTGCATTCTAGAACAGTCAATGACAGTTTTTCAGTGCTGGATATCAATCATGTACCCCTCGCTGTCGGGGAAAAACTCCAAGTCCCAAACCGAAAATAGAAACCTTTCACAGAGTTGTAGCCAAGACTTTGGTGAACATTTCGCTCATCTATCGCTGAGGTTAGCAAGTTTATGCTTAAAGAAAAAAGGGGATATATGCATCTCACTGTTGAGGGCATTGCGGTGTCTCCTTACTCAACCGTGAGGAACCTTGGTGTGGTCCTGTACAATCAACTGTGTTGCACTGCCAACATCACCGCAGTGGCCCGATCCACAGGATCCGTCTCTTCCTCACGAGTGAAGCAGGACAGCTCTTATTCCAACTGCTAGTCATTTCCCTCCTCGACTACTGCAACTCGCTCCTGGCTGGACTTCCTGTCTCCGCGATCAAACCTCTGCAGCATATCCAGAACGCCGCAGCACGCCTCGAGTTCAACCTACCAAAGTTCTCCCATGTGACCCTTCTCTTCCGTGACCTCCACTGGCTCCCTGTAGCAGCTCGCATCAGATTCAAGACAATGGTACTGGCCTACAAGGCTGTCAATGGAACTGCCCCCACCTACAAACCACCAAACATACCACCTAGCAATTAAATAGTACCCTCGCTATCCATGCTGTATACCAGAAAGGTAGCTAAATCTAGCACTTATGGTGAACTAAGAAACTTGTTCTATTGACATCCTTGCTGTACCGACAGTGATATATTGTTGTTTTACTTTCTACTGACAAATGTACTTATTTTAAGTCGCGTTGGACAAAAGCGTCTACTAAATGCCCTCAATCTAAATCTAAATCTACAAACACCATTGTAACTTCTGCAGCATGTCTCTGTGATATAGTAGCATCTACAGAAATCAAGTTTAGCTGCGGCAAAGTTAAAGGTCCTATTGATTTTTTTTTTCTAGATTAATTATTATATTATGAATGCTATGATTGGGAATTAATCATTTAAAAAATGTTGCCGGGTCCAAATTGAATGTTTTGTTTATCTCTGTCTAAGATGTCTGACATTTGGCTACCGCTTCTAACTAGGCTTGTGAGCCAATAGTATAACGTTGTTGGTATCACATGGTATCTCTGTCGTCAGTGATCAAGGTTGCTAGTTAGTGTGGAAAAATGGCTGAAGTTTGATGGTAAGCGCCCGGCTTTACTCCACCCAAAGTGACCTAAATCTATAGCTAATGTTTAGCTACATTGATAAAAATGCTAAAATGTATTCATTACTCTACCACGAAAGATTTATCACTTCACATGACTGTGTCTGTCTGAGACTCACTCACTCAACCACAAAATACGCAGGTTGTGAAACGAACTGGCAACCACTTGAGGTGAGAGCAACAGCGGTGTTGTGATGTTAATGAAATGGGGGGGGGGGGGGTTGTGTGACATCTAGTGGCTGAATGTTCAATAGCTCCTTTAAATACTACACAAAATGGTAAAAGAGGACCTGGGATGCGTTGTACATCACCAGTAGACATATCTTAACAATGTCAATGTGTTTTAGGCCTTAGTTTCACTTAAAATGCAGAACCACCACAACCCCCCCTCCCCCTCTAAACCCACACAGCTTCAGGTCCCTGATCCTCATTCGGGTCCAAGGACAGTGAATCTCTACCATCTCTGAAGACATCAACACCAGACTCCACTAAAACGTGTTTTTTTTACGCAATTAGATGAGAGAAAAAACAACTTGTGGATTTAAGTGTCAAGTACACATGGAGCAGCTGTGATTTGATGATGGTATCCAATCAAATTAATTGTTATCAGGAGAACAACAAAGTGGGGTGTTGTCAGTTTTTGTTTCCCACCGACACAACACTGTACTGTGTGGTTTCAACCAACAAATTAGTAGAAGCAGGACTGTTCCTGCTTAGCAGTGGCAGATGTGACACCAATAGATACCAAGGAGCTATAGGCTAGAAGACCGAATACACAGAGCATCGGCCTGCCGACTGCCCTGACCCAACCAAGACCAACCGATGTGCAGTGTACGTTTAGTGCCTACTTCCTTGATGTGCTCCCATAACAATGTTCTTTTGGTGATACTCTACCCCAAATCCTTGTGTGGTTCATTTTATGAATTCAGGAAACACAAAAGAAAATCACAACAAATGGGATTATCTAAACCCTGCACAAACCTCAGTAAATTCAGTTCCCTGCATGGTCTTTGTTTGTTATTACACTGACTGCACAATTACACTGTCACGGAAACAGAGTGTGTAAAAGCCTACATTAGGCACATGTACCACATCCTCACTTCGTCTCTCTCTCTATCTCTCCCTCTCTCTCGCTCTCTATCTCTCCCTCTCTCGATCTCCATCTGTCTCGCTCTCTCGATCTCTATCTGTCTCGCTCTCTCGATCTCTATCTGTCTCGCTCTCTCTTGGACAGGTGAAGAAGGAGGTGGAATAGTCATCCCACTGTGGAGGATGGGTGTTCATTCCAGTTCTGCCCCCCTACAGGGAGGGTAAGGGTGCACAAGGGGGACATCGGGACTGGGGGAATGGAGCATTTTAACAGGAAAAACATGACGCTTTCACATGACGTCTTAAATCAGAAAGCTGTAACTGCACTGGCAATGCCATGGCGTCCTCACTCATAATGCGTATTCATTCTGTGTAGTTTATTCCTTCTGTCTAGTGTATTCATTCTGTGTGTTGATGATGCATTGTGGGCAAGATGTACATTGGGAGCCACGAGAGTGGGCGGTGCTCTAGAAATGTAGATTTGATTTACTTGTTAAATAAACTTCCCAATGTAGACAAAGGTAATTTCCTCTTCCCCAATGTAGTCACAAACTGAGCGCTCTCCAAAGTCATCTGTTTTCATATTAGCAGTCGTCTTAATGCTGAGTAATGCACAGTCCCTGGCCCCGCAAACAAATCAATGTCAATTCAGCTGATAAATGTGAATACCAATGATCCTGTTACCCCACTTGAGTCAGTAAAAGCTGAGTGCATTTATATCAATAGGGAAATTGTTAGTATTGACTTTTAACATGGCCGTCTGCTTTAGCTGACCATATGCATTTCCCATTCTATCTAGGCAGGAGGTATGCCAGATGCTTCACCAGGCCACTGCACTGAATGCATAACCAGACAGGTGATGAAGTCCCCTGTGTTTTCCCTGCTGTCACACCAACACTGCATGCTTTGCTTGGATTTTAATCCAAGCAAAGCCAGCCGGCTGGAGCCAGCCAGCCAGCCAGCCAGCCAGCCAGCCAGCCAGCCAGCCAGCCAGCCAGCCGCTGAAGCCTAGTGAGCACGGCCTGATGTATACGTGCCAGAGATAACGACGGCCAAGAGGGAGACTTTGATCCACACTGGAGCTGGAGCTTCTCCTGCTATCTAATGATACCTAGCAAAACCTCCACTAAGGTAAAAGACAACCTGCCCCTCTACTGCTGCTGCCGCCGCTGCACTGGTTCCCCTAGTGACTTGTATCTGCCCCATATACTGGCCTGTTTTACAATTACTTCTGAACAAGAATACCTGTGTTTACCTATGGGAAAGGCAGGGGCACAGGTGTCTTACAGAGAGAAAATCATCCCAAAGGACCATAGCATTTTCAAATTTAAAATTCACCCAAATCTAACTTTTACTGACTGTTATTCTTATGACTTTCCAATGAAAAGCGGATTTTCTTTTCTTTCGAAAAGCCCTCTTCTCTTCTTCTGTGTCCCCGTTCTGGGGACAAGTGCCATTTTAAATGTTGGGGAGAGAGGAAATGGTCTTTTGTGGCAATAATAAAATATTTGCAGTTTCAGATTGGAGTTGTGCTTTGCAGTGATTGGTGCCAACTCTGTGTGTCATAGCCACACCTGGTGACACCCAGCAGCCCTTCATTACACATGCGCTGTCTGTAAGCAAAAACACCTAAATGGAAGTAGAGCCGCCAGTAAGCACTAATGGCTAATGGTGGTGACATCATTAGCTCTGTGCCACATCTATTTTAGGGGCGAAGGATAACGATGTAAAGTTGTGATTGATAAAAAATTTACAAAAAATAGTCTGACAACAAAGTCTGGATAATGCAGTGACTATAAAAACATGTTGACTCATATATAAATATAATATGCAATCAAGCTTTGATGTGTGTGGGGGAGCTTTAGGATACCATAAAACATTAATGCAGCCGTTGCAGCTCAATCGCTTGCTTTACAGCCACTGAGGGAGACCAATTGTTCTGGCCAATAAGTCTTCCTTCTTTCCCCTTGCTCTGGTGAAAGCACCGTAATGTGATTATTTACTGTCTTCATTTAGCAGCACATAGAAGAACCCAATGGGAGTTAGTGGGCACAAGGCTATTAACACTGATTCATGGATTAAAAAAAACACAACACAGCAGAGAATGTGTCTGTTCCAGTTGATTGGGGTGAACGTGGGTGTCCGTTTAAAAACTCCTAGCGTGTCCATTTCCTACAACAGACACAATTACATTGAGACAAGATGTAATCAGTAGAACAGCTTCATACAAAGGGGAAACATTTGGGTGTGGAAGATAAGGCCGTTAAGTGGCTCATTTCAACTGGCTAGGCAAGAGATCACTGGCGTACGTGTATTATATAATATATGAGGGTGATGGCATGTGTGCTGCAATGCACTGGGATGAAAGTTAGACCACAAAGGGCTGATACTTACTCGGCAGTTTCCCAGCTCTTCCGCAGACAAGATAATGGTTCCACATTTTTTACCAGGTATGCCCCTACAAGAAAACAACAGACATCAAAACATTTCATTGCATTTCATTATGCAATGTTAGCAGCTATTTTTATTCGCCTCACCTCAGGTAGAAAGAAAGAACAATCTTAGGTGTCATAAAATTGTGATCTGTGCACTAACAAATTTGAAGAATTGCTGTACAATAGGGCAGGATTGGCAGATAGAAAACAAGTTTGATTGCTTCCAGAGTTGAGAGCTTGTAACACCTTCAACTTTTGCAACTGATTGAATCTTCCTCTCTTTTATTCTCATATTTTGTTCTAATCTGGTCATCGAAATCAGCAAATTAATCAAATAAGTCTTAACTTAATAACAAAGAGACATAGCCTGTTTAATTTCAGTCTGAATTAATCTTTATTTGTTATATTTGTAACAAACATTTGTTTAATTAGAGGACAGAATAGAGACAAAAAGAGATATTGCAATAGTGTAGTTCCTCTATTACCCCTCCCCATCCCACTAATACAAAAAAACAACAACAACAACAAAAAACACTTTGCAATCATTCTGTGTTTGTATGTCCTGGCTCTTACTTTGATAGTCTGCGCTTAGTACGTTCGCACTTATCTCCTTTGTATACTAGCAATCGGTTAACTTAGCAATTGGTATGCTTGAAACTCGTTCTTGTGAAATCCTTACTCTACTGATAGCGGTTTAGTGTTGCTCTTTCTCCTAACAAATGTACTAATTGTAAGTCACTTTGGACAAAAGCATCTGCTAAATGCCCTAAATGTAAATGTGATTCATCTTATTTCAAGAATGCCAGGTAGTAATTTGGACACTGATATTTAATTGATGTGTGTGTATAGCAGCCGATATTTTGTTGTCATCTATAAATGCAGTAAAACAAAATGGAACTCACTCATTTCTAAACCCTAGCTACGGCCCTGTGAGACGCTGTTCCATCCAGGAAATCAGGTCACAAAGTTTGATTTGAATAATTACACCAGACTACAGTGAGCTAATACACATAATCTGAAGCTCAATGTATAGAGCAAAGACTGCGGATGTATGTCGTAAAGGAGGCAAGAGAAACAGTGAAATAAACACTGGGTTGGTTACTCAGATCGAATTCCAATTCCTGCACTCCAACAAATGTTTTTGACAGATCGAGCCATGAAGTCACATGTCCTAATCACCCTTATGGTTTCCTTACCGCACCACATTGATTCCCTGTGGATGTGTGTGTGTGCGTGTACGTGTGCATGTGCGTGTGTGTGGGGGGGGCGTTTAGATGAAGGGATTCTACAAGTTTCCCACCGACCCTGGAGAATATAGCAATCAGCTGCCTTCCACACACATGGGGGGGGGGGGGGGCTGGGGGTCTTTGCCTGGCTGGCATTTGTCACAGGATGGTCAAAGTAATGTGACCTCCGTGATCTTGGCTGTGTTTTGGTAGGTAATGAATCCCTGGGGACCAGAGTGGCCCAATCGCATTAAATCCTCCCAGCTATGGAATACATTGATTGGTGCAGTGCTCCTCTAACCAATCCATCCTGGCAAATTAATGGCTATGCTGGAGCACGGAGGCAGCGGAGGAAAACATTAGTGAACGTGGCGACATTAGTGTCCCCGGGAACATAAAAAAATGTGTAAGCCATAAACACCGTATTATTCCTACTGACGGGCGCCTGAGGTGTTGATAAATCACCATTTTCGGGTTTGACTACTGAAAGGCTAGTTGCTTTTGTGTTTTTGACCTGTTTAACTGGTGTAGTATCTATTAGATCTAGACAGGTGTTCAGCTTCTTTAATTATAACTGATTTTGTGTTACAGTTAGGACTGCAACTAAGGATTACTTTAAGCGTTGATTAATGTATTGAGTTTTATTTTTGGATTCATTTTTGTATTATTTAGTCTATAAAATATGATAAATTATGGAAGGAGACATGGCCTACAATGGTCAAGCAAGAAAATGCTGTATTCTCATTACTATTCTATTCTGTGCACTGCAGTCTTGCCATCTGGTGCCATCTAAATAATTGTATTGTGTAATAAAGTAAAAATGTCAGTGGTTACTTTGCCAAACAAAAACCTTGAATCCCATTGTTCCCTAATGTTATTTCACATTGTGATACTAAGCTAGTTAGTAGGCTAGTTAGCTAATATATAACCCCAGTTAGTTAGTGGACCTTTTGTCACAATCCATCACACCATAAGCGGAAAATTCACAACTATACCGCTATACCATAACTGGAACCTTACTAGACAAATCACGCTTATCAATACTTGAGAGTTAAGACCGACTGAGATGTAATACGCCATATTGCCACATCTCACAAGATACAAACACACACACACACAGGGAACCCTCTTGAGTCTCCTGCAGTCATTTCATCATCATGTTAGAAAACCAACCCTCAGAAATGAAGCACTTCTAGGCCTCACTCTGTGAACTGAAAGAGAAACCAGTAAGAGAGAGACAGAGAGTATAACAATGTGCTATCGCTGTGTTATCAACTGAGTTTTGATAAGCCAGTGTCTCTTTTTTAAGTTTGTCAACTGACACAACTACAGTGGGGATATGAAGTGGAGCCAGGGAGAGGTGAGCAGTGTAATGCAATTCTGTGTTTCGACGCAATCTCAGAGCTCTCACAGCCGTGCTGAATCAATTACACAGTTTGGTGGCACACCCCTCTAACGGTGTGTGCTTTTTTCTATTTGTTTTAGTTATTCAGACCAGTGGGTGTCAAACCCCTGGAGGAGAGACTATGGAAAACCTGGTCTGTGGTGTTTTGATTAGTATGTCCATATGCAGGTATTTCTGGAAGTTAATGTTTAATTTGGGTTGGTTTGCTTTTTCATCGATTTTTTAAATGCCGTTAATATTTTTTGATCATCTTTTGCATTCAGACATTAGAAATAAAGCTCCATGAAGTGAAAAGGGAGAATAGGCAAGATCTTTCATCTGAAGCAGAGGATATTTCAAGACCATGAAAAAACAACAGTTATTTCTCTGTAATAATGGAGTGCCCTGGAGTAAGGCAAGCTAGGGAATTGCAGATCACCATAGCCAGAGGTTTCTTGCACAGGAGTCCACTTAGAGCATAATGAGCTGCACACAAAGAAATATCCAAGTTTCACAAAGAACGTTCAACACACATGCGCACACGCACATAAAAAACCCAAACACATTCACATAGGTTGAGACTATGTATCATACATGTGTGCATGCCCACTCTCAACACAACTCAACACATGTTCGCTCTCTTGCCCCAGGAGTGCACGTCATGAAGCATTTTGTATTATATGCACCGTAAAGTAGAAAAATACATGCAAATTCTAAGCTTCAAGTAAAAATTTGAGTCCCACTGTGTTTAGTGGTAGGCTATTTAGACTCCAATCCAATATAAATTGTAGAAAAAAGGCATCTTAGCCACTAGCCTTTATTGATGTAATGTGTGTCATACCATTTATGATTTTTACGCTTAACAACCATGGTTCCGCAAAATCAAATGTCATTAATATTATCTTCTATTTGCTTCATTCATATATCAAGATAAGATTCAATGAATGCTTATTTCACAAAAGACGGTAAATGATGCACATATAATCCATCTGATTTAGCCAACACTGACAAAGCAATGAATTGCAACATAGAAATTACAACAAATAGAAAAGTGTAAATTGGAGTGGATAACTTGGATTGAATAATAACCTAATGGTGTTGCTTCAAGTGAGAAGGAACCGTTGCTATTGAACCGTGTGAGAAATCAATAGCTTAGGCCAATGTAAGGATCTCAATCCTGTCAATGTGTATTGATTATGATCTTTTTATAATGTTTTATTTACAAGCGAAGCTACTAATGTGTAGTAAATAGCCTGTGTTGCGGTATTAAAGCTACTTCTGCCTGATGTTAAAAGCGTCCACAGCGTCCATTGCACCACACCCAATTTAAGAATGTCAAGTAGGACCTTATGAAGTTGTGACAAACAAAATAATAACATATTATTAAATAGCCTACTATAGTAATATTGTGCACGTTTATAACACGTTCACATTAGTCATCGTAGGCTACAAACCAATATTTACATTTGCATGTACTTTGCCTCGAGGGAGACACTGGCCAACTCAACGGTCGAGGTGGCACGCGACTCGAGAGGCGGGAAAAAACTGTCCGCGGGCAAACACAAGAAAGCAATGCGTCGGATGATGACACTTACATTTACACGTTAAACATGTTAAAATGTAACCTCGACACAAGTTTCACACTGCTAAGACGCTAGCTTTCGGGCGTCGACGACATAAAACCCCTCCCCAGAAATCGGTAAGCAAATCTTTGTACAGTTTTAACGGTTATCTTCTAAGTTACACGTAGCCTATATATAAGACATATTAGCCACAAGTTACACCACGGCTCGCATAGCCTGGACCCAAAAGTGCTAAACAGCTCCAGTCAACCCAAAAGGCGCGGACCTTAGACCCAAAGTCCGGTTCGGAGGCGACGGCGCGGTCCGACTCACCTGCACGACACGGTGATCTCCACCTTGGTGGCCGGGATGCTGCCCGCCGACGGATCAAAGTCGCAGACGCTGGCCATGGCGTCCACTCCTCTGTCCATAACGTCTCCCTCCATGCGCGCGGGGGACGCGGGACGGCTGCCCTGCTCGCACAGCCTTGCCACAAGTGTGTCTCCGCGAGAGCCGAGAGTAGTGAA
>JAOPJH010000001.1:16660687-16675334 GCA_027122575.1 Merluccius polylepis | reverse complement strand
TGTGTGTGTGTGTGTGTGTGTGTGTGTGTGTGTGTGTGTGTGTGTGTGTGTGTGTGTGTGCGTGTGTGCATGCGTGCCTGTGTGCATGTGTGCGTATGTGTGTGCAAGTCTGCGTGTGCGGCAAGTGAGTCCCACACACATTCGGACCGAGAGCGTATGAAAGGAGATTGCTGTCCACATGGCTGGCTGGCTGGCTGGCTGGCTGGCTGGCTGGCTGGCTGGCTGGAACAGGCACAGACTGAAGCCACAGAACTGTAATGAAGAGGCTGTAGAGGTCAAGCATCAGGAACCCATTAGCTGGTTAGAGTGACATAGATATGCTAGGGGAGCTTGGATATCTCTATTTGCTTGGCCCCTCTCCTTCCCACCAGACCATAATAGTAAGTCATTATAATGGATGCTTTATCCAAAGCGACTTGCTGTGAATACTGGTACAGGTCATTAAGGAACAGGGACATCTTTACATGCTCACTCTAGATGCTTACATAGAGACTGCGGACATAAGGGATGAAACCCTGAACCTTTAGGCTAGGAGTCACCCTAGCTACTATTCTATCCTGTCGCCACAGGGTACTACCACGTCAATCGGATTCTCCAGACTTAGAGGCTATGCTGTCATCGGAAACGACCCCAGGATGTAAACTATATCAAATTCACACCAATGGGTTCCACTTTTCATTCTGGGATTCATTCTGTTGCAGGGATTTCCACCCAATGTGACTAGCCTTCTGCATACTGAGTGAAGCAGCAGTCAACTGAACAGAATGCCAATGGACCTTATTCAATCCATTTTGACGGATTCTGCTCAAACTGGCACCAATGGGCTTTATCTCTTCTGAGGAAATTGTTGAAAGCAGTGTTTCCCAATCTTTCTTCTGCACCCCCACAGCTCATCAGTACGGCTCAAGTAAAGTACCCCTTCATTGACACCAAACCACAAACGTTCTCCTGGGGTAATAAAATCCTTTAAAAAAGCCTAAACTTAATTAATAAGAAAAATTAACATATACAATATCAAGGAAGCAGCACAGCTTCTGGTCTGAGCGCTCGCCATCTCCCTCGTTGCCTCGACTACTGCAACTCGCTCCTGGCTGGACTCCCTGCCTCCGCTATCAAACCTCTGCAGTGTGAACGCCGCAGCACGCCTCGTGTTCAACCTACCAAAGTTCTCCCATGTGACCCCCCTCTTCGGTGACCTCCACTGGCTCCATGTAGCAGCTCGCATCAGCCTACAAGGCTGTCAACAGGACTGCCCCTACCTACCTCCAAGCCTTAGTCAGACCCAGCTCAAGCTCTCTGTTCAACTACCTCAGCTGACCGGCTGATACCATATAAGAGGTCGCAAAGGTCGCTCATCTTAGTCGCAACTCTTCTCTGTTTTGGTGCAGCAGTAGTAAAAAATCCTCTTATGTACTCATTCTATGTTCATACGTCCTGGCAATTAAATAGTATTTAGCATCATATAGCATAACATAGCATATAGCTAAATCTAGCACTTATGGTGCACCTAGAAACGTGTTATATTGACATCCTTGCTGTACCGACAGTGATATATTGTTGTTTTGCTTTCTACTGACAGATGTACTTATTGTAAGTTGCTTTGGACAATATTTAACAAATTCAACCAATATTCATATTTCATATAACATTTTTATTTTGTAGATATAACAAATCTAAATCTAAATATCAGTACTATGTAAGTTTTCCCATAAGCAACCTCTAGTGGCTTGAGTTGTAGCTACAGTTATAGCTATAACAGTATCATTTTGACGCTTCTGTATGACATCAAGACTCACGTTTTTTATTACGGAAACCAATGCAACTGAATTCTGCAAGCATGTCTTCTAGCCAGATAACACTGGAATGTATTTTACATGACCATATTAAAACCCCGGTTGGACGTGACTCGTGGATGGGCGCGTTTCATTCTTGAGAAACGTTCTAGTTCAGTTTATTTCTTAATGGAGTAAATAGCTGCAGTAGTAAAGTGACATAGTGCAAGTTTAAGTACCCACTGGAGCTCACATACTCCCTAGGTAATCCTTGGTAAACAGCACTGAAGGAGTTCTGATTAGCAGATATAGTGCCACTCTCAGCAACAAAATAACCATAAAGCTGAACCAAACACTTAAAGAGGGTAATTCTGTTGAGAAGCAAGCAGTCAAGCCCTCTTTTTTTTAACAGCACAACACAATGATTAATTAGGTAAATGCAATATTGTAGTGCAAACTCAAATGATTTATGGATATTTTGCAACACATAACAATGTACTCTTGCCTTTTCCCCTCACCTGCCAAGTCATCAGTTAGAATGCATTGATTCAATTTGACCACAAATGTAGGCTAATAAAGATGCCATGGTACGACTGCCAGGGGCCATTCTCCAGCCACTCAAACGTCCAATTACTGAGAGACCTCCATGACAAAACAAGGAAGTAGGACTCACACATTTAAATGGGTTAGGGGAAGTTTATGGCCCGTGATTGAGTCATAAGCATTAATGCCTCAATCAATGACACATCCACTTGACCTACCTATCACTCAATGCCTCTTCTCCTAATGTGATGGATTGAAGGAATCTTTTATTCTTCAAGTGGCTACTATTAAGTAGATACATCAATACATATTACAAGATGTGCCTTAGCACAACATATGGCTCAAGGAAAACAACAACGGTAGTTGAATGCAACAAAACAACCTGCTTTTCTTATAACATGCAACTTAAGTCCCCTGGATCTGTTCGTTGATGTGTGTTTATGCAGACAAAGCACGAATGAGAATAAAAAACTGAAATGAGTTTTCCCTTCGTAACATGTCCCAAATATCTCCAAAATGTCAGCATGTGGCTGTTGTTGGATCAGGGGAAAGTAGTTCCTTGTTAGGATTAATGAATGCCGCAGATAAGCAAGCAACATCACACACACACACACACACACACACACACACACACACACACACACACAGCCATGTGCTGTGTGATTTGCCTTGGACAATAAGATGTGTCATGTAATATTCCTCTTCAATTTTGTTGTGCTGGCTTCATGCAAATAAAGTGCAAATGTATGTTGCTGTCTCTGCATCACTGAAATAAGTGAAATAAACAAGAACCGTACGATAAATTAGTAAGGCATGGAATTGAACTACCAAATTAAGCTTGAATTCAATTAAGAGTGAGACGGAGTAGATGCAGTCCATACGGTCGCTATACATATACAGACTGAAATAAGTATATTTGTTTCCTCTAAGCTGCCCAATGTGTTTTTTAACCAATTGGTGAAATAATCAAATCAATTATGCAACAATGCTCTTAGTTTGGCTGGGATATAGCACCAGAGCAGAAGTTACATAACTAACTGAATAAATAAAATCCAAGCTATGTGTTATATTCCAAGCTGTGTTTACTGTCAGGCACGGGTGATTCAAGTGGTTTTTGTTCTCCTGTGGGTCCCCACTGAAACTCATATGGAATAACATCCCTTCCCTGCTCATTGTGAATTGTTCTGGATGGACAAGAGGTAGATAGTGATATATCGTATGTGTTTCATAGGGATTCAAGAATTAAATCAGCGGTTTTCTATGTGCTTCTGTGTCCAACAATATAAAAAACTAAACAAGATCTTAGACTTATAAAGTAAATATTCTGCTGCCAATGGTAATTTTTTTAAAGCTATATATGGTATACACAATCTTCACAGTAAATTAGGGACATAACTAACTTTTCATGGTTTGAGGCTGCATGTGTTGCATGTATTCCTTGAAAATTAATTGTGGAATGTCCCTACGTTAACAACACGTGGTCATGAACTGAATGCCATCGTTTATATAATTTAGTCTAGAAATTTGGAAGAATTAAGGGTGAATGACCACTGAGCACAGATTTAGTTTTTTACTCATATTCATGTTTTAGTTATAACCTGCTAACCGCCAACCACCACCGACCTACCCAACCACCTGTGGTCTATAGGCCGTCCAAGCGCTCCAAGCTTTAGGGATGCTGTGTCGTGACTGCCTGGTCCTTTTCTGAGTTATCGAGGGCCAACTCTGACTTTTTAACCAGCAATACAACCCCAGATGACCCCTCACAGTGGCGATTTTACTACGGGTGCAAGGGGTGCAAATGCACCCCCTGCACTGGTGGGATGAAAATATTAAAATAAAATTATTTTTGAAGAAGTGATGTCTGATTTGTATATTCTATCATGTTCTGTTGTACTTTAATTATTAATTTCAAATTTCTCAAATAACCACATAATGACTTCTAACTCACGCACGGCACGCGACTCACGTCCAACATCCAGCGTTGTTGTTAACGTTAGCGCAGTGCGAGCTAGTCATGGCGAAACGACCTAACTAAACAATCAATGCATCTTTTAGAACGAGATTGTTGACTGATTTGGCCTAAGTGATCAATTGACATGATGTCATCTGTGATTGCTGTGATATGCGACTGCATTATAAGCTCCTGTGGCTCCTGTGGCTCTCAGCTGGGATATGATATGATATATATTATGATATAAGCTCCTGTGGCTCTCAGCTGGGATATGATATGATATATATTATGATATAAGCTCCTGTGGCTCTCAACTGGGATATTACGGTGTTCGTGTACAATTACTGTAACGACTGCATTGTTGGCTCTAATGTTGTTGCCTTTTTTGGTGATGCACAGTTGTCATAATGTGTAACATTTAAACCTATGTATAACCAATAGGTGGTCATGTAATTATTTAGCTATGGCGACATGCCCATACAAACTGAGGGGGCACGTGCTGAGTCAAACCAGTCTTAACCCCGAAGGAGCCCAAACATTTTCGGCATATTCTCCCCTTTGTGGCCCCTCTCCAAAAAATGAGTGGCTACTTCGCCTCTCTCTCTCTGTCTTGTTCCTTTGCCCATTGCACCCCCTGTTTAATAACCCTAAAATCGCCACTGCCCCCTCACCTCATATGCACCGAGGCCCGGGTTGCTACCGTGAAACACTATTAGATTAACTGAGCTAATGGTGAAGGGTACAAATGGGCCACATGGCCTATAGCAGGGGTTGGCAAGTAAGTTTTCTAAGCCAGAACATAATCAATGGCTAATTTAATTTAATTGATTGATAAAAAATGCAACTGGAATTAACAAAATAATCTGGCAGGCCGGATATTATTGCTGGTGGGCCAGTTTTGGCCTGCGGGCCGCCTGTTGCCGACCACTGGCCTAAAGCCTTCCTCTGGTACAACGATGGCCTATGGCATCGTAGATACTAACGATGAGTTCCCACAGAGAAAGAGTTCAAGCTTGAGTTGTAATTTTAAAGAAATCAATACTGTTATTAAGACTTTCAATCATCTTCTTCATTCCTCTGTCAGCCCCAAGCCCACATATAGGCTTACTGTTGCCCAACACACACAGCCAGTAATTCAATCAAATCTAAAGCCCAAAAAATCCATCATTGAAATTTTAGCAGTCATGATTAATTATAGCGACGTTCATATTTTAGGACGGCTGGTAAAATGTGAAAAACGAACATTGTAGTTAAGTCACTCTTATATTATTTTTTGAAAGAGAGATAGAGATTTGCCATCCACAGCAGTGGTTTTAAAAGGCTTCCAGGTGTTTGATGTGAAAGGTGTCCACAGCATTTGGTTTGTCCTTCAGAGACGTGGGCAGCGGTAAGCGGACAGTCCATCTGCATTGCCGTGACGCGCTGCTTCCCTGTACTGGACAGTGTAGTCATGGGCAGCCAGTAGGAGAGCCCAGCGCTGCATTCTGGTGGCTGCCATTGATGATATTGCTTTGCTAGGACTCAGAATTGATGATCAGTGAGGAGAGTAAACATCCGACCACATAGATAATGGTGGAATCTACAAACTCCAAATCCTGAGAGCTTCACGCTCAATCTGCGCATAATTCTGCTCCGCCTTGTTCAGTGTCCTTGATGCAAGGGCTATGGGCCTCTCTTCTCCATTGGGAAGGATGTGGGAGATGACGCTGCCTACCCCATAGGGTGAAGCGTCGCATGCCAGCCGGATAGGAAGCTGTGGATCATCGTGGGTCAACACACTCTGCGATAGCAGCTGTTCTTTGGCCACTTTGAATGCCACTGCACATTCTGATGTCCGCCACCACTGTTTGCCTTTACAGAGGAGTGCATTGAGCGGGCTGAGGATGGACGATAGGTTCGGAATAAATCTACTATAGTAGTTGATTAACCCTAAGAAGGAACGAAGCTGACTCAGATTTGTTGGTTCAGGAGCCTCCATGATTGCTCGAACTTTCTCGGGTGACTGATGAAGACCGTGGGCGTCGGTGACATGGCCTAAATACTCCAGTGAATCCTTGAAAAATTCACATTTTTCTTTTTGAACACGCAAGCCGAATTCTTCAAGACGCCTTAGGACTGCATCCACGTTTTTAAGATGCTCAAGGCGATTTTGGCCCGTGACCAAAATCGCGCCATGGACCAGGTTCCCCATGGCTCCAATGGGGCCAATGTAATTCCAAAGGCAAGTCTGTTGTAACAGAACAGTCCTTCTGATGTTGTGATGGTGAGATATTCGCCAGATTGTTCTATAACAGGCATTTGCAGCTTACTGAAATACTGTCCCCCTGAGAGTGATGCGACCAAATCCTCAATTCATGGGATCAGATAGCTCTCCACACACAGAGCAGGGTTGACTGTCACTTTAAAATCTCTGCAAATCCTGACACCCCCAATCTTTTTAACAACTGGCACTATGGCCATAGCCCAGTCGCTGAAAGTGACAGGGGAGATGATGCCCTGTTTACTAAATCTCAGCTTCCACTTTTGGCCTCTTGCCTGGCAGCTTGTATGCATTTCAGTGAGCACAGTTGCTTTTTGAAGACGACACTGTGCATCTGCAGCACCTCCTCTGGAGTCTCCTCGTGAACAGACTTAATCTCCCGCCAGTCTGTATTTTCAGCAGCCATGCTTGACCAAAAAGTGGCGGCAAAGCCCCGTTGATCACATACAGTGGTAGCTTAGCCCGCTGCTTGTCCATTTTTACTGAGACTGTGATGACCCCTTCTGGTGAAATCATCTCACCAGTGTAAGTCTGATAAGTATGATATTTGTCTGGCACAAGGGTAAGTGGCACAATTGCATGTCATACAATTCTTTGGAAAATAGAGAAACAGCAGCACCCGTGTCTAATTCAATTTCAATTATCTTCCCTTCAATTTTTGGCTGAACACACTTTTCCATTCTGAGCCACCATATTTAGTGTTAGCTCTGTATCTGATGCACTATCCTCGCTACTGGATGTTTCTTTTGGCATCCATGTGGTGCACCCTGGTCTTCTTTTTGAACACTTGTTTAACTGCCTTCTTATTATTTCCCGTCTCTTTTCATCTGCACACTCTTGATATGTGGCCTTTCTTACTGCAGGTGTGGCACGTTTGTTCCTTGTAATAGCATTCAGTCTCGTTCTGATTTGTTTTCACACAGTGCGCACATTGGTTGCATTGCTGGTGATTCTCCGACAATGCACTCAGCTGGTGCGTTTCTCTTGTTGCCATCTCCATTGATACGGCTATTCCCACAGCCTTCAGGAAAGTTAGTGCAGCCTCGATTAGTAATCTTTTCTGTATTCCCTCCGTATTCAGTCCGCATACCAGCCTGTCCCTGAGCGCATCCTTCAAGTATGCTCCAAATTCACAAAGTTCAGATAGCTTTTTAATGACGACTATTGTATGATTCTCCCTTTTTGTTGGTTCCGTTTATAAAACAAAATCTTTCTGACTGTTAGCAGTTGTCCTCCTTTGCTAAGCTAAGCTCAACAGCGTTAGTTAGCCAAGCACACTGCATCGAAAACTGCTTAGTTTTAGTCTTCCTGCACTCACAGTCACTACCGTAGCAGAAACAACGCTGTCATCTGAAGTGATCCTCATCACCAAATATTATATCGTAGGTTAGCTTTAGATAACAGCAATGACACACGTCTTGATGGTACGTAGCACCATAGTTCATGCTCTCTTCACTCTTGAGGAATCCAGTCGAAAGTAAAGCAAACATATTCTAATCTGAGAAAACCCTTCTGTGCAGATTTTTGTTAATCTTTTAAGTTCATTATTCTGTCTATTTCAGATATAAAAACAGTTTTGATTGCTCCGTAGATTGCCACACTTTCCTTCAGTGCCACCATTGTTTTTTTTAAGTCGGCAGACTCTGGCACTCCTTGTTCGTCATGAAATGACGAACAAGTTTTATTCAATTAAAAAGTTATTATGGATTGAATATTGTGCCACTAAACTTTCGAGGCGGTCTCTGTTATCTCTGTTATGAAATGTCAATATTATTCTGGATGGAGATTCCTTGAATAGTATTCTCAGTAAATAAAGCATGAAATATAACCAATGGCAAGGACCTTTAAGGTGTCCTCCGTGTCAAGTGGCCAGACGGCGAGCGGGACCTCTCCCCCAAGCGAGGCTACGTCACCGCCAGCAGGGTGCTGTCCAGGGTGCTGGAGCCGTGGGGGCGAAGTCGTGCGGCCACATGGGTCACATGCTGTTAGTTTCCTAACGAGGTGAAGAAACTATTGCTGGACAACGGATTGAATTGTTTTGTTTGTTTCCCCTCCATTTAGCGCTTCAGGAACTAAAGTTACCCTGAAGAGATGGACAACCTGCTGCCGGCCCAGGAGGCCGCCAAGATCTACCACACCAACTACGTGAGGAACTCGCGCGCCATCGGCGTCATGTGGGCCATCTTCACCATCTGCTTCTCCATCATCATCATGGTGGTGTTCATCCAGCCCTACTGGATCGGGGACAGCGTGAACACGCCGCAGGCCGGCTACTTCGGCCTCTTCTACTACTGCATCGGCAACGCGCTGACCTCGGAGCTCATCTGCAAAGGCTCCGTGTTAAACTTCGGCTCCATCCCGTCCGCCGCCTTCCGCACCGCCATGTTCTTCGTGGGCACTGCCATGCTGCTGATCGTGGGCACCATCGTGTGCTTCAGCTTGTTCTTCTTCTGCAACGCCGGGAATGTCTACAAGATATGCGGCTGGATGCAGCTGGCCGCGGGTAAGGGACGTGAGGCTGCCTGGTGGAGGTCGGCGTCGTGAATCGCGGGGCCATAATAATGTGCGTTAGTCTGAACGAGCACTGGGGATGTGACCAACAATCATCCAGTTGGTCTCATTTAGTCAGGCCTATTTTATAAATCTAAATCAGAAGTTTTCTTCCAGACTAGTAGACATGTTTCTGCCATGCTTATTTTTAGCGCATTTCATGGTAGACAGAGACACTTTACATAGTCAACTAGAACATGTCTCACTAGAAGTTCATGAAATCAACACATTCTACATTTTTATTCTTGTTGCCTCCTCTGTTGGTATGAAGATGATGTGATTGCGATGTTAATCTTGTAATCTTGCACACTCTTGGTGTGAAATGTCTTTAGGCCAAACTGCTTCTCTCTAATTTCAGAAGTGCATTGCCAGGGAAGTCTATAGGTGACAACAACAGCGTGGGAGGCACATGATCCAGTTTCACTCTGACACCTCCGAGGAGGAATTGATTACATGTATCAGGTGTGAGCTGCTGCAGTCTGCCGCGCTCATTTATAATGAACACATACTGCAAACAGGTGTGACACCATCCGACACCTTGAATAAGGTGATGTGCAACAATAATAAGTTAAGTAGTCATAGTAACAGTCAGGCACATATATAGGCCTACAGTAAGCTTGTTGATGACAATTCCCCCATTTAAAACTCTCATCACATAAACTGCACGAAAAGTGTGACTTTCTCAGCCAATTGAGCCGTTAAAAATAACCCAACCGTAACCCAACTGCTGGTTTAATATCGGACCAGCCCAGAATTAAGTAAGGATAACTCAACCCAATGGGTAACCAGTTTTAACTCATATGTTGGGTTTGTCGGTTTACTCAGAATGCTGGGTTATTTTAACTAAGCTGTTAGTTATATTAACACTACAGTTGAGTTGCTAATAAGGATATTATAAGGACTTATACGGGCCTTATTACCTATTAACTAATGCTTATAAAGGGCTTTTTACCTAAGTATGAACTAATGCTTATTAGAAGGACCTTAATATAAAGCGCTTCCAAAAACAAATTTCGATATATGTAAATGAGTGGAAACTATCGCAGACATTTTTTTGCGGACCTTGGTGTGCAAAAAAACCCACAACCAAATAGCACCTATAAGTACTCTAGTAGGCTACTCTCTGAGATTTGGACTATGTATTGGACTTACATTTTGTTGCTGTTTCTTGCATCCCTAATGGACACCACACACGGCCAATGGTTAACAGTGGACGCGCCTTGAACAGATCATTTGCCTTCACCTCACCACTATTTAATTTCTTTCCTACCAGCTGCATTAATGGTGATGGGCTGCATGATCTACCCGGACGGCTGGGACGCCCCGGAGGTGCAGAGGATGTGCGGCCTGCAGACGGACAAGTACAAGCTGGGGAACTGCACCGTGCGCTGGGCCTACATCCTGGCCATCATCAGCATCCTGGATGCCCTGATGCTGTCCTTGCTGTCCTTCACCCTGGGGAACAGGCAGGACAAGCTACTCCCCGACGACTTCGAAGTGGAGGGACAAGGTGAGGCAGAGAACAGGGAGACTAGGGGTGGTGGAGGGACAAGGTGAGGCGGAGAACAGGGAAACTAGGGGTGGTGGAGGGACAAGGTGAGGCGGAGAACAGGGAAACTAGGGGTGGAGGATGCATTGAATATACACAACATAATCTGCAGCTATTGACTTGATATAGACAGACACAGATATAGATAATGTTCCATATAAGTATAAGTATATAAGTATTCGAGTTATTTATCATAATATCTCAGTATTATTTTTGTCAAACACTAGACTAATCAGTATGATAAGTTGTCATGCTTTATTGAATTACTGAGGTAACAGTAATCAATGTTTTGAATTGAAAAAGATATTTTAAAATTGTGTTCATGTGTTTGCCCTTTTTTAACAGAAAAAGCATAATTCATGTGGACCTTCAAACCCAAAGAGGACAAAGAAAGTGAAACTGCTGATGCCTTTGATCCGTTATGAACTCTGAAATCTGAAACTAATTACAAAAGTAAAGAATGGCCAAAAATCTCCTATTGTTACAATGGTTTATTCTAAACCTGCTGTGATTTTTGACCATGACCTAGTTTGTATTTGTTCTATTAACTTTTAAGGCATATTATTTGATTTTGAATGATTTAATAAATGTCAACTTAAAGTGATGGGACAACAGGAATCTGTAATTTACTAATTGTGTTAACGGTTATCAAGTTGTGCATTAAGCATCAGAATATAATGTTCCATGAAATCCATTGCAATCTCATGTAATTTCAGTCTATCATCTTATCTGCAATAGTTGTGTTGAATTAATATAATCAATTAATCGAAACTGGGTCTAAACGGTCTTTGTAGAATTGTTTAATTGAGAACATTGTTATTTAAAGTTTGACCATTTCTATGGGGAGAAGACATTATGGAACATTTGGCCGTACATACAAATAAGCTTGGACAGTTCTTCCAAATGCTTTATTAAAACAATACTACCTAGCTAAAGTACTTTAGCTAAGACATAGTGCGATCTGTTAAAAACTGTACACAGATGTAATATATATAACAAGGCAAAGTCTTTGGTACAGGTATATACAGACAGTTTATTTTTTACTTGTTTTTTCCTTTTACTTTATATTGGGCTTCTTAACATGCCATCTTATTGAAACCTTCCCAAACATCATATTGCTGAAATGTTGTAAATGTATGAGAAAACCAGCCTCCCATGAGAATGAAGGATTTAATTACAACCAACCACACTTTTATGTCAGGTGATATATTTAGCTAAGCCTAAATACAACCGTCCTACGGCAACAGATGTTAATGTCTCAACTAAAAACAAGTGATTATGACTGGAAAATAATCTTTGCATATCATTATAATCTCTGCGTATCATGTAAAAATGGTCAACTTTGATGCTCAATGTCCATACACTATAACAAATACAAAAGAAATGTCATTGAATACAAGATAAAACTATTCATAAAGGAGGAGAGAACACAACATTAATGAAACTGTGAAATACATTGAGTCCTTATTTTTTGTCAATGGTGATCGGGATGTGCAAAAGAAACATGCTCGGATCCATGCGTACGCACACTTTGATACATCTGAATTTATTTGTGCGTACGACAGTTTCGGCGTACGCCAAGATTCAGTAGAAAATCCACACAAGTCTTTGTACATGAGGCCCCTGGTTACTATGCAGTTTGTGTTTGCTAAATGTGACGCACGTCCCAACATCAATATTTTGTCAGTTCCTTATATGGATTTAATTAGTGCTCTTCGTTATGGTGGATAGATGCATTATACATAACTAAAATCAAAAGGGTAAAGAAACAGACTTTGATAGATTTGTTTGATTAGATAGAGTTGGCACAATAATTATACATGTGATACTATTATAACTGAGAACTGTAAGATTGTTACTGTCTATTCATAAAACTGTTATTAACACTTTATATTCTTAATACTGGTCCTTCAGTTGTGGTTTCCTTGATTAGATGAGGCAGTGGCCCCCCAAATAAAGCGCAAAGATAGGGATTTGAGTTCTAACCAACCACATTGGTGAGGCTAAACTCATGCTTAGTGAACAGGCCAAAATCATTTATGACAATCTTGTCAGTAAACTGCATCCAATGGATTGTTGAGGCAGCCCTTAATTCTTGGAATGATCTTCAACACATGCTAAAAATCAATACTTCAATGTGTAACTGTTTTTTCTTTATTCTTATTTCTGTTTTGTCCTATTTATTAACTCAACATTATTGTAAATGAGGGCAACCTCAATTGTGTTAAATTAAATGTAGTTATTGACATCGCATAATCTTTTTACATGCTGAATTAAAGCTAAACTTACTAATGTGTTGCACGCTGTTATCGCTTTCACATAGGGGAACACCTTGGAAATAGTGTTATTTTCCATGTAGTCTTCAATTGGGTATTGCATTTCCCTGTCACATAGAACACGCAAACAAAGAACTATTGTGTGCAAGCACTCTTGGGGAATGATCATGTAACAGTTTTCAAAAAGCCCTTTAGCTAGGGTGGACATGTAAGATTGATATCACTGGGTAACTAAGTTACAGCCCTGTATTTTTCTGTAAAAAGTGAGCAGACATAGGAATAGAGGACAGATTATATTTAAAGTTACATTTAATCATCTCCACTACAAACCTTAATAATAGCATAACAAATAAAAATTCAATTAACAATTACAACAAAGATTTTCCAATATGAACATGAGGTCATTGGAAAAGAATATTAATATATTATACTAAGTAGATATTGGAATATACCATATTTTAAGAAGGCACATCATTCATACAATATTATGCAATTTCATCAATTGGCTGTATAATAATATTAATACTTATAACTAAAGTCATATGGTCACATTCATGCAGTCATTAATACTGAAAAATGATCCAAGGCAATGACAAAGAAGGATAGGTGATACTTGTGAGACTTCTATTTGACCTCAATACGGTTATTTTCAGATGACATATAAAAGAGGAGCATAGTTCACAGAGCTCACAATCTGCAAAGGAAGAGGTAAGGAACTTCTTTTGTCTTTCTATACATATTTTATATTACAATCCCACTAAATTAACAACGAATAAGGAAATTTAAACCATGTTTGATTTCATTGTTTTACGAAAAAAATACAGATTAAAATCTATTTATAATCTTTAAAATCGTTATTGTTTTTACTTCACAGTGAGAAAATGGCATCCTCAATATTCATATTGACTGTGCTTTTAGGATTTACTTGTGTTCAATGTAAGTACTTTATAAGTATTCAAAGTATTTCTCTGAACAGCAAAAAAAAATTGTCTTATTTTGAATGGCCTAATTATGTATTGACTGGTCATGTATGATTCAATGATTGTTTAACGATTGTGTTAATTTGTAAAAACAACTTAAAACACTTTAAAATGTATACGCAATGCATTTCAGCTGTCAAAATTAAAAGATTTTACTACACTACAGCAATACTTTACCACATGGACTCAAGGGTTACTGCAATGTAATACACAAGGATCACAGGACTTCCACTAAGGAATAACATGGACAAATGAATACTAATCAAGTATTAAATGATAAAGCAACCCACAAAATTTCAAAATTATGGATCAGATGGGGGTGAGGAAGGGAGATAATTATTTGTGTATATTGATGTTTGTTCTGAAAAGTCAAAAGGACAGGTGGATTTGAAATACAAGAATAACTAATTTAGTGTCATAGCATGTAATTTAACTGTGACAAACACATTGTGATCAATTGTACAATTGATCAATGGCTTTTGTTTTTTTCTGTTGTTCAAGCACTGATATGTAACAACTGTTCAAGCGTCACTGAAGAACATCCAAAATGCCTTCCTTCTGATATTAAAGATGTGCAGTGTGGAGGACTGCGCCCCAATTGTATTCGGATTGTAATGCATAATCCAGGCTGTGAGCAATTGTTTTATTTTCTTGTGCCTCAATGACATTCTCTTTAAATGAATCAAGACGTACACACACACACACACACACACACACACACACACACACACACACACACACACACACACACACACACACACAC
>JAOPJH010000001.1:16627475-16645492 GCA_027122575.1 Merluccius polylepis | reverse complement strand
CACACGTACATACGTACATACATACATACATACATAACGTTACATACATACATACATACATACATACATACATAATTTACATGCATAGAAATATGTATATAGTGTAGTTATCTAAAAAAAGCGTCTGCTTGCTACCCAAGTCCTACATGTTTCATTGAAGCTAGTGTTAAGACAGACAGCTAATGTTAGCTTCCTTCAGCTCAACAGTGCGTGACAGACGTGCTCAATTCCAACACCATCTAAATGTTCACACTGGCGACACGTTATCATTTAGGATGCCCGAGACCATGCTATAGCGTATATTTCGTATGATGAACCATACAACCTGACATTGCTGGAGTGCAGCAATGCTATGTCTGTGTAAAGATTACCTTTTCTCTCCATTTCGGCTGGATTCGCAGCTAGCTGTTAGCCAGCAGTTATCGAATGATCCACGCATGCGCAGTGGTTTCCATCTGAGAGAGCGTACGTATGAAGATTGCTGTACCTGGACATGCGTGGGAAACAACGTGTGTTGAAACTCTTTATAGATTTAGGCAATGTGTGTTTCTCTTAAACCAAACCTGTGGGGCTATACGGTAGCTGTTACAATGGATAATGTAATGCACCATGATGCGGGGTCGCCGGCTGTCTAGTTGGGGAGACTGGAGGCTCGCTGCTGCGTTTCAGGTTTGAAATAGCAGCAGGACTGGGTTACATTAGCAGTATTAGCACAGCAGATTTAATAGATAAGCCTCTTACTTTTAATTTCCTAGGGCCATCCCATCTTATCAACACTTAAATGTGTTGTTTCTGTACTTTCTTGGGTTTAGTTCTGGACATTTTAGAGACATTTGGTTATTTTAGTCCTTACAGACCTTTAATATGAGATAGGCCTACCAGAAACTATTGAATGTTTAAGATATATTACATATCCAGTGCATCTTCGGTTCTGATGCTTTAGCAGATCTTGCAGTCTCCCAACGACAGGTTGACGTTGACAATTACCAACTTGCATAGCAGATATAATTGGGGGAAATAATTCGAATATTAGTATAATAACTACCATTAAAGAGACACCGGACTCTGAAAAAAAGTTTTTATTTTTGATAAACAAATGTAGAATTATAGTTACTCTGCTGAACTAAAAATAGTTTACTGGGGTTTCTTGATTGCTGTTTATAAATACCTCAACAATGTATAAATACATCTAAATCCCTTCTTTCATGTATATTTCTATTAGTTTTAGCTGGACACTTCAAATTCCTGTAAACAAACAACACACTCTTGCATACATACACAAATAACAGAGCTACTTATTGATAGTGATTGCTTCGTGACGTAAGAAAAATGCTATTTACACATTTTTTGAGGATATGTGGCAGTTTTTCCTGTGTCATAAACCTGTGTTGCACTAAAACAAAGGGTTTGGTTATTTATTAAATAGGATTTATTTCTAGTTACCTAGTTTAGGAACATTTCAACTGGAGACCTGAAGCAAACACAATGTATATCTACAGACAATGGAAAATGTCAATACTTTATAGAGAACAGACACATTCTTATATTGGCAGAGCCATGTTCCAACAACTGCAAATCCCATCATAAATGTACACAATTAAGAACGGGGCCTATAATAAAAAGGTAACAGACATACATTTAACTTTACAAACTTATGACAGTGATATGTGTATGTGTGCCATGATACCTTGTTGGCAGAGTGAAAGACGGGCACTAGAGTATTCTATTTTAATTATAAAGAGACTAAAAGCAATATAAGTTATTAATTCCTACATCTTTAAACACACGCAATAGCACAGCTATAGTTTAGGACGTTTCAGCATCTCATCTTCTGAGTGTCACAGTGGTGTCTTACAAGTCTGGATACAACTTGAGACAGATATACAACTATTGAAGCTACAGGAAAAAAGAAATAATTTTGATGGAGGACATTTCCCAGCAATATACCAATAGCACTAGTGGTTCATAGAAAAGCATGACATCTCTTGCCATCTCCACTTTTGATTGTGTTCCCTCTATTAAAAAAACAAAACTTACATTAGAGAATGTTTTCTTTGATTAAAAGTGATTGGCTAAAGGGTTGTAGGCACTCTGATAAGATCTTGGAGTCGGTATTAAACTGCTGGATGCTCTGGTCGATGGTTTAGGACGGCGCTCATGATTCCATGACGTCTTCTTCAATAGGGGGCTCAAAATTCATCATCTCCTCATAGGTTAGCCCTATAAAGAAAAACAAATATGTAAAAAACGTTGTATATCATAGGTAAGAATAACGCTGTACTAGGGCTAGCATATTATAAACTGATAATGAACTAATATTCGTTTGTCTTTTGAACCCCTACTTTTTTTCTGGTCAATTTCAAATGACAACTTTGTATAAGAATTAAGAACTCCAATTAAGATTAAGATTTTTCCAATAATTTAATTCCCCATTCTTGAATTGACTCTTCAATTAAATACAATTAAATACAACAGTTGTTGTTGTTGGATGTAAATCATTATTATTTATAATCCCCTTGTAAACATTCCAAATCCTTAGCCTTCTGTTCAAGATATTTGGTTCCTAAAATATAACTACATCTGAACTAATTGGCAGCAATCCTGATCAAATAACAGATATAATAATAGAAAAAGTAGTGCACATCCTAATCTTAGCGTTTGATTAGAATGCACCCATATCCGCAGCAGGTCTCCAAGGTCAACAGGTGAACATGATGGTAGTTTCTTTCTCCTCCGACTTCAGCTACCTCTTGCTTGCACACGCGTGAGAAACCATAACTATAAATGCACTCAGCATTAACGTGTCTGGGACGCTTGACTACACTGGACACACAGAATGTGTGGCAGCTTGACTCTGTCCACATGGGCGCCAAAATAAAAGCAGTAAGGAGAAAGCAGCCAGAGTAAAGAAACAGCAAGGCTGGATATTTCTATTGTGCGTTTTTAGTTAACACACGTTTCCCTGAACCATGAATATGCTGATGATAACACGTACGTTTCCACTCCTTGATCTCCAGCTCACGGCTCTCGAAGCTCTGGTCGTAAGGCTCAGCGTTGGGCTCGTCGTCGGGGTCGTGGTACTGGGCAAAATAGGGATGGACCAGAGCTTCAGCTGCAGTGAGCCGCTTGTCCGTGTCCAGAACCAGCATCTTCTCAAGCAGGTCCACAGCTGTTGCAACAGTCCAGAAGAAACTTAACAGGGCAATGCATTGCAATAACCTAACACTACCACAAAGATTTTTTTATACAGCATATCTTTTTATATACAGGACATATTTTTCCTCAGAAATCTGGGACCAAATGTGATGTGAACGTTTCTGTAATATATGACATTTGGTGGATGCTTTCATCCAAAGTGCGTACAGTATGGCACTATGACTAGCAAAATGTTATACGAATGTTGTCAGACTTGAAGAAACCTGTGTTGACAGTGCTGTATAGAACAATACACCTTACATTTATTAAAGCTCATGCGTTGCATTACCTTGGGGGTTGGCACCGATGAACACATCAGCAAAATTCCTCTTGGGCATTTGTGGCAAAGAGTTGATGTAGTTCCTGGCCTGGAAACATAAGCAATTCCATCATTGTGGTCATATAAACCCACAATTCTACACATTTTTATATTATATATTACTATTTTTTAAGAGAAAGACAAGATATCTCTATAAGATCACGTTTAGCCACCAGTTGGTACAGTCCATTGGATAGGCTGGTAGGCTGATCTATACATCATACATTTTGACTTTGATTTTGAGCGGCTTGTAATGGCTAAACAACATCACACCTGGTGGTAAAATAGAGGCCCTTTATCTAAGCATCACATAGATTTGCCGAAAGGTGATAGGGCATTTTTTGTAAATGCACAGGCAGAAAATAGACAAAGCACCATGTAGCGAGACGTCTTGAATAGCATACAGAGCAATTAGTACCATAGAACCATAAAGGAAATGCATTTCAGAAAAAATAACGAGCTTGCAATAAGTTGATGAACAATTCTTGATTCAAAAACTACGGCCACCTTGTTACGTTGAAACACAGCACTAAATGTTAACAATTGTGCCGTTTTATCAAACAAGTTAGAAGTTAGCCGATAGTAATCGTCATTTCAAACATGCACCAAGCATGCCGAATGACTACATATATTTAATCTAAATGAATCACCAGGCAGACAAATTACCAATTGTCTCGAATCATTTTGAGTTGGAAACAACTTTTTATAGCTACACTATTGTGATGGACTCAGACTCAGATGTAGATATGGAGGGATGGAGAAAGTGGCATGATGGGCAGGTATAGTGCTCACCACAGCTCTACCAGAAGGCAGCCGTAGCTCCTGCTCACCTCATGGCTGGGCATCCTGCTTATTAGAGATGCTGGGGGCGTCCCTGTCAGTCGCATTATCTGCTGAAGCTGGTTTATATCTACAATGCTTGGGTCAAGGGGAGTGTAGCGATACAGCAGAGTTGGTTATGTAGCAGCTTCTATTGGCAGAAACGCTTTGTGGCTCGCCACATCTTTTCTTTCTACACGCTTTCTTTTGCCCAGGGAACTTGCAGTTTTCAAACAAATGTTTTGAGAAAGACTGAAGAAGAGGCCAGTTAGACAGAAAGAAAGAGAACACCATCACATGCTTTGAAAAAAGATGCAAGAGAAGTCCGAGCAGTCAATAACAGAGGTGGCAGAATAATGCAAGAGAATGTCGTTTCATTTGATTAGGGAAAGATAAAGAAGCAAAAGCCTTACACAGTTCACACAAAACCACCCAGACAAGAATATTCTCACAAGACATGTTTGGTAGCAGATGCACACACAAATTCTTTGTCGATTAAAAGACAGAAAAAAAAACCCTTGCATGAAGACGTGGACTCACAGACTCAGAAGATATTTTCATCAAGAGCTCGGGCCCTGGCGTTCCGACGAGCATCATGATAAGCTTCAACTGATCAATGTCTACCCGTGTACGGTAAAGGAAGACTGGAGCTTGACATGGGAGATCCTGGAATCTCTCACCCATTAGTCGGCATCATACATGGGAAACCAACACAACTCAAGCACCATCGGCATTGTTCAAATATCAATATCCCTGAAAACAGTCACAATTCTCCATTAAAGTAAAAAAAGAATTTCAGGGCCATTGCATTGTTGGAAGTTGCGTGGTATCCAGATTTAGCAGCTCTCATACAACATACAAGTTAGCAATATAATAGAAATGGATGCTGACAGGTGGAGAGCTAGGTAAAGAAAAGGGAAATAAAATAGGACATGCAGTCTCTTAGCAGTTGATCTACTCAAACAAACACAAGGTGTGGCATAGGCTGAGAACAAGCACAGTCCAGGGACATAGAGGGAAAGTGTTTGAAGAGTTTAAACAAGCTGTCCTCCTGCAGTTAAGAAGCAAAAGGTGTTACAGCTCATGATAGCAGACAGCCACATGCAGCACAACATCTCTGTTGTGCAAACACCACATCAGCTTTCTGTTGAAAAAGTGGATAACACTGCCCCACCAAATGCAATTCTTGGCACCATTCCATCACCTCTATTCACGTTGCATTAGGCGGGATCGGTGATGGGAGAGCACAAGTCCCATTAACTTTATGCAAATAAATGTGTTGCTGGCAGCACAATCAGTCATTTATTGGACAAACATGAGTTGTTAAATCCAATTCCCTGCTTCAACTGCTTGCTATCAAATCAGTACGGTGAGGAGGACACAAGTCGATGTGAATACGTGGCATTTGGTGGGGCCTGGCCATCAGAAGGTTAACAGCGGAATGCTTCAGATGCATCATTGGTTTAAATAAAGAACATGAAAATAAAACATATTTAGCATATAAAATAAGTTCTTGTCAGCTATGTCCTTTCAGCAACCGCATCTGAAAAAAAGAAGCTACAGAGGTTGGAAATATGTGGCGACACAAATACATCTTTGAATTATCTTTTGTTTTGTGTCAAAGAGCAGGCTTTGACACAAACAGTGAGAATAGAAGTGGTTAACCATGCAAACAGTTAGGGTGAACAGAAGTGAGGGCTTCTCCTCAGAGTATAACTTCCGCCCTGACCTTTATTCTCACTAAACCACAAAAAGGCGGGAAACAGTGGGAAAGGATACGGTCAGTACCAGGGAACAGAGTTCTTCCTGTGAGGAGCTCCGCCATTATACACCCAACAGACCAAATGTCCACTGAAACACAAGACAGGACAAACACGCACGTGATATTTAAAATACCTTGGGTCTCCCAAAACAAGTCCAGATCCAAAAAAATACAAATTATGAAATGATGGTCATCTACCGGTCATGTTGTAGTGCATCCAGTTCAGCATGATCTCTGGGGCTCTATACCAGCGCGTGGCCACATAGCCCGTCATTTCATCATCGGTGTGCCTCGCCAAACCAAAGTCCAGAATCTGAGGAAAGTGGACAAAAATAAGCTCTCACGTGTCAGCAACAACAACTAAATAACCCCTTTGTAATTAGCATTGCTTGCCATGAATAACAGGTGGTGTTGGACTGACCTTTAGTTCACAGTCTTCGTTAACAGCCAGGTTACTGGGTTTCAGATCCTAGAGGGAGCACCAATACTGCAACGTCAATCATACTGAAATAAGAGTTTTTGTGTGTGTATATGTGGGTACCGTATAATATTGGTAAATGCTAAATTACATGCCATATTCCAAATAAGAAACAGATGTAGATTCTATAAATACTCACTCAATGTGGAAAACAATGTGCTGTTTATGACATCTGTTACCTTTAATGAACAGTGTTCACACTACACACAGGCCCAGCAGCGTTGTGTATAGAGCGGACAACACAGTGCGAAGAGAGAAAATCAAAACAATCAAACATGCCACTTACTCTGTGAATGATGTCCGCTGAGTGGATATACTGAGGACAGGAGAATGTGTGTATTAAATAAACCTCATTAATTATGAATTGCATTGATTCACCACAAAGGCAAAGAGGTGCACAGCTGTGTTATTAAGTACAAACTATTGATCAATTATGATAGCATTAGAAGTTGCTTCACCTTCAGACCTCGTAGTATCTGGTAGATAAGGAACTGCACATGGTCGTCTGTGAGCTTCTGACATTTCACTATGTTGTTGAGGTCCGCCCCCATCAGGTGGGTCACAAAATACCTGAGAATCACAAGAAATTGAGAAGTGATGAAGATGGGTAGAACTAAGGATACATAATTGAAGAACTGCTGATTTGTGCCTCCGAAACATTGAATAGAATACATTCTCCATATTGAATTGCACTTTTGTTCTTAACTTGTTGTTTTAAATTGTATGTTTGTTGTGGCCTTTAATCTGAGCCCTCGTCAAAACACAATTCTTTCTTTCACTGATGGGACAATGAAATGTTCTAATCTAATAATAATCCTAATTACATAGCATTCATATCCTCTCGATTGCTACACTAATAACACTACAACGGCCCTCTGCCACTTCTGTAAAGTATTACGACATCATTATTACTCAGGAACTGGAAACTTTTGTAGACACGTACTCTGGGAACTTCCCTATGTCAGTTCAAAATGGTTAAGCTGCAACTCCCACTCATAATCCTCTCCAGAGGCTGATAGACCAACCAATGTAATATCATTAAACGGCATGCCCCCAATAAGTGTATCTAACGGGAGTGCATGAGTGGGAGACCCTAATCCTGTTGCCGTTCATGAACCCATGAACGACAACAGTGGTCAGGTAGAGAAGAGGCACAAGCCCAACTGGCTCACCATGTGCCTGATTTGCAGCCAGAGCACAGAAAGGGAGGGGGGCTGCGGCATGTGTAGTCGTTTTGCTGCTCTGTGATTTCTTAAACGCTCATCTATTCTCATACGGCAGTGAGAGCGGATCTTTAAATAGCATCCGGTTGAGAATGAACTTGTTCCCGGTGCGACTCCTCTCTGTGACAGCAGGAGGGAGCAACATATGCATATAGAGACAGCATATTAGGGCTGCAACAATTTGTTGATCAACAGAAAATGTATCGCTTTTTTTTATTTTTTTATTAAATAATCGATTAATCGTTTGGCATTTATCATGTACAAATTCTAAACATTAACTGCTTGATACTTCACAAATTCAAATGTTTGGTTCATGGATCATTATAAAATGAATACTTCAGGCACATTTATGACATCACTTGGGACTCTGGTAACTTGCCATAATTGATGACAATTTCTAGACTAAATGATAAATCGATTAATCGAAATAATAATCATTAGTTGCAGGCAGCCCTACAGCATATAGAGATGCAGCAGAGTCGATGAGTGGATAGGGTGGGGGGGGGGTGGAAGGGGTGTAGGTATAAATAGGAAATCCCCACGTCCAACAAGAGATAAGAGATTGAAATCTTAGGCTTACCAGAGCAAAAAAACCCTGCCGGCAACACATTTATTTGCTTAATGTTTTTTGAATATTCTTGTAGCGCAAGATTCTGGGGTATTCTGGGGTCTTGCCTGACCACAATACATACAAATCGTGTAAAATGGCTGAACATAGTGAGGTGGTTACATAACATATGCTGCAAAACTGCTTTTAAATGTGTTTCAGAATACTCTTCGGGAGCTTGAAATAATTGTGTCCCGCTCACCCTTTCACTCTCTATTAGATTTTCCCTTCACGCCTCGTCACACCCATTCCATGTAGGGAGATGACCTTGCGTGGCCTCCAGTACACGGTGTACTGCAAGCCGCACTGTGTTAATCTGGGACAGTGGGTCAACTACAGTTGTCAACAATCCCTTTCAACATGATAGCGCAGCACCATTGCTCAGTACCAGCCTGGGAATATTATGAATTTGTTCAATGGTCAGGTGGTATGTAATGATTCTAGACACAAAACCGCATTGTGTTATTCTAGTACCCTCCATGCACTATGATTCCACTCCATTATGTCAAGTGTGAAGCAGGTTTATAGAGCGTCACGGTTGAGAGTCCAACTAGTTATGAGTTATGGCCATTATTGATGGCGGTGCACAGTTTAGCACAGCCCAGGCCTGAACAGAGCTCTATGCTGACTAATTGCCCTGTGAGCACTGTGCCCCTAAGTTAAAACATGTAGGGGCACAGTCCACAAAAGTAGGGGCACAACTAAATAAAATAGGCATGGAGTCAAAATAGAGGGATTAATAAGAGTTTATTTCACTCTTATAATAAAAAAGTTATATTTGGCTGCTGCCATTTCTATTCAAGTGATAAATTAACAATAGCTATAAAGACAAATTCTTGTTTGTGGCAAAGCAAAAGTATGGGACCATACTGTAATGTTGTAAACAAACACTGGAGTTTGTGTTTTTTGGATGAACCGGAAAAGCCACATACAGCTTCATTCGCGTCACTGCTTGTTGCAGCCTAAATGTAAATTCACATTCGCAGGGGAACTTTTACTCGCATATGCGAGTGAAATTGTCGCATTGTAGAGCCCTGGGCCTGAATGTCTGACACTCTCCCTCTCTGGTATCCTCAGAAATCAGGAGGAGACAGGGGAGGGGGCCAATCACAACCAAATCCCAAGTTGCCAACTTCGTCAACAAAAAAGAAACTACCTGGAAAACAAATGGGCCTTCATTTTTACAAAGCCAAGAAAAGTGGTTGACTAGGAAGGAAAGGAAGCCAGCTGTGAAACAACTGTTGTAGCTGCAATTGACTGAATACGAAACTAACAAACAGGGCAGTCAAAGACACATTCCACTCCGTTTAGTCTACTGGCCGGCCTCCAGGTGTTTTCCTGGCACGGCGATGTTGTCTGCTGCAGCAGCGGAGCTGGCCAGATATGGTGGAGCGCCTTAGTGAGACAATGGAACACTGTGGTGGTGGTGGCGATCAAGATGGAAACCTTCACAAGTGGTCAACAGCAATATTGATGCGGATTTGATGTCAGGGGAGCTCCATATATGATCGGGTAAACCCTGTTAAAACACATTCAACTTACACATCGTTGAACTCCTTCAGGCTGGTAGCAGGGGTGAAGACATCGAGAAGACATATCACCTGTAGCCATACAGAAATATACACTCAGTCAATCAATCAGGCCAACAAGGAATCAGTGGACACATTCTAGCAACTTCCAACTGCAAATCTAACAGCCACGTCTGGTTTCCTATGATTTAAACAGACATTAATGCTCGTTTCCACAGCAATACATCTGTGCCAGTCAGCAAGCCTTAACGGTTTCAATACAGGAGTAATAGTAAAAAGAGTAAGAGAGAGACTCACATTTTCATGATTCATGTGCTTCAGCAGCCGCAGTTCTCTGTAAGTCCTCTTCGCATGGATGATGGACTGGAAGGGCCGAGACAGCTTCTTCACCGCGATCTTCCGACATGTCTTCTCGTCGGATGAGGAACTGTTGAAAATGGGACAAGGATCATGTCTCACAAATACTTTATCTTTTCGCCAAAGGGACCATTTTGTTTTCCCTCACCACAGGAACATTTTTAATTCAACGGACGCTTTATTTCGGACTACATTTGGAATACAGACAAGATGGTTCATGTGCTCTGTTGACAGCTGATAATATCAGTGAGCTGATAACACAAGGGGATGCATATAAAAGCTGTACAATCATTATCAATAAATACACATCACAGGGCTAATGCTTTCACTTTGGATGGAAACCTCTGGAGAGGTTTGTTCAATGCAGTGTACCATTCTGGTCTGGGGTACAAAGCAATACACCACAGTCGCCGTAATGCAAGGCCATAATCTGACCAGCAACAGATTAGCAGATTGCCTAGCAACAGTACAGCTGTCTGGGCTCATGTGCAAAACAAACATCTGCCCACTCGCAGCCGACAGCTGAATACGGGTAAATCCCCAACGTCTTTTAAAAAGATTAATCGTTTTCATCACCAAAACCAACAGGAAACGACTTAAAACCGACTCTCTGTTCTGACTTTCTGTTCTGCCCAAAACATCACTTCGACTTCCCACCAGTCCGCGTCGGTCTGCGTTCACTAGACTTCCTGTCATTGTATTGAATGCACGCTAAATCAAAGTTATATCGGAATTTAAATATGTCTAACGCACCCTGCCACAACCTAGCACCATATCATGTGCAACAAAATGTACATAAAGCACTGCGTATAAACCACAAGGACGGACTCTTATCAAATGTTGACTTTGGCTGCGTGTGAAGACGGAAACATATTTCGTACAGCAGCTGAAGCCCTAACGTTACAACGTGTGCAGTAAACACATTATCTCTCTGCCGGCCAACGTTGGTCCGGAAACGAGTTTATATCCTAATAGTGGATGCAATTCATACACGCGGAAAGCAGGCACGTTTAAGTTGTTGTTGTTGTTGTTGTTGTTGTTGTTGTTGTTGCTGCTGTGCACAATGTGTAGACATCTGAAAAAGTAAATGCATCCACTTGTTCGGAGGCTCCACCGGAGCTAGCATTAGCTCGCTGGTGGAACTGGAAAGCTAACTTTAGCATATGCACGGCAGGCCTCGCCTAAATGAATGGTTGTCAAGCGGGGGGGGGGGGGGGGAATTATTTAAATTATTCCACAACAAAAAAACCGACTTACCACACGGATCCATATGCACCAGAACCGACAGGGGTGAGGGACTGGTACCGCTGCGGGACCTCCCAGATGGTCTTGTTGACCTCCTGCCGATAGAACAGGGGTCTCTCTTTCTGCGACATTCCTGCAGAACAACTCACCAAGTTGACTTCTGCTTTCCCCGGCGGAGGGCGGCTGCCTACCACTGCAGTCGTGCAACCGAAGCAAAGTTTCCAAAAGTTTGCACGGCGGTGCGATAGAAAGTGTTGATTTCAGGATATCCACCGCTGTGTATTTCCTTCCGAAATAGCCGAATGGATCCGCGCGTTTGGCTCACAAAGTTATTTGCCCAAATCTACTCGCATGCTCGAGATTCGCCCGACTTGCAACATTGTGGTGTGACCAACTATCGCGAGATAACAGTTCCCCAAGCAGCCGACGGGCCAGTCTAGTTCCTGGTCAGTGTTTACTACACGGGGTGTAGACATTACTAAAACAAAACGGGTTGTCCCCCCACACACAAACTAGCTCTTTTTTTTAAAGATTAGAATTACACAATCCCCTAAGCAGGTGTAAATGGTGGCAGTTGGTGATAAATAAGCAATGGCAAAATAAAAAATATATATATAACTATGGGGGGGGGGGGGGCTAGGGCGAGGCGCTGTGTGCACAATGCGCACAACCCAGCAGCGGCAGCCTGTTTCTACACAGGACTAACTTGTTTACAACACAACGCTATGCTACAGTACATGTACAGCACAACAAAGGGAGACGGAGGCAAGTCCCGCACCAACCTTACCCGTCCCTATTACCTAAACCTAACCATCTCAAACCTAATACCTACTTAACCATCTCTAACCTAATACCTAAACTTAATCATCTCTACTTAACCATCTCTAACCTAATACCTAACTTAACCATTTGTAGCCTAACACCTAAACGTAATAATCTCTAACCTAATACTATAAACTTAACCATCTAACCAGCTAAAATTTGCTATTTATTCATGTATACCTAAATGTAAACCTAAACATAATTTGGAACAGAAAATGGAGACGTGGAGACTCGAACTCAGGTTCTCACACCGAAGTCGTACGCACTAACATTTACATTCCACTGCACCTTGAATTAATTAAAAACAACATGGGTGCATCTCATGTCTCGTATTTGTCATTTCCTTGTTCCTCGATTTGAAGGACGTCCCAAAGCTCTTATTTCTGCACCGAGGAGCTAGGAATCGAGAGCGAGGAGGGATCTCCGAGGAGATAGGAGCGAGGATACACGAGAGCATCCTTCCCGTAACGCCATGTTGTTAATAACTCCGCCCCTAACATATCGCACATTTGAACGAGATGGCAGAAACAGTACAAGTGCCCGTTATTTCATGCTTCTTGATATCATAATAATAATAATAATAATAATAATAATAATAATAATAATCATCATCATCATCATCATAAATAAATAAATAAATAAAAACGTGTGCACGTATATAGCACTTTTCAAAGCGAAGTTACAAAGTGCTTTCCATAAAAATAAAAATAGGAAGAGTAAAGGCCTTTTCAGACCAAACGCGAATATTGGTTCGATTTCTGCGAATATTCGGATGCCGAAAGAACAAGCCAAACAATAAAATAACGGCTTTTGCTCACGCGATCCAATAGATTTTCGGGAACGTTGTCATAGTAGCCGTATAGCCGTGGCTAATGTCACAGAACAATACGGATATCGATAGATTGATCCACAGCATAGCGCCCTATTTGACAAACAATGCAAAGAGTATAAAGATGGTGAATATAAAGGTAACATCTGGGGAAGTATTGCAGCTGAACTTAACTGTGAGTTAACTTAACGGTAAGTGGCCTACAAAAGAGGGGCGTGGCCTACTTCGTTGCCAAGGGAACGTATAGAAAACCATTTTTCTATACCAAACCATTCATCGTAAACTCGTCGTCGCTACTGCTGCTGCTCGGAGGTCCACGTCAACGACGAGTGGTTTTGTAACGTTGCAAACGTTACATTTTCAGTGGAAGCGATCACTTTGTCGGTCTCGGTGTGAAAGGTTTGAACGCGAATGTTCGCCCCCAAATTGCTAGGACCGCCACTGCTTAGCCGGGATAAGTTTGAGCTGCTTTCATGCAACCGACTTGAGGCTAAATTCAGCCAGGATAACCTAAAACCATAAACATATCCCGGCTTAATCCCTTATCGTGCAATACCCCCCCGGGCGTCTCACAAATGCGTGTCAACACGTTATATGTTAACACAACAAAAATTGACACGTTAGCGTGCATTTTCTGATTGTGGCAAATGAGGAACTTGAATCAAGGCAGTCACACACGTCCATGAGGAGGGTTGCGTCCATGATGTCCAACAACAACACAAGGGGACGGTGACGTTTCAGGAGCAGAAGAAACTAGATGATAACTAGTGATCAGAAGGTGATTACTAGATGATAACTAGGTTATCAGTAGGTGATTACTAGATGATAACTAGGTGATCAGTAGGTGATAACTATGGTGATTACTAGATGATAACTAGGTGATTACTAGATGATAACTAGGTGATTTCTAGATGATATCTAGGTGATTACTAGATGATAACTAGGTGATCAGTAGGTGATAACTAGGTGATCAGTAGGTGATAACGAGACTAGCCACATCGGACGATGAGGAACTGTCACAAATGCACAGTTTGCACGCTAGGGCGCCTCCCACAGGGGGGCGCCAAAAGCTAACTATTTTTGCCAGATCAGATGATATGTCTATTATAATTATTAATAGTAATTAAACATAATAAAAACATGTTATACTAACCTGGCATCAAAATACATTGACCGTAGCCTAGTAGTAGCCTATGCCTGTTATGATGGAAATGGTAGGCCAATGCCACTGGACCAATTTTAAACCACATTTGGAGAAATACCTCACGATGCTGCTGTGATGTGAGGTCTCAAGAATGAATTGAAAATATGTGAGTGGTGTATGCCATGAGGCACACAGCCTGTGGTGTTCATCAGTTTCTGGCATTTGAGTCTGTGGTGTGCCTGACAACCCGTGAGCTTGGGGTACAGGGCCACCGTATGGTCCAGGTATCCACAGGTCCTTCCCCTATAGGTCTTACGCCAAGTACTGACTTTACTGACCCACCCTAGAGTGGATGGAGAGCTGGGGACCAACCAGCATGGGAAGCCCTGACAGAGTGGGTCGGTGGCCTATGGCTTATGCCTTCAATAATCATGTGTGTCATGTTTGTTGTACAATAGCCCACACTTTCTCATAGAGAAACCAGTAGAGAACCAGCGTCCAAAGCCTACAAAAACCACAGCACTGTCGCACAATGCTGTTCACAATAAATGTACATTCAATTGTCTAGGTTTTCATCCCATCATATAGTCTATTGAAAATGAAATGACCTCAGTGTGCACTACTACAGGTATACACCCCGGCAACAGCCTGTTCACCCTGCTGCCTTCTGGCAAGAGATACATAAGTATCTTTTCTTTTGATTAAACATAGCCTATTCCCCTGAGTTCATACTGGCTCTCTCTCATTTCAAACAACCTCTGATAGGAGGTTAGGAAGTAAATTATTTTGTGCTTTGTACTATTATCTTTTTTAAGATCAACTAGAATTGAAATTGGAATTAGTGTTGGTTTTGTATGTGTTTCCCCAGCCTCCACACAGTAGGTAATGTATGGATTGTATGTAATGTATGCAATGAATATTCCAATGGTTTTAGACATTTTTGTTTTTACATTATTTATGTGTGGTTTTCAACATAATTGATCAATTATCAATGATTTTATTATGATCAGTTATTTGCTCAAATGGCCTTCCATAGATGCATGCCGCGTAGTACTACCAGCGTAGTACCGCGTAGTACTACCAGCATTTTAATGTGTACTACCCGAGTGGAGCTGGCGATAATGCAGACAATTGATTGGTTGATCACAATTGTTAAAAATCCACGTTGATCATCGCGAGCCCATCCATGGACGTATTATAATATGTTATACATATTATACGTATTACATACGTATACGTATTACATACATAATACGTATATTATACGTATTATGTATGTATTATAAGAAAAACCACCCAACACCGTACAGGCCTACAACATCACCTTACAACAACACGTTCAATAATAGACCTACACAAATGAAACGCCATGAGGAGGAAGTGAAAGCGACATCCAGTTTTTTTATAAATCTTTTATGTTTCAACGAAATCCAAATAATGGGAACTTTAAAAATTGCAAAACATTTTATCAAAGGTAGATAGGATGGCATAGCCAAAAACAAAAACAACTAAGCTATACATCTAGACAGTAGACCGCCTATAGGTGAAATATTCTATCAAAAAACGTTCAGAGACAATAGTCCAACATAAACGTCGTAGTTTATGTAAGGTCTTTAAAACTTTAAAACACCCCAATACAGATAGGTCTACTTTTGTATTGAGGATCGTATAGGCGGTATGGCACATTAACTCTTTTGAAATAATAATATACATTTCATCGGGCACAAGCAGCATTTAAAAGTCCTACACTATCTCAAGCATTGCAACGTTGTTTTCTACTGTCTCATCTTTCACCTTTCTGAGGCGTCCACTAGAGACGCTCCTCTCCTGGTGGTAGAAACCACCCAGGCAGACCACTCCTTAATGTGGTCTGAAGAACAGGTTCTGTTTGTTCATCTGATTCAGCACTCATCCATGTCCTCTTGGTTTCTCAGCAGGCTCGACGACTTCAATGGAACCGAATCAAATCCGTCTGAAGTCCTCTGAAAACATAACATTTCAGTATCTTCCCATGTAAGCTTGGTTATATATATAAGTGGAAGGTGTGTGTGCATGCTTGTGTGTGATTGTATGGTGTGTGTTTGAGGGGGTGGTGGGGTGGTGCTGACCTCTCTGGAGTAAATCTTGGCCTTGTGGAAGAAGGATTTCTTTGTGAGGTAGATGAGGTCGTCCTCGGCGTCCTCACCCTCCATGATGGCACAGCTGTCGGCCGCCGGGAGCTCACACTCCTCCTTGTCTCCAGCGGTCATCAGCTTGGAGTACTTGTACTCCAGTCTGGGGAGAGACACAGCAACTGAAGTGGAGGACTCCTAATAACACAGGCCAACCTGCTCTCTGCCATGATGTAAAGAATGGCACTATGGCAAATAAACAGTTAAAAGTAAAATTTAGTGGCATCTAGCGGTGAGGTTGCAGATTACAACCAACTACACCTAGAGTTTTTACGCACGCTAGAGAGAGAAAGAGAGAGAGATGCTTACTTGCGTGTCCTCTTCCAGAAGTAACAGCTCACCCCGATGAGCAGCAAAGCAGCCACCGTTCCCATGGAAACCCCGAACTTAAGCCAGAAATCCAGGCTCACGCAAGCATTGACTTTCTGTGCCGGCAGGGAAACCCCGGCGTAGCACTGCAGGGGCTGCTGCCACACATAGGTTGTTCTCTACAACACACATACACACACACACATTTCTATTGGTACCTTCAATAATCTATAAAATATATTGTACATATGATATAGTTATAGTTTTCTACCTGTATTCCTTGGACACATGCACTGACAATCTCTCTGTAATGGTCTGGGGTGCAGAGTGGACATGCATCCTGGCTTCGCCACAAGAAGTGGAAGGAACAGCCGTCACACGTCCCCTCTGGACAGGAACTGCAAGAAAACAATGCCAGATTAAAAAGTATTGTCTTGTCAATATACACGCTGATCTTCAATGAATTAACCACTAGGGGCATTGTTTGTTATGGAAAACTATTTTATACAGCCTATGGGAAAACCCAAAGGTCAATTCTACAAGCTCCTATGTCCTATGTTAATTAAATGACTATTTTATGACTATTTTAAGTATGCAGGCGGTGTAGTGTACCTGGGAAGAGAGATTTGGTGCCCGGCTGTCAAAGAAGAATCACATCTCATTCTGATCGTAGTTGACCTGCCCTTTTTACAAGCCCGCGTTGTCTCACTCGACCTGCAGACACAATGTCACATTAATGACGTCATGTGAAATGTCATTTTGTGAGTTTTACTAACATTGATTACTCTTGCATCGTCACAATAAAACATACAAAAACACACATATTAGATGAAAGTTAGCTGTGTAACCTGTAATAAAATATGACATCAGGCAGGGCTGTGTCCACTGGGAACATGTTTTCCAGAGAAGAAATGTGATCCAGGATTTTGTCTGTGGTCACACCTTCACAAAGAAAAACACACACATGACATTACGTTGTATAAATATACATATTTGTAAATATCATATTGTATGTATAACATTGAAAATCATTTAATTGCAATACATATTGCATTGCTCAGTATTGTAAAGTATGTAATTATGCTATTATGCTTATGTTATGTTAAAAGCAAGGGCGTCAGTTTGGTTTTAGAAGTGGTGGGGACCAGGGGCGGGCTGGGAAGAGAATTTGCGATTGTTGACGGGGTGGGGGGGGGGGGGTGCACGAT
>JAOPJH010000001.1:16605394-16616611 GCA_027122575.1 Merluccius polylepis | reverse complement strand
GTGTGTGTGTGTGTGTGTGTGTGTGTGTGTGTGTGTGTGTGTGTGTGTGTGTGTGTGTGTGTGTGTGTGTGTTATATGGCAGTGGTATTTTGAAGTGTTTTTACATGCTATAATAAAAAAGTAAATAGGAAATTCAACTCAAGCTCTACCATCCCTACAGTAATAGGCTCATTCTTGCTCATTCTTTGATATTAAATCTGATATTGTTTCAGTTGACATAATAAAACATTAAAACAAATTTAAAAAAAACATGAATAAAGTTATCATTGATGTTATTCGTCTTACCTCCTTACACAAGGGCAGTTCCGCATTGGCATGAGCAAATAAATGCCATATTACTAAATAACAGAAATGCAGTAGTGGCATCGTTGCTGTTCTCAGGTCGTGCTGCTGCGGTGACGCCACCATTATGAGGCTCCGCTGGGGGGCGGCTCCACCTGGACACACAGGTCCATGCTGATTGGATACCTGCTTTAGGATCTACACACCGTACACTTTATGCAGAATGACTCGTGTTTTGTGTTGAATAATACATTCGTCGTGGCCATAATAATAATAATTTTGGGGGATTTTTTTTAGAATCTACTCCCTATTTTATTTCGTTGCCTATAGGCCTAAAGGACTCGCTGGGGGGTTATTCAGTGATCATGTAGTCTACACATGTGGGCCAAACGTAGGCCTACATCATTTGTCAAAATGAATAACATGTAATAATAATGAGTAATGTCATAATGTAATAATGAGCCTAGTGTTTCCGTTGAACAGCGCAGCGCTGTGGAGGTTTGGAGAGGCGGTTGTAAAGATGTCCATACAGCGGTTGCTTAGCAACCAGGCTGTACACATCGTATCTCCAACCCCAGAGAGACGGCTCTCTAGGCCAGGTCACGGCCATAATATCGTCGTGATGATGTCCAACCGCGACCCCTTTCCGTTTCCACAACCAGAGAACGACGACACGTTCACGGGGACCAAGCCACCACCGGTAAGAGGACTTTTACTTAAGTCTAGTCGAGTCTAGTCTGGTATGGTCTAGTCTAGTCTGGGGCCTCCGCTTACTGACCTGTTGTTTCTGCACTTACACCTAAGCTGTGGGGGCAATGAGAAAACGTTGATAAACCACGTGGATAAACCACCTGAAACCATCATGGCGTGTGTTTGACCGAGCAGAAGGAGAGCCGCTGTAAACCCCCTCACCTCGCCCACCTGGAGGAGCCGTGGTCCCGCCTGCACGACGCGGCGACCTCGTCCAGCGCCGGGCGGACCGGGACGCCCTGCGGCCAACAGGTACATGCTGTTTATATGTATGTACGCATCTTAAAGAAGACGGTGAAAAGTTCGGTTTTGGGGGGTCGTTTGATTTGCTGCGTGTTGAGCAGTAACACGTTATTACGTTTAAGTATTATGTAGTCCAAATTGTTTCATTATTTTTCAAATCTCGCTGCAGAAAGGTTGAGTCGCCGTCCGCGTTAAAGGCCCAGGTGTGGTTCTCTCTTTGAGTCGTTAATATTTATTGACAAGTGTCCAAAAACAAATACACGTATATAAACCTATTGGGCTGACACAGAACCAAAAATGACGTCATCACAGCCCAGAAAAAAAACGTCATGGCCGCGCAACTTTTGCAAGTGTCCCCGCCCACATCCACGGGAAGGCGGAGTTGGACGTCCAGCCCCGCCCACATCCACGGGAAGGCGGAGTTTGGACGTCCAGCCCCGCCCACATCCACGGGAAGGCGGAGTTTGGACGTCCAGCCCCGCCCACATCCCAGATGATACCCAGGCCGTGTCCCAATTCAGGGGCTGCGTCCTTCGAGTCATAAATAATGGATAAACCTAAAAATAAAATGTATTTATTTAATGTATCACATTACATTCATACAGACGTGAGTTATCTATCATTTTAATTTCTTTGGTTGTGTTAGGCAATTGTAGCCAATAAACAGGACTACATTATAGTACAGTATTTGATTTTAATATGGGTTTTGCATCAATTTGATGAAGTATTTTAATCTGTAAACTGTAAAATCTAATTTGCTGGATTTGCCAAAAACAGACATCCATCTGGCTATTGTATTCATAAACCGTTTTTATATTATATATTTTTCATTCATACAAAGTAAACAAGGAAAGACTGTATGTTAAATAGTTGTTTACCTTCATTCATTTTCATCAAAATAAGACCTCATTCATATGTGTCTTTGTCTGTCTAGGCAACACCTTCATCTTCATTTGGTTCAGGTTCATTTGGCAGAAATAAGCCAGTCATTTTGTGGCGGTACACTTCAAGATATGTAAACTAGACCAATGTACAGCTGCTCCATCCTAAACTTGTAGTCGATACTGTGAATATGTGGTTTACAAATCTTGTTTAAAACCTAAAGCCAACAGATGCAATATGTTACTACCACATTCTGTATGATTCTATATTGGGCATGGAAATGAAGGAATGAATTAATGTAATTATTCATGTGAATAATCAGCTCATGTGAATAATAAACAATTCCTACAATGACCCATTTTCATCTTCAAGTTGACGTCATGGGGGTTAGGTTATAAAAGCTATAAAGCTATATAGGTTATAAAACCAGGTCCAGTACTGGTAGTACTGCATACATGTACAAAGAGCACTTCCACTCAGCCCTTGAGAGCAAACCAAGAGGAATACCGATTTTCAGGTACTCAAGTTGATTAAAGCTAAACATGGCTTATCCATGAAAAAGTGTAGTACAATGTGGAAAAGATACAAAACTAAACTTCTAATAATTGCTAATTTTGCTTATTTAATTAAAATAACAGGATTTTTGAGTGTCCTTTGTTGTGATTATTGATGATTATTATTGATTTTTGTAAAAACAATGTTTTTAAAAACCTATAGAAGCAGTAGAGAACATGTTTGGGAATGGGACAAATTATTATGCAGATACATATGGACTGGGGGAAAAACCTAGGGAATGGTACAAAGCTCTGCAGCTACTGTCACAACCTTGCTCTTGAGCCATGCGAAATGTGGGAGACACACCATATGAACAGTTTAAGAGAAGTAATGTAGTAAAAAAAAATGTAACTCTTTAACTAACATTAAACAAGATGTGAAGTGTGGATATCAGTGGAATCAGTAGTGTAAGGTGTACACCGGGGGTGAGATAGTGTGTGGATGTTGTAAGGTGCACTGACTACAGTATGTTCAGACCATATCTCGATGGCTCACTGACCTTTAAATGATTTTGTAGGTGGTACTGCATTGCATGTCTTTGGGTCGTTTTATAAAAACAACATGGACAGCAACTATAGTTGCCTGCCAAAGGGATGTCTGGTTCCTCTGTACTGAAATGAGTGGCATGCTGCTGACACAACCATATCAAAAACGATCATTAGACAGTGGTTCAACTGTTGACATTGACATTTTTAAAAGGGTGTGTTTACGGGGCTCCAGACAAGCTTTTTTCAACACCGTCCCACAACCGTCCACAAAAATGATTTTAACTGTCCAGTAGGGTTGGGTTGATTTCCGGTTTTCTGGCAAATTAAAAAGTAGCCTACCTGTGGCGACGGCATCACGGTGACAGAGCCACTAATATCTGAACCTAATATTAATATTGATATTAACAATAACTGCAATACATCTTTGACTCCCCATTACATTTGAAGAAATACATTTACATTAGTATAGCAAGTCATTTTAACATAACATTAACTCACCGACAAATGCTACCGTCTTACATGTGCTCGAATCGCTTCCTGCTCACCCAAACCCAATAGACCCATTCAGGACAAGCAACATCAGGTTGTTGAACTCCTCCGCTTCTGTTCCGCCTTTTGGGAGGAAGAGGCAAAGGCCGCAGGTTGAGGAGTATGGCGCTCTGCAGCTCCCATCCTCCGATGGTAGAATTCTCTCTGGAGAGACAGAATCAGCCCCAGTCACAACAACTAGCAGTTCTTCAAAAGCAATGTCCATGTCTTCTTCTGTTGAGATACATACAGTACATACAAACAGTACAAGCATATTTATATGACGAAATAAAACTCCTCCCTGTTGTAAAGAATCCTTCTGTGAGTTAATACACTACTTACTACGAACAGCTCACACACCTTGAATGGACATCAGCCAGCACTCCCACTGGAAGACCGTTTCCTCCTGCTCTCTAAGGTTGCTGCCTGTAATTGTGAAAATATCCCGACCATCATTCCTGGAGAGTTTTTCTCCAGTGCTTGTGAACATTGGGAGGAACAGTGTCCAGTGCCTCACCACCATCTCCCACGTCAGGCCACAGGAATTCATCCTGAAGATTAATTGCTGGATTAATTTACTTAACACATTCACACAGTTAAATAACATCCATTATTTCACATCAATAAGACAACAGTTCAGATGTAATTAGTCCTAATTACAACTGAAGTTGAGAAAAAACCTTCAACATGACTAAATTCAATATTCTTTGGTTAATACTTCAGTAACTCATAAAATTCATACAATTTACATGACGGAAAGACATTAACATTACATCAAAATGTTTTGTTTGAAGCTGTGTCACCGTGTTCAAAATCCAGCAGTGCAGCGCTGTAGACCACTACACCACAAAGCCCTTACAACTCCACTTAGTTCTAACTTTGTTTTTTTACTTGTGGTATTAGTACTGATCTACTGTAGTACTGTATCTGCCCATGAATCACTCACAGAGGCTGTGAAGTGTTTGGCACACTACAGTCAGAAATCCGGTTTTTGAGCTCACCTTATTACTGCTTAATCCCGTTGACACTCCTTGTGGTAAAATCTGTTTTGTACCATCTAAAAATAATAACAGCTTATTCATTCCTGATTTCAGCAAGAGAGTATTATTATTCCCTTATCACCACCTACTGGAATAATGTTGTAAGTAAGGCACCCTATTGTAATTGCTAGTTTTATTAGGGGGCCAAGCACAAAGTGCGAGGCACCCTATTGTAATTGTTAGTTTTGTTATTAATATGATTAGTATTATTATTAGGGGGCCAAGCACAAAGTGCGAGGCACCCTATAGAAAAAATAATAATTATTATTATTATTATTATTTCAGCCAAAAATACCTGCTCAGCCAAATCCGCCCAGTCGCCTTGTATGAAAATAGTAGAAGATGACTAAAGAAGGCGAGATAACAAAATGTACACATACTGGCCCAATGGTGGCGCTATAACAACCGCCTGAAAATGCTAACTTTGAACAAGCATGACCCCTTTGACCTGAAACTTTGTAAACACATGTATCTCCTGATGATGAACACGTTTGCATCAACAACCCATAACTTCTGTCATGAAACTTTGTATGCTCATCACCGGACCGAAGCTGAGGTTATTCCACCGTTATCTGCTTGCAGCTTTAATTTATTTTGGCAGTAGTATTACACTACATTACTGTGGCAAGAGGTTTCATATTCATAAATGTAAGTTTGCCAACAAAAAACCCCTCTGTTCTTGTATAACACGTTGTTTGTGAGCCCCCTGGCATTTCATTCACAAGACCTCATTTTTATTCAATACAAAAAAAATGTTGCTTGTTAATTGTTTGTTGCAAGGACTGCAGTCACTTTGATCCTTATCAATGTGATTGTGAATGCTGAACGGCATTCAGGGACAATGTCCAGAAGAGGGTTACAGCCACGACAGGCACCTGGATGCATTGCTTTGGTCTGGCTTTACTCTGCACTGAGTGGCCACAGAAACTTGATATACAAGCTTGCAAAACCGCAGTTAGGGCTCGTTACCCTTCGGAAAAACGCAGTGAAGCCGTTTTTAAACGTTTTTTAAAACAAACGCGTTTGCTGCTACTATAGGGGGATCAAAATAGGTGACATGGGAAAACTATTTGTATGAATATTCAAACGTGTGAATGTGTAAAACGTTTTGCTCGAGTGAAGTGTTTGAATGCATTTAAAATATCTGAACAAATATATTTACCACATCCTATATGTAACTGGTGAACCACCACTCCCTTAATGTAATGGGCCTACGCTGCGCCGTTGAGTCAGAAAGTGACATTTTTGTGTCATTTATTGGTTGCCCGTAGTCAGTCTTCACCAGATGTCCCATTGCATCCTCCATCCACTCTACAGCTCCGTCTTGGTTTTGCAGCAGTCATCTAACCGATAGACACTTCTCAATCCCTAACTGATTACACACTGAAACTGAACACTGAAATGTGACCTGACCCCCCGGTCCTCCCTCCACTTCTCCAGGCTCCAAACGACAGCCTGGACTTCCACCTGAAGTCCCTCTACAACCACCACGAAGACTTCCTCCGCACCAGGACCCAGACCGTGTACCAGTGGGAGACCGTCTCCGAGGACCATGGGTGGGAACAGGAATATGCTCATTGTAGCCATGACTGCATCACTTCCCCAAATGAATAACGCTTAAGTGTACTCTTATCTATAATGTCAACTAACAGGAGGACACTTAAAAAACGTGAGATGCAAGAAGTCCCACAAAACAAGCTGGAAAATGGCCGCATCAAGGTGGGGATTAACCCCCAGAAGTGCTCCATTTACAGCATCCAAGGAACAATAGGTGAAGTGCCACAATATGATCACAACAATAATGATTATTAACAGTAACAGTGTGTATTAACAAAGTGAATTGCATAACATACAAGCGAAACAGTTCAAATCAAAAATCCTTCCAACACTGAAAAATACATGGCCACCTTAATGGCCCATTTATTGGGTCCCATTTATTTTTACTTATTATTATATTATTTCCCCTTCTCAGAGTCTCACCACAACGCGTCAACAAACCGGGGCTACTCGAGGAAGCATGACGGTGGCTTCTACTCAACCTGAAGGTTCCTTCCACACTTCTAAAACTACAAACATGGGGAGAAAGAGTGGAGGAGTTGAAATACAGTAATTTTCAAGACGCCATGTTTGTAGTGCTGTTAATAACCAGACACCTGTGGAAGGAGGTATAGTTCAGAATGAAACCCAAGTTCCTAACGGTCCATAAGATAAAGATGAAATTTGTTTAGCAGAACCAGAGATCTCGTCTCTTTTCACAAATTACAATAATAGATAATCCGTTTTATTGTGTATTGTTCCTCCGGCCGACGCGTCTGATAAAGGCCTTTTCGCTCCACTCCCCCGGGGACAGCATGGAAGAGCCATTATGAATGCAAAGCACAGTCATCTCTTCCGCATACTGGAGGTCTTGGAGGAGCTGAGGGCACAGAACAAGCAAATGGTGTTTGACATGTTGGATATGAACAATGCATCACATTCTTTATGTCAGTCCATGGTACCCCAGTTACAAACAAAAGTCAATAGCAGGTTTATTTAGTCGGAGACACAACCTAATCAAATCAATCAGCATAGCAAGTATACTTTACTTTAATACATAACAATGATGGGATTATTTATCAAGTTTTATGGTTGTGGATATTTTATTAAATTAAATTAACTAAATTAACCACACTCTCAGACTACCATTGCAATAGATTGACTCGTATGCGTATAGACTGGTGTTGAGTGGTAGCTCATGTACACAGACTGAATCAGATAGTCCATCAGAGAGGCAAACACTCACTTTTGGAGTGATGAAGAAGTACTGCGAGGTGGTCTCTTTGCATGCCGTGCGGACCACGATATCAAAGACCCTCCTCTCGTTGATGGGGTCCATTCCCTGTGGAGGACACAGTGAGATTAGTCAAGACAATTCTGTTGTATTATAACATGCGAGTGAGGTTTGAGTCCATAAATACACATTACACACAGCAGCTCATATTCAATACTAAAACAAGAACTTACTTTAAGTTAACAATAACAATTAAAAAAAATGTAAAAGTGAATGACAAGCGAGACCTGGTTGATCTCATCCACCACCCTGAAGGGGCAGCGGTTGAGCTCCTGCAGGGCCATGAGGTAGAGCATGGTGGAGACACTGCGCTCCCCCCCACTCTGGTGGTGGGCCGTCAGCTCATGCAGCTGGGTGCCGTTGTGGAACTTTACCCTGATACGAATCCCATACTTATCATACTCCTCCTACGGACGTACACAAAATGTTGATGAATTAATTTACATTCATTTCCCTACAAAATGCTTGTAGGTCAATGAAGGGGGCCAGGGGGCACATTACCTCCTTTTCTGAATGGAGGTCGACTTCCCCCACACACTGCATGGACCGGAAGAAATCGCTGAACTTCTCGTTGATCTGACCAATCAGCTGCCTGAGAGGGTTCAGCCAGCGCTCTTTAGACTGAGAGGGAGACAGAGACCTTTAACACATAAGGCAGCATACACAGCAATAACTGACATTTTGTTCGGTAGTGAGAAATTCAGCTAATAAACAGCACCTTATCACTCCACACATATTTATTGGTAATTTCATTTAATTGTTGTTCAGTCTATCCATGCAAATAAGTAAATGTAAGCAGACATACAAATACAATATGCTTAGCCCAATTTTATGCCCAACAAATGTGAGTACAAATGTACCACAACCTCAAGTGTGGCCCAGTCACTGAATAAAATAAAGCGCCATCTAGTGGCTACAGAAAGGATCTCAGGCCAACCACTGCAGGTACCTCAGATATGTTTAGTCGGAAGGAGTTCAGGGCATCGCTCTGATCGCTGAGCTCCTTCTCCAGGTTCTGGATCTCCTGCTCCCTTCTGTTGTACTCCTCAACCACCTGGGGACCACCGAGGGAAGAATCATTTCTCACGGTTACAGATATTCAATGGGCACCTACATCATCCTCTGCCACTAGCTCAGTAGGCACAGGGACATCGCAATAAGTAAATCATTCCATGTCTATAATTATGAAAACTCAATTTCCAGATGATGCCGCCCAAGGTACCATTATATTGGGTGGGTGTGAAAGGATTTGGCCAGTTTGCCAAGACCCCAGGTTAATTGTTGACATTGTCTAATGTCGACAACGTCAACGTCAACTCACCCCGTCGCGGTGTACGCGCGTTCCAAAATTGGATAGAGAGCCATTGATATCAATTCTATTCCAAATGTGTGTTCAGCAGTTCCCATAGCTGTATCTTTGTTTTGTCCAACACAAGTTAGCGCATACAAACTGCCCTAGCTAGGTATTTTTCTCCTATAGTCCCCACAAACGAACAAATCCACATGTTTCCATTCTGTGTTTACACACCACTGCAGCTCACGGACTTGGAGACTGAGAGGTGCTTATTCTGAGTCACGATAGTGGCTGTATGTTAGGCTACCAACTGAACGCTGTATTAATAATTCAGCAATTCACTAACTTCACAATGTCTGACACTGACAAGTTTTATGAAAGAGCAGCATTTGGTGTGTACTTTTACGAACCCAAGTACTCTGCAGAAGAAATTGAAATCAGACGGGCAGAGGGGGATATAGGCATACGGACGCAACAGAATTCAATTCGCCGGGTCTCGTTCTGCATACAGTCATACAACCGGGAACTGAGCACTTTTGATTCAGAAGTGAATGCTTAGGCTGCGTTCCAATAAGTTACAAAAACATCCCTCCTGCCAACTTTTTGTTGCTCGGCACACACAATGGTCACACTGCCTAAAACGCAGCCTTCGTTCTGCTCAGAATTCTAATCCACGCTTATGGCGGCATATCACTGCCAAAAACCAGGTAGTTTCAAAGTAGGTCTGTAGTTATTTGGATTGGTTGGCTGAAGGGAAATGTAATGAAATATTGGAAACCTGTAAAATATGACTTGTTTAAAGTAATGCAATTACTTTTCCTAATGTTTCTTCCTTGTTAGCTATTATTCAATTAAAATGTGTAACATCTACCATCCATCCCGAAGACAGTTGATCCAAGGGAAACACTGTATGGTGTTTGCAGACATTTGGGATTGAACCCGGTACCTTTTCAGTCTACCAGTTAGGCATCCTCCCAGTTAGCAAGATGCCAAAGCCCTAGTCACTCCTAATGACTTGTATCTGAATTCAGCTTTAATTGCTTTGGACAAAATGTACATCTGCTACATGACCAAAATGTAAATGGGAGTGCTTACGTTTTCGCTGAGTCCAGTGAAGCACTCGGCCCTGGACCTCTCCTCATTCAGCAGGGCATCCAGCTCATCCAGTGAGTCAGGCAGGTTCTTGAAGGCCTAGACAGACACAAATCCCTGTGACTCCTGACAGAGAACCGATACTCACATTACACAGGAAAAGACTACATTTTCTGATTACATTTTGGATTATCTATGTTATATGTTACTCTGTTAGTATAAACTGTGGTCCTCTGATAGTCCTGTGTTAGAAGGGCAATTAGATGCTTTCTGTATTCATACTGGGATCATCCTCTCATAGTCAAGGTTTTGTTTTTAATAATCATAGATTTACAACAAAATTACATCCAAGCCATTCATTTTTATTTACAAACCTCAGAAGACAAGCTACTTCCATCGTACACAAAGCACAATGGGCATCATGGGGCCACAGACTAGCATCCACGCCTCCCTTTCTCATACATTAGCCATCCCCTCGCTCTACACCAGAACTACTCTATTAAAGACCAGGGCCCTCATTTATCAAAGTTGCGTACAAATAAATCTGTGCGTAAACCATGCGTATGCAGTTTTTCGCCAAAATGTGGGATTTATCAATTTGTTCTTGGCTTGAAAATGTGCACACTTTAGGAGAAAGTAAACTAAAGTACACACAGGGACTGACCATGCGTACGCGCAGAAAGCGGTAGAGTGAATAGCAAAATCACCAGAAAGAAATTGCAAACATGACCAGTTAATGCTTTTGACCAACTTACAAATACAATTTACCCCGGAAAGTAACGTGATTTTTAACGATAAAATCATTCATGTAGTCCTACGCCTAATGTAGGCCTATACAATCATTATATCAAGTAAGATCCCATATAAGATAACTCGACTATGCTCCATATTACTAAATGAAGTCATGTCACCAAATTCTACAAAATGTGGGCAGCTGTAGGAGGTGCGTGCATCAAATGGCTAATCTAGCGTTATTTGAGGAAGCGGTGGGGGTTGCAGGCTGCATAAGAAGAAGTGAGCATGTTTTCAGACATCGCACCAACTTATTGGCGGTGGCCAATCCTCTCCACCCTCAGGTTTTTGGCTACTGGCTCATCTCAGAGAGAGTTAGGAGATTGTGGGGGGGCGTGGTGCATCAGCCACTAGGGGGAGCTGTGAGGAGGCTCGGGAGAGCAGCGCCAGGTGAGAGTGATTGGCACACCTGTGTCCAGTTGAGCTAATCACTCTCTCCCT
>JAOPJH010000001.1:16583661-16605294 GCA_027122575.1 Merluccius polylepis | reverse complement strand
TGACTTAGTTGTCGAAACTTACGCTTAAGGGGTGGGGAGGCACTCCGGATACGCAAATATACATATAAAAGCAACGATAAAGTGAGTTTTGCATAATATGTCCCCTTTAAAAAACTACACAGTGTACCTTTAACGGTATTATATCACCTTAACGGGTCATATCTACTTTTATCAAAGACTTAACCTGAATACAGTGACTAGTTACAAAGCCACAGCTTGCCTCCCGGCCCTAGTGCTTCTAGATATAACTGGACTGGTAAGCCGACAGAGAAATGTTGGACACATCTAGAAGAGTAGGCGGACTCTTATTAAGGTCTCTGTTTACCTCTACTGTGGGGCTCTTCCTTTACAGGAGGATTTACCCCTCTCCTTCCAACAAGGACTTGGGGCCAAACAAAGGGGCGCTTTCTTATCAGAAGTGCAGAGTTCTGGTGTTTTAGCTTCTAATGTTCATAGTGTTATAAGTGTCAGGAGGATAGAGGAATATTTAAGGAATGGACAGAATGCAACTTAATCTTCTTAAGATGGTATCTTTAAATGTGAATGGGTTGAACAATCCAATAAAAAGGGGGAAGGTCATAGCAAAGTTTAAAAAAGAAAAAACAGGTAATTTATCTGCAAGAAATATTAGAAGGACGCTGCATATAATTGAGGAAGTATGAAGAGAAGGGGAAAGTGCCATACTAGTTAACTTAGATGCAGAAAAAGCGTTCCATAGCGTTAGTTTGAAGTTTGTATATCTCTGTTGAGAAAAATTCGGCTTCAATCACGATTTTCATTGAGCCCATGGCTCAGGCAATACGACAAAATGAGGATATCAAGGAGTGGAGATGAGGGTCACAGAACACAAAATTGGCCTGTTAGTGAAATTAATAGAGCTAATGAAATGAATTGTCTTATGGCTACTATTCAGCTTATAAACTCAATATAGCGAAAACTCAGATCTTGACCATAACTTATTCCCCATCGCAGGCTATCCAGCAGGCATACAATCTCAGATGGAAAGCAAAAACAATAAAATATCTAGGAATAATTATTACAAATAAAATATCAAAATTGTATGAAGCAAATTATACATTGCTAAACCAGGACATTCTAAATGACATGGAAATATGGTCAATAATAACAATAATGACATCTCGCTAGGAGCTTGTCCTGTAGTCCAGTGGGGGACACTCGAAACTTTCACAGAAAATTAGATAAATATCATAGAAACACTATTTCAATCGATCCCACATTCACTTGTGGAGCATTTCTTCGCATTTTAGTTAACAAGACAAATATTTTCTCAGTAAACTAACGGTGAATGAGTTTGATAATCCAATGAATTCTTTGCCACCTACATTCTGTCACAACAGCCAATCAGAGTCTAAAGTGTCTATTGTAACTATAGCAAAGAGACAGTGGTTACACATTGTACACAATGAAATAATGGCTGTGGGGGGGCGTGGTGCATCAGCCACTAGGGGGAGCTGTGGAGGAGGCTCGGGAGAGCAGCGCCAGGTGAGAGTGATTGGCACACCTGTGTCCAGTTGAGCTAATCACTCTCTCCCTTCTTAAATGCAGTAGCGTGCTGGACCCAGGACCGGAGCTGGACACACGAGGTGCCGCGGAGCCAGAGCCGGGCCCGACGGCCGTACCATTGTGTATAGTGTGTGTGTCGCAATAGATTGTGTATGTGTCTTGGTTGAATAAACCACTCTGAACCTGCCACCCGAGTCATCCCTGCCAAGAGAGAACCCCGTGGCATCGAAGTACGCCACAGAGATATAGCGGAGTTTCCCAGCCCTCGCTAAGCTGTTTAATGCCTGGGGATACCGGCAGTCCTTGCCGGTATCATCACTTTACGCACACAGTACATTCAATTTGTTTCCATACACCGCTGCACAAGTCTGTTGTGTCTGCTGTCTCTCATGTCTTATATATCACTCTGACTATAAAAACTATATAAAGAGGGACTTCCAATCCAACATTTCCAAGCATCATAGGAGCGACAGAAATCACCATCCGACAATGAATTAAATTTCACACATTTCCTGTGGCGTTAAAGGGCATGTTTTGTGAACATGTATGGTTATTTATGGGCGTAAATGTATGGTAATGAGCTAAGCGGGCACGAGCATGAGGGTATAAAACGACCGGTATTTATCAAGGGAAATTGCGCACCGGTGTGCGTATGACAAGCCTAAGAACGCTTCATTCATCCCAAATTTTTTGTGCGTACAAACTTTCTAAATTTCATGCGCACGATAGGATTTAGATATTTTTCTACGAATCCTTGATAAATGAGGGCCCAGGGAAGCAGGGTGAGTACTGACTGCCTGTAGCTCTTCAGGCACGTTGCCTCCTGGCTCCAAGTTGCAGATGCGCCTCACTCTCTCCATCAGGCTCCTGCAGTTCTCCCGCAGCTGGTTCTTCTTATCATCCAGACGAGTGACGGCATCCTTCATGAGGATAAACCACGGACAGGAGTCAATGACAGAGGAGAAGTGAGTGTAAACCAGTCAAAAAACAAAAGGTAGTTAGAAACAATCAATGTACAAGTCAAATGAAACCAATGGGCAAATAAGAGCATCAAAATACATACAATAAGATGCATTTTTCGGAAGGTAGGATAATGGTAACCATGTTGATCCTTATATTGATCCTTTCAGTACTATCATCATCTAAAACCTACTGCTGAAGTCCTGAGTTCAGCTTCTCTTTCCCTAAAGTCCTTCTCGAGGTGGGTCTTCTCAGCATTCAGGCCCAGCGTCTCCAGAGTCAGGAGCACCTTGTCCATACTCAGCGTGGCTCTCAGCTAAAACATATCAAAATATGCCAGACAGTCAAAGTGAGACAAAAAAATAGCATTCAGTCGATGAGGAAAAAATAAAAATACAGTGCGCTTTGTTTCTCTACGTCATTGTAGAACTGGGGAAAACAAACATAGCAGCTCTAACCATTACTCAAAGAAAACACTTTTTATTATTAGTAGTATTTTTTAAGACAAGATCATAGTCGTATAAACTATTAGATTTTTTATAATTTAACGACTATTTGAAAATCATGACCCATCCCCCAGTCCTCCATACCTTTATTTGCGACATGAGTTCACCCACTATGGGCACTTTCTGCGCGTTGACAGCAGAGATTTTGGCTTTGGTCTCTTCCTCAAATTTCTTCAGGTCTATGCTATTTCTCTCCATTTGCTTCAGACTGAGCACAACAGCAAAAAGGGACATTAGAAAGAGTTGTCAGTGAAAAGAACAACCCTTTTATCCAAAGTGATTTACAAGTGAGGTTGGGAATAAAGTATACAATAAAAAGTGCAGAGTAGCTATCGGAATCAAAAAAACAAGAGCTTTTAAGGCCGACGTTAAATTATGTTTCTGATGGAGCAACAGACACCGCTGAACATGGTGAATAAAAGCTACAACGACAAGGAAAAACATGGACCCTAGGAACAGCTATAGGGGGGGGGGGGGGGCATTGATACCTGTCCTGCTTGGTGGCAATCTTCTGCTCCAGCTGTCTCTTTTTGCCCTTCTGCTCCAGCAGCCTCTTCTTCTCCTCCCTCAGTTCGTTGTCACGGCGTTCCAGGGTGGAGATGTTAAGTTGCACTTCCCTCAGCCGTTCATCCAGGGCATTGATCCTCCCCTCACAGTCCTGACATAAACACACCAACTCAACATCTTTCAACACACCTTCAAACAACTCATGATTGATACAGATTACTTTATTGATCCCAGAGCACATTTGTTACAGTTGCTCAGCTCAAGCCAGAAACATCAAAGTAAATAGAATAAAAACAACTAGCAATATAAACGCAAAATACAGCATCAATAGAACTGTACTTTATAGTTAAAATATGCATCTAACCAACAACAGAATGTAATAAAATAGATTGCTTAATAATGGGTTCAAATTTTAAATAACTGCAAAATTCGACAAAAAACAAATCTCTATATTAGTTAGTTTAAATACATGTTTGAATACAATAACCATCTGACGACTACAGCGATAGGAGAGGTCATGGTAAAAAAATAAATAGACCAGGAATTGGATCTTGTTAAGGAAAGTATTTTTGGTGATTGAGTGGTATGGGCAAAAGACATCTCTCTTTTCCTGTTCTAATAAAGTCTTTAAATGTAACACGCAGACCCTGATCTGCTGCTCCAGCTGGCGCCTCTCGTCGGCATCCACAGCGATGGTAAGGAACCTGGGGGCACGCAGCACAGAGTTACTGGTGCTGACGTTGTTGGAGTAGACTGACTTCTTGACCGCGTATCGCTCATCCGCCGTGTAGATGATCTTCAGGTAGGGCTCCTCGATCACCTGGACAAAAAGGGTTGAATACTGAACATGTTGTAGACAACCTGCACTGAGCATGCAACATAAATAAATGCTAGAAATTAGGGCTGTGAATCTCTCCTGTACTCTGATACAGCAACGATAATTTTAGTTTAAATGATTTGGTGCGATTAGATTTGGAAATGCGATTCGATACACTTATATTTGTTAGATTTAGGGATGCAGAATACAATTTTTTTCCAACAGAGTACCGAGTACTCACCTTTCGGTACATGCCAATAATGTGCAATGATAAAAGTACTTAGAATAATAAATGCAATTTTCAGTTACCACAACAGCTAAGAGTGCTGATTTTGAATAACACGTTAGATGTAAAAAAATATATATATTTCAGTATATTAAATAAATTCAGCACACAAAAAAGAACTCTGCTGGTGCAAGTAAGCCAACTGACTGATTTACGTTGAAGCCACAAAATACAATTACAGAAAACAATAAATACTTAACTAAAGAACATTATACTTAAACTTATAGAAATGATATTCTCATAATAAACAAGTTCAGAGTTCACAATGTAATTCTGCATATTTAAAGTATTCACCAATAATCCCCCCCACCAAAATAGTAGATTCCCCCAGGAACACCCCTACAAACACGCAATGGTAGCGCCGGTCCTCACTGATTGTACCAAGAAATACAAATAAGGGGTCCCCGCCAACCGATGCACTCGCATCGTAAACATTCAAATCAGGGACCAATGCCTATCGGTGAATTGTTACAACCCTACTAGAAATGTTATATCAATTAATAACTTTGATTGATACAAACATCCACTTTAGATTAACCCATTTGATCATTCCAATGAGGTGATCCATGTCGCCAATAACATCCATAATGAATACAAATGTGTGTTTGGTTAGGTGCAGTCAGTAGTGGACAACATACTCAAGGTGTCACATGTTATGGAGGCACAACTCAAAACAGACCTTTTTGATCATAGCTTTGGTTTGGGCAGTTCCCACGGGTACGTCGTGCACTTTGTACTGGTGGCACAGGTAGCTCATAACCTCATCTGGGGCGTCGAACATCTCCCGCAGGTATGAGTAGAACCCAAAACGCCTGCATACATAGTCCGTCGTTTTAGACAGTAATGGTCCTTCACACCAAATGCCATCACCTTAAATTCATCACTATGTTCAGGTTTTGCTTGGTCTTGGAATGCTTGCCTCCACTGTTTTGTTTTGCATGCATTACAATGTATGGTATTATTTGTTGTGTATGCGTAGCGTATAATACACTAATCTAAGCTACAACCCATTACTGCTTTTCAATGCATGAAAGATGTGCATATAAAACAAGGCAAAATAATTTATTTAATACAGTATATTTCCGGAGGTATTTCAACAAAAGACGCCCATCAGAAAAACCTCACCTGAGGGATTCGATGGGTCGAGATGGTGGCATGTTAGCGCAGGACACTGCTGGGGCCAAGATGGCGTTCACCTTCAAGTTTAATTTGTCACGGACCTGAGGAGTTTAAAAACACATCAGATCCTAACTGTGTACTCCATAAAATAAAATAAAATGAAATGTTTCCTGCACAAACGTGTTGACGTTAGCTAGCTAGACTTTGGAGTATGAAAATTAACCAAGGCGACTTGAGGTACTTGCATTTGCAGAAAGCAGAACAGACCTTATTTTTACTTTCACTTTCCAAAATACACTCCAGCTCTTGCTGTATCTAGCAGTACACAGTGGTATGTACTATACAATTGTGTGTACTGGGTGGACATTTGAAGTGGAACTACTGAAATGTCCTTATTGTAGAAACAGCAAAATTGTTTGTAGCATACGTTAATGAAAGTCAATGTCCAGACCTCTTTCATGAAAGTCTCCATGCCCTCCCTCTTCTCGAATACGAACCCCCGCAGGTCATTAAAGGGGATGTGACACTCCACGTACACAGCAAAGCGAGGATCCTTCACGTTGAGCTGAAATTAAGAGAATGAAGAATTAATTATCTCTTTACCATTTAGTCATTTAGCACAGTGGTTCTCAACCACCATACATTTACCCAGCATAGATCTATGAATGTACACTTCGTACGGCACACCATCCAAAACCTTAAATAAACTCCAGTACATCCAGAACTCTGCTGCTCGTCTGCTCACCCACACCCGCACCCGTGACCACATTACCCCTGTCCTCCAGAACCTCCACTGGCTCCCGGTCCCACAAGGAATTCAATTCAGAATCCTCCTCCTCACACACAAAGCCCTCCATAACCAGGCCCCTTCCTACCTCACTGACCTGCTCCACCGCCACAACCCATCCCGTAGCCTCCGCTCATCCAACGCAAACCTCCTGTCTCCACCACCCAGGACCAAGCACCGAACCTGGGGCGACAGAGCCTTCTCTGTTGCTGCCCTCTGGAACTCTCTCCCCATACACATCCGTGACTGCACCGACCTTTCAACTTTCAAATCAATGACAAAAACTCACCTTTTTAAAACTGCTTTTAATGTTAAGCTTAGTTTGTTGTGTTTTTAGTGTTTTTCTTCCTATTTGATGTTGTTTTTACCGCTTTTATGATGTATTCTAAAGTGGCTTTGAGTACTTAGAAAAGCGCTTCAAATAAAATGTATTATTATTATTATTATTATTATTATTATTATTATTATTTAGTATTTTTGTTGTTACTTGGTTTTACATTGTCTGTAACTTTTATGGCATAACCTGCTGCTGCCCATCTTGGCCAAGAGATTTTGTATCTCAGTGTGCCTTCCTGGTTACATAAAGTTTAAATAAAAAAAGGGTGTGGCCTGCCTAGGTAGACTTGACATTGAACCAAGTACCTTTTGGCTGGGAGTGACCCTAGCCAGTAGCCACGGCACTATCCAACGTAGGAAGACTCACCACTAGCAGCATTGGCTCGTGCACGTTCCCGTTGAAGAGCTGCCTGTTCTGGCGCAGCCACTGGATGGCGGTGTAAGTGTCCTTGTGGCGTCCCTTCAGCTTGTCCTCCTTGGCCTTCATCATGTTGTTCATGTCGTTCAATTTCCTCGCAAACACTGCCAGAGCACACGGACAGAGTCTGTAGAGTCAACTAGAGCTGAGATTTCCATCATAGGATAATACAGGGGGTCTATAAAAATGTGGGTTTAGTATGGGTGAGTTAGCTGGGCACTGAGATCATCAAAGATTAGTAAAGATGAGTATGAGTAACAGTTTGAGGATGACTGGATCAAGGATTTTTTTTAAAGAAAAAAAAAACCGGTAAGTTGCTGGTATATTTCATAAAACACACTTCTGGACTCTGCGATCATGTTGTCCTTTTCATTGCGGATGTCTGCCTTCTCCCCCTCCAGCCTGGCCCGGTCCTCCTGGTTGCCCTTCAGCTCAACGTTGATGGCGTCTATGCGTGGCAACACGTCTGGCTGCTCGCCGACTTTGGCGAGCTCCGTCTTCAGGTCGTCGATGATGCGCCTGGTGTTGGCGATTCGCTTCTCGTGGTCTTCCTTCTCCGTGTGCTTCAGATTCAGAGCCTGTTTGATGTCCTCGATCTGGAGCGAGTTGGACAACCGCAGGGGTTACACAATAATCACCAACAACATTGCCTTATTTGAACTGGGGGCCCGTGAAGCCCCATGGGATAGCAAGGCCTCACGTCTCTTTGCTTTCTGTCCAATTGGTCCCGTTTCTGTTTGCACTTCTGTGTGGCTTCTTTGATGTCGGTAGTCTGGAAAAATAAAAAACATTAATTTACATTTGATTAACTCTGCGAGGTGTTACAGAAGCAAAATCTAACATAACAGTGCAAATCAAACAAGAAATGTTATTGTTATTTAATAGACAGTACAGCTTTGAATACATGTTTCTGTGTTTCCTCTAGGATTTTTTTCAGCAGCAGGGGGAAAGGGCTATATAATGGAAACCCTGTGTTTGACCTTGGTCTAGGCCTTAATATGATATATTAAATATACACAAAAGAAAATATGCACTTTATTCATCTCAGGTTATTGCATTGTATATAAAAGAAATGTCCCCATTGATGAGTGAAGACAGTAGTGTCTGACCTTGGTCTTTATCTGTGCCTCAATAGGCTGCAGTTTGCTGTTGATCAGTTGGATTTTGCTCCGCATGGGCCCGTGGGTCTGCTTGAGACTGGACAGATGCCTCTTTGCCTCATCACGATCCTTCTTCACAGCCTCAAGCTCCTGAATAGCAGCCAGGTACTCCTGGACAGCAGACAAATTACATTTTGGGGTTTTAAATCATTACATTCAAATCACAAACTTGAACCCTTGCCAACCATGGTCACTGTCTAACCATTCATCCATGTTGTGTAATACACAAACAAACCACTGCTCACCACCCCTGGTTTTTTCTTCTCAAGCAATTCGATCATGTCCAGATGTCTCTTCTTCTCGTAGTAGCGATTCACGTCAAGCTTGTTTCTCTCATTCCTCTGCTTGGCCTTTTCCAGGAAGCTGGCCTTCTCATTCACATTGTTCTATCAGAAAATAAATGGCTGTTTAACTGTCCTTGTTACATGACAATTCAGCTATTGTCATTGCATTCCACTACTGACATTTCCAATCAAGTTTGTACACTGTTATTATAAAGTTGTAACATATTTATCGAATCGTTGTTCCACTTTGGCTGTCTGTAGCTTATAAAATGTTCTTTCCATTTTAAGCCCTTTAAATTATCAAATCATTATGTCGTCTTCTTACATCATCAACAACAGACAAAGGATTCGGGACTCATACCTCAAGTTCTCTTTCTTTGCCACGGAAATTCTTGAGATCACAGTGGTACGTGTACATCTCTGGTGGTCCCACTGATTTCTCTGTGGCCTCCAGAAGCTCTACCTTGGACATCTTCGCAAACTCGCCCACTTTCTCCTTTAGGGATATATGCCATCATATCAGCAAGCACGGAGAGTAGGGTATAGGAAAATAGTGAATTTTTTAAACCTACTAGATTTTATTCTTCCAAAGATACGCTCATTCGTGAGTGTGGAGGTTTCAGAAGACGATTTTAGGATATGTATTTCTACATTGGCCAGTCTACTACAGTTTTGATTTTGAATCTTCCCTGATACCTCGTCTTCCCACCGGCTACGGTAAAAGTTTAGTTTACCAGTGCTGGCGGCTGAGTTTGTGTTTGCTGTTGGTCACGGAGGGACACAGACAGTGGGACGATGATGCTATCATTTTAGTTATCAGTCCTCTTCTAGATCCGAGATTAATGTTCAGCCATATAACGTTTGTTGTGGTTCTGTCAGTGAGGTTGTTTCCAGTATTGACCCATTCCATGTAACACGTGTCTACCAACATGATTGGTCGAAATACATTTGAAGCAAAACAAAATGAAAGCCAAACACCCCATTTACCCAGATTTGAGCTGGTTTGTGATCAGACTTTAGACGTGAATCTAAAGTCTGATTTGTGAGACTTGGCAAAGGGGTACTCATCTAAATTCATAATGTTTGGTATTTTGAGAAGGGGCTCAGAAATACACACAAACCCACCTGGGGCAGGAACTGACAGAGGTTGCTGACTTGAATTTGAAGGGCTTTGACCTCTTCCTCCACTGCCTTCTGACTGGAGGGTTTTCTATTTAACGTCCATGCGGACTGGTTCTCCGTGTTGATCTCTCTGTTAATCACCACATTACCGCCATTCTTGGACCTGTAAATACATTGTTACCAAGGGTATAAAGTGTGTCCAGTCAAATTGTGTCAGGCTGTGTCCTACTGGTGTTCTCAAGTCTCCTCTTAAGAACATACATTGTAAAAAATAATAAATGATAAGACTTTATGGTTTAGCTAAATCTAGAGTTGTGCATGCCAAATTGTGTTATTTTCATATTCGAGTGTGGGTGATAGAACGTACAATTCAATCTCAATCGATCCTTTTCTGAATCCCCGCTTCACATAAAGCCCAACCTATAAGAAAAGAATAGAGGTATATATGAATATATGTATAATCTTTGGAAATGATCAAAACAATCTGTAACCAAGTTGAGATATGCTGACTGACCATGGAACTGGCTTAGAAAGCAGGTTTGTTTGTTTGTATATGCAACTGAAAATTGTGTTTGTGGGGAATTCTGACACATACTACATAACAGTGATAGTACTACATAACACTCTGAAATACAGCTTCCTTGAACAGTCACAGGTTCAAAAGGTATAGATTCCAGTATTGCATTGAAGTGTTTCCACTTTAAGTCATGTCAGATTGCTTAGTATTATAAGTATTATAACAGAGGGGCATATATGAACAAGGTAGGAACAAGTGTCAACAAGATAGGATTATGCAATAGCTTGTGTAACAAGGTGCTCCATTCACATTACCAATTCATTCAGCATTGTGTGCATCAGCCAGACAAAGCACAGGAACCTCATTTCAACCCTACCTTATCTCCTCTACCCAGGATAGCAGTCCTGCCACCCAAGCCAAGACATATGGCACACACAATGCTGGACTTGCCGGTTCCGTTGGCCCCCACAATCATATTGAGGTTAGATCCGGGGTAAACAACGGCGTGTTCATAGGTTCTGTCAGAGGGTGGACACAAAGCAAATATTTAGACATTATACATAAAAATGGGAATCTAAAGAAGTTACATAGACTTCACTTTGGTTTAAACTTTGGCCCTTTCTAGTCGTTGGAGTAGGCGGGTATCTAGTTAATTGTATCCTGGGTGTCTTATGTTGTTAACATAAACTGGAGAAACGAGAGAACTGAACTGATGGCCACTTTGTTGGTTCCGACGGGTTCTGACTGCAAGTGAATAGGGCTTGTACATCATGGCAGTTTCTGTTGGCATATTGAAAGGACTCAAGAGAGTTGTAGTACAATCCTAAACCTACATAAATATACCGTAACCTAGGCTAACTTTGTTTGGCCAAATCTCGCATGAGATCCCCTGTGGCAGTTTGAAACACAATAATTTCTCCTGGCATGGCCAGACCTGAACCAAATCGCCAATGCTCATTCAACTCTCCTTTCATTTTCAATTTCCAGGGGGCGTTACCGACGTGGGCAGAGAGCAACGAAACGTGTGACGTCATTAAACTTTAACCAAATCCTGTCGGAAGTACGCCAAACATATTCGTTATCAGTGAAAGCATCAAGTGCAATTGTTTGTTTTTCTTTTTAGGGAAAATATACCGTCCGGCTCGTTAACAATAAACTAGTCCAATGCTCTTCCGCTTCCCCAAAATGGAGCTGGTCACTGCTATGTGAGGTCGGATGGGCAGCTCATTAGCCTGGTAGCCAAACTAACCGCATTAGTGTTGGCTAGCCATCACCACTTTATAACAGAAAGTGGACTCTAGTCATGTGGTGTGTGGTGATGCGTCCACGACGCTAGCTTGGCGTTTACCCGGCAAAGTGTGTATCTGATTTAAAAAAACAAAATTAAAAAAAAACAAACAAAACAAAACAAAAACTTACAGGAAGTTCTTCATCGTAATACGAAGTATGGACCCTTCCACAAAACCAGCCGTTGACCCGCCGCCGTCCACACGGCCGTCGGGCTGGCCGCCGGTGAATATGGAGGCGACATGGTTTGAAACTTGAGAGTTAGCAGTGGCGTGACTTATTCTCCTCCTTTTGCCCCTTTCTGCCATGGTGCAGGTGTGCGTGTGTGTGTGTGCCGTACGCAATGTCACAGTTGCATTGCCGCCTTCCTGGAGACGAGGTCGGCTTGTGATTGGACGACGTCGGTCACGTGTGTACACAAAGACCCTGGCGCTTCCAGCGCCAAGCAGGCTGAGGTCGAGAGGAGGAGGCGGAGGATTTAAATGGCGGTATGGTTAGCCATGCCGGACTGTTGACTTGTGTTTCGACTTGTTGTCCGGGAGTTTGACAACGACATTGACTGTGGGGTTGGGGACATCGGGACGTGGTGGTTGTTGGGGAGGGGGGGGGGCGACATTTAGTAGGGATCCCGACCGACCGCCCGTTCCTTACAAACTCTGACATGGATGGCGGAGGAGGAGACGGATGGGGACGGCATGGCGGTTAGTGAGGGAGATATGAGAGGAAGAGGGAAGGAGTGGAGAGTAGTAGGTCCATGAGAGCAGTCGGAGCGGAGAGTGAGGGGAGGGAGGGCGAGGAGAAGCATCCTTAATGTAGTGGTAATATGTGAGGAAGAGGGGGGAGTGAAGAAGGTTAAGTGTGTGTGTGGGGGGGGGGGGGGGGAGACCTATAGGAGGAGTAGTGTCAATAATGACAAGGGGAGTCGAGAAAATTGAGACGTTTTGGTTGAGTTTGAGACAAATGTTATCCAAAAGGAGCTATTATGAATGTATGAGGTACAATAAAAGAGGGTACACAAAGCCTATGAGGTGTTTTAACTGCCAGGAGTTTGGCCATGTGGCTAAGAGATTGTGGCGGCATTGTTTTTTGATGTGGGAAAAGCATATGACATGTTATGGAGAGAGAGGCTGATGATCAAATTATGGGAGTTGAAGGGAAAGTTTTTGACTGGATTATGGGCTTTCTCAGTGGAGGATCTTTCCAGGTCACAATAGGGTCAGAACTGTCAAGCAAACATGTTGTAGAGACTGGAACACCTCCCACTTTATTTTCTGTGCAGATAAATGATTTATTTGTTAATATGCCAATGGATATGGGAAGATCACTGTTTGCAGATGACAGGGCTTTGTGGAAAAGATGGAGAAATGAGGAATATATAGTTAAGAAAGTCCAAGATGGGATTCATCAAGTTGAAATGGGGGGCTCGAAATGGGGATTTAAATTTTCAGTGGAGAAGACAAAAGTAATGCTCTTCATGAGAAAGAAACTCAGGGAAGGCAATGCTCTTGGAGTTGAAAGGGGGGGTGTATTTTGACCTGAGATTAACGTGGAGAGAGCATATTTATGGAGGACTGAAACTGCCAAAATCAAAAATAAATAAATGACTAAAATAAATATACACAAATAGAAAAATTAATAATTGATTTGATTTATTTGACAAATAACTTATTTTTGTGTTCATTTATTTTCATATTCAATTATTTCCCAATGTATTGTTTTCTGTTTACATTTTATTATGTTTTTATTTATTTTCTATTTATTTCTGAAGGCTGCGCGACTGCACAATTGCGAGAGAGCCAAGAGTTTTGGGTGAGATGGCTGAAAATTGTCTCGACTTGCTATTTCGAGTGGAGGCACAGTTGGTGATTTTAATGAAATCCACCCAAGTTTTATTCTGTAAAGAAGAGTAATGCTGGATAGAGACAGGTCAAACATGGCGACTAAAATGTGCACAAAACAATTCAACAACCAAAAGAGGGGGAGAGCACAATAAATGAGTCTTGGCTGGCTTTATTTAAGAATAAAGAATATGTGCAGGTGTTCACAGATGGATCAAAGAATCCAATAACAGGAAATGCAGGTTCTGCAGTTGTAGTTCCGTCAGAAGTGAGACGCAGACGGATATCAAATTGTGCTGAGCTGTACACCATCTTAATGGCATATTTAATGTATGTCCGGTAATCGCCAGGATTTGCTTTATGAAATGTCAATACATACAAGAATACGGAAAACAAAGGCGCTGAGATTGTATTAATTTGGGTTCCTGTTCAAATAGGCATTATGGCTAATGAAAGAGTGGACAAATTTGCCAAACAAGCTTACAATCAGAAGAAACGGTCAGTGTACATAAAGAAATCAATGAAGAGTGGCAGCAGCACGGGGATCAGGAGATAAGAGGAAGACATTTACATTCCATCCGACCAATTTTTGTGATCATTGTCAGGCACCCGAAACTGAGAACAGGACTGGTGAGGAACATTTGACTGGACACTGTAGGAGTAAACCAGCTCCAGAAGATGGCAGTAGTGCAACTTTTAGGATGCATGTTTCCCGTAACTCCACAGCTGAACGCCATGATGTTAATAATGATGCAAGTGACCGTTAGTTTATGCTTGTTGATTCAGACTTGGGAAGCCCCCCATATAGACTTGTCTTCACTCCTGGGGGAGTTGAACGTTAGTGAGGGCTGTTGAGAGTCTAACCTTTCAAGTGAAGGCAAACTCCTAGTGGATGAAATCTGATAATAGGTTGTGGTAATGAAGTGCAGGTAGAAAGCAAATAAGTTTGACTAGTGGCCGGAAACACAAGGTGGTTAAAACACCTAGTAAGTAAGAACTTAATTAACTAACATCAATAGAGATCAATAGAACAGCATCCATAGCTAACTTGCACAACAAAAAGCCATACTAACTCACCGCTACATTGCTAAGCTTAGTGAATATATAGTAATATATATTAATATTTTGGTATAGATGAAGTAGGCTATTGATTCTGGATCGGATCACTACATTGCTAAGCTTAGTAAATGCATATTGATATTTTGGTATAGCTGAAGTATTGATTCTGGATCAAGGTGGTGGGCCAGAAAAATAAAGCATGCTTATGTGCCATTGCACCCCTAGTCTTGTAAGTTACTTATTTTACTCATTATCCTTGAATAAGGTGGGTACTTATTCTAGTCATGTTTCCCTAAATAAGGTGGGTTTCATAAGGTCTGTACTGTGCATGCGTATGGGTCACAGCCTGTGTATGTACAGTATGTATGCAACTACTGTAAGCTACTGTATGTGTCCAAGACAAATTTCCTTCGGGACAATAAAGTCCATCTTATCTTACCTCAGTCTTCTAGGACTTAGCCTATTTTATAACCCCAGGTCCTGTGTCATAAACTGAGTAAATGGGGTACATCTTTGTATACTCATGTGCATTGATGATGGCACCTCAATCAGGGCCCAACCTTTAGAAACTTGATTTCGTTGTAGTCAGCGGTGTGTTTTTACACTGGAGGCCCACTGTGGAGGATTGGGCCTCCAGTGTGAACGCCTCCTTAGCACCAGGCCAAGTACAGTGAGGAACGCCTGGATTTACAGCAGAGCTGCTTCTGGGAAGGTTGTCCCAACAAATATCCAATCTATATCAAGATGCCTGGGGTGTTATAACCTATGTATCACATGCGTATTCCCAACAACAAATGTACAACATATTGAGCTTAAAGTGACGCTATGTGGTAAGGGCTGGCCAGGTCGGGTACTCCAGGCATTGAGATGCTGATCAGGATAGTCCCTATAGGACATGGTTGTAACCTGTAACTTAGGAGCCATTTTGGCGAGAAACGGCAACGGGTTGTAAACAGTTTTCGAACCGATGCCATTATCGCGCTTCACCCGAAATCGATCGGCGTGAACCGCGATTCAAGTATCGACGGTAAGCAAACGGAGCAAATCCCGATGAGGCGTGATTACAAGATCAGTTACACCCCTCCTACGGGGTCAGCTGCGACCCCATCCTGGCTATAGTACCAGCTAGGTAATGGTACATTTAGCACATTTGTAAAGTCACATTCAACCCCATGCGGCGTGTGTGCGTTGTGTTTACAGCGACCACCGCCGTGCTGCCTCCGTGTCCTCCTACACAGGGCGGCAGCAGATACCTACAAGCAGATATCGGGTTATCTGCCGATTTGTTTGTTTTCACGGAGGCCAAAAAGTGGTAAAAGCCTTTCGTCGTGTTCTGCTTGAAATGCACGATACTTTCCTAAAGTCTCACGGTTGCTTTAGGCTCTTTGTTAACTGATTCAGTACCAAGTAGTTGCCTTAGTCGATGGAAAGAGAAACGGACTTCCTGAGGTTGTGGTTAGATCAGAATCGCCTCTATACTCATGGTCTGCTGTGGAACTGGATCATCCAGATCCACCGAGACTAGTATATCTGATCAAATCATCACGTCTGACCACAACTTCAGTGTGGAGGCCCAATGCGGAGATCTCGTGCGCACATCGCCATAGGGGCTCGCGTGCAAGTTTTTTATCATCTCGACGTCGGAACAAGGCCAGATCCCGAGCCGATCAAATAAGATCAGTGTGTAGGTTTTAAACACAAAGACACAAACAACACAACACTCACTCGCCATACAGTCAACACACGCACGCACACAACTCGCATTCCCCATTCACTCCCGCTCTAATAGAAAACAACTCACACACCACTCAATATATAGACCATGACCCGGAAGTGCTTCTTCTTCTTCTGGTTTTATGGCGGGGTGCAACCTTTACTTATAAGGTGCATACCGCCACCTACTGTACCGGAGTATGTAGAATGAGATATTGTCCCTGGACTACTTTATATCATTAGGTATATAAAGGACTACTTAATTTAATCATCAAAACAAAAGCAAAAATAAATAATACAATAAGTAATACAATATCAAATAAATTAAATACAAATAAATGAAACACAACTCAACATAGACATAGACATAAACACAAGACTACAAAATACAAAAACCCTTCATCAAACATAATGTTGCAGACTCAGACAGAACAGCGGTGGGGGTCCCAAGTTGACCTCCCAGTCACACAGAGTAAAGTGCAAAAGTGCTCACATAAGAAAGTGCTGAATTTGAGGACATCAGTTACAAGATCAACATGTCACCAGTATGAATACAACAAGGAAGGAGGCTTGAGTTCAGAAGGGAAATGGCGGTGGGAATTAATTAGTGCTTCTATCTGTTGCTGTTTCCAGCTTCCTGGAGCCAGAAGCTGTAAAGAGCAGATCCGAAACTCTGAAGCAAACAAGAGAGTATTTGTAATTCTTGGAAATAAATCCTAACAATAGATGTGATCATTTTGAATTAAATCTCTGAACAGCAAAGTGCACTTTAGTAAAGTAATTAACACTTATCAAACAACAAGATTAACTGACATTAACAACTTTGGAGGCCTTGCAGGGCACTATATCTCAGACTGCTAGACTGTAAGGGACGTCTATATGGCTCAGGGCTGGCCTATTTGTGCGAGCAACATTATCTTGATAGAAAGCAGCAGTGTCCTGCACAATTAGCTAATCCGGCATCCTGTGCTGCAGGGGACTGGTGAGGTAATCTTAAACTTCTTAATGAGATTTCAGCAAATGTCTACTACAACTGTTGACAACAACTGCTGCTCTGTCACTAGCTGGTTCGTCAACAGGACTACGTTGGACTATGTTGCCACTGGGAAGAAAGAAAGAGGTGTGTGTGAGGTGCACTGCTTTTAACAATGGACTATTGACAACACAAGCAGCTGCAGGATAGAAACCTGTGGACTCTAGTTACTCTGCCATGGACGGGTCCAGTGCTAGGAAAGTGAGTTCTTACAGGTTGTTTTTTCCTCTTTCCTCTCTGTGGCTGACACAGTGTGAACCTATTAGAGATACTATGATATCGATTTTCTTGACAAGGCAAAGATTGAGGCATTGACTCGAGGCATCATGCTGTCTTTAAAATGAAGCATATTAATCTGAAATGTCTGCTACACAAGCCAAATCCAAACCACTGTTTGTTGGACAAACACAATAATATGCCAGATTGGGATGGTCAAGATTAACCATGCAGTATTATTATTATTTTTGAAATATATTTATTTATAGTCCACTTCAGATTGTGACTTTGTGCATTTGTATCCAATCTAATGATCACATGTCAAGTTTCAGTTTTTTATGCTTTACACATGTTAGTTGACTCTGCTTTTTCAGACTCTCAATGTACAGACATAAAATATAAAAATAAGTAATATTAAAAAAATTTATGTTAAAAAGAATTACAAAAATATCGACATACAGGTATTTGTGGAAAAAGAATAAACATGGCATTGCAGGTGAGATGGGGCATATATATAGAAATATATATATAGAAATTGAGAAAGAAAACAGTAAAAATTAGCAGTAAAAGTCCCGCCGTAGATTAGAACTAGACAACTAATTTAAGCTCCAGGCACCAGCCAGCCAGGGGGCGGGTAAGAACACGACAACATTGGCAGGTAAACAGGCAGACCAGAGGTCACAATCCTAATAATGCAGATACAGAACCCAGAACAATGGTTTACTATGTGTTACATGTATACTATATGACCACCATGGAGGACAGGATAGGATTTCCAAATTGAACAGTATTGGTTTGGTGTTGGCATCATGTTTGACATGAGACAGGTTACCGGCGTCAGGGTCCAGTCAAAACACCAGCCTACCATCTGTGCTCTGCTGAACCCGATCTATATCCTATTCATGATTTTTAAGCTTAGGTTCTCTTGTTTCTGAACTGGGTGTGGACGACGTAGCCTTTGATCAGAAGACACTCCTAACTTGCAATGACAGAATGTGTTATCATTGTCACTTACAAAAGTGTAAAAAGTATAAGGTAAAATAGTAAATTGTAGATTTTTTGGGCGGGTTGGCCCTAAAAAAAAGTTGGCAGACTTACAATTCTTCGATCACCTCTGTCTTCTCATATTAGTAAACACACCTCGCCTGCTTTAGCACCTCTCCTAGTAGCTCTTATGTTAGTATGCACTCAAGTCAATGAGAAGGAAGGTGATTTAATACACGGTGTTCAGGAATCAAACTGCTAATTGTTTTTTATTTTGTGCATTGATTCAAATGTAAACATTTAACAGGTCAAATGTATAATATCTGCTTTTTCTGCTTTTCACCATGTTTTATTTTTTTTTTAAATGTATCAGAGGCCAGGATTTGGACACAACAAAAAAGGTATATTGGTGAAGTTCCTTAAATGACAAACAAATAAATATTTGAAACATTTATTGAAAAATCCTAAAGTATACATTGGTAAATAAGGTTACGCAAGTCCATTCCTGAGAATATTGATTGAATACTTATATTTCTTATATGTTCTTGCATGTTGATATATATGTTATCAATGACGTAATAATGGCTACACAAAAAGACAATTTGATCAAACCCTATTTTGCTCAAAATAAAATCATTTATTTCACCTAAGTTCATCGTCCACGTGTTCCCCAGAGAGTCACTCGGCTGTGACCCATCCGTACTCAACAAACAGCGGCAGTGCGGAGCTGAGTCAGCCCAGGAGGCTGAATGGCTCCACTGTGGAGACTCCCAGCCACCAGGACCTGCACAGAGAGCTTCTGCTCAGCCACAAAAGGTAGGCCCTGCACTAGAAACACCCTAAAGCCAATATCTCCTGACTAATCACATGAACGTATCACCGACGACAAATGCGCAGATCGAACAAGCTAACATGGTTGTGTCTGGGTGAGTCATTGTCTGTGACTGGGCTGTTGTTGTTGATGATGATGATGACTCTGCAGAGGCCTGGTCCTGGAGGAGAAGCCTGAGCTGCAGAGAGTGCTGGAGCAGAGGAGACTGGAGCTCCACAGAGAGGAGGAGCTGGCCCAGCGCAGGCCCTCAGACTTGGAGACGGAGCTCCGCAAGAGGCAGCAGAAGCTGCAAGAGGTCAGCACACACACTGCGGCCACTAGACAGACATGCCATAGCCCAGGGACATTTTACAAGACCCTGGTGATTTCAGTGAGATTGAGAAAAGCTCTTTGTGTTTGTGCCTCTTTGTCATACTTGTTGTTGTTGTTGTTGGTGTATGTGTGTGTGTTGTGTTTTCAGTACGAGCAGGAGGAGATCAGGAGGCAGGAGGACCAAGAGAAGATCCCAGAGTTTGTCGTGGTGAAGGGAAAACTGCGGCGCACCAAAACAGTTGACCTGTGAGGTCTGATGCCAACCACAGCAGGCCTGTAGTCACGTGACTGCTGAGCCAGGAACCACCAGAGCCGGAGGGTGGTGTTTATAAAATAGCATTTAATAGAAAATGAACTGTAATGCACACAAGGATCTCCATATTTAGGGAATATTGTAATTAGAGGAATGATTAATATATGATTTACTCATTTACTTATTTAATTCTTAACTTTTAATTATGGGATTGTCAAGTTGTAATTGTCTGCTGATGGTTGGATGGTATTGCTTTCTTTAGGTATCATGCTTTTTCTATTTTTGATAACTAGATTTTTATTTCCAAATACATTTCTTATGGTGTTCCTCGGTTTACAGCGGTGTGCTGCTGCTATGTGTGTTTCTTGTGAGGGCCATGCCACTGAAGCTCAATGTGTCACTTCTTAACAACAACACAGGCGAATAGTTTAAAGGAGCATTGCATGAACATCCCAACGAAACTCGGTATCACCCAGTGCACTAATTGCACGTTGTGCTCGTCCTGTGTGTGATTTCTAGCGTCTGTGTGCCGTGCAAAAAAATAAAGTTGACGATGATTTGCAGCGTGAAACAATTGAACCGTGAGAATCGATTGGCAGACCCTCTCGGAGAACCGTCCTCCCTGCCGGCCCACAGGGTCTTTCTCATGGATATGGGGCCCTCGGTTTAATTAGCTGATCTTTTCATGCCATCACGGGACGGGGAAGAAAGCGGGCCATCTGGAGTGGGCTCGTCCATTGAGCAGGGGAATACCCAAGGGCCTGGTTAAGATACCCACGGTGTTCAGCCTGGTTGGGATAAACCAACACATAGAAGGTAGAGGGAAAATAGGGGGATGAAGTTTATAGGGGGAAAAAAGTGATTTCGTGTTACGCAGTGCCATCAAGTCCTCAACCACACACACACACACACACACACACACACACACACACACACACACACACACACACACACACACACACACACACACCCGCGCGCGCACACACAGTTCTTCACACATAGTTACAGCTATGAATCGAAAATGGCGATAAATATTTAATAGGGCACGGCTTGTGGGTTAAATTTGCAGACAAATCACGTCTTGTGCTGCATTCAGCGCCTTAAGAGGGAAACAAACACACACAAGCACAACAGGGCCACTGTGTTGTGGGGCCCCGGGAGGATCTAGGTCAGATGCGGCGTTGTTCCAGTGACCTGCAGCCGACCGGTGACCTCTCTTATTTGGTCACCTCCACGGTGCGACGACCCTCGCCGCACCGTTACACTTAGTCGTGTTACTGAGATGGACAGGAGGTCGATTCGAAGCGAGCCATTGTCACAGTTGAGCATTTATCTACATGTCCCTGCGGTTTCCCACAGAGACATGAATACCAGATCACACTCCAGCTCCACCTCTCTGTTGGGTTTTGAATGCCCTGTTTCAGTACACAGCAACATCTAGATTCACCCAAGGGACAGCTTTCGGACGAAGCTTTTTTCTAAATGTTACTAAACAAGATTTCGGTGTAAAGACCAAAAGATGTGCGAGAACACACAATATGCTACGCACTGCGCTCCAGCGGCAGAATGTGCTATTGTGTTGGCGCATATGATTTCACAAAGATTTAACCAAGATAGGCTAATTAATAATTCAAATAATTCAAATAATAATAACAATAATAATAATAATACAAAATAAATAAATAATAATAATTATTATACTTTTTCAATATCCTGGATGCCGTGTTAGTTTGAGAGATGTGTGTGTGGTTTGACTCAGAATG
>JAOPJH010000001.1:16557272-16568967 GCA_027122575.1 Merluccius polylepis | reverse complement strand
TGTGTGTGTGTGTGTGTGTGTGTGTGTGTGTGTGTGTGTGTGTGTGTGTGTGTGTGTGTGTGTGTGTGTGTCTGGTTCACCTGGTGCACTGAGCCCAGCACCTCTGCCGCGTTGGAGATGCGCCCCACGGTCCCGCCCAGGATGTCCAGGGACAGCTCCAGCCTCTGGAGGATCGCGCTGCGCCTGATGTCCAGACAAAGACCCTTAAGGGTCTGAAAACACACGGCCACAAATATTAGTGACATAACGCTGTGGCTACCAGAACACACACACACACTTGCCTAGGACAATAATATATGCCCTTCGGTGGACACTTTAATCCAAAGCATTTGACAATACCATGAGTACATGAATTCTTAACACAGGTGACTCTAGTGGGAAATAAGTGTCTGGAAATTGAAGAAAGTTGTCACAGACGAGCCCCAGGTGCAACCCCTCCCATTTTCTTCAAACCTGCTTTTAGGAATCTGGCCCCCCCCCCCCTCCTGCTTACCTCCAGGGTCTCCCTCCCAAGGCTCAGCTCCAGTTGCACGTTCTCCTCCGCCAGGTTCCGGGCGTGCTCCTCCACCTGCAGCCTCTGCTTCAGGGTGTACTGGTCCGTGCGGAAGGCCAGCGTTATCTGGCAGAAGGCTGACTGGGCGAGGACGAGGACGAGGGGGGGGATGTAGTGAGAGGGGGAATGTCAACTAGAGTCGGAAAAGGTTTATATTATCAATATGGGAATGGCCTTACCTCGACTTCTTCCTCTGACATTTGCATGCTGCCATAGAGTTAAAGCGTTAACGGGACCGTGGGCTTAATCAATGGAAACCAACATAGATATAATATATAATATATAATATATAATACACACAAACGTTATGTTCTTACGTGTCCAGGCCCACTCGCTCTACAATGGAAAGGTCATTCCAAGGTGTTATGGGTTGCTCCACTTGACTGTATTCTGCATAAGATATTGTTGGAATGAACCTCAGACTGGTATTATGTATTACTAGTTATTAGTATTATTATTATGTATTGATTATTTCAGTTGCATGTGAAAGGGATAAATGAGGTCAGTCCCAACACTCCTCTTACCTTCATCACTGTCACTGCTCGCCATCGTGAGATAATTACCAGTGTTGTGTGTTTCTGCAGAAGTCTATCGTAAGACAACACAAGCATTAACTCTGCAGTCGACTGTACATTCCTATGCTATGGAGCTCCACGACGGCCCACACCTACAGAATAAATATGCCTAAAAGTATAATCCCACATAGAGGGAATGGCCGTGTTTTGGACTCACCTCGATCATTTCAGAAAATCGTGCGGATCTCCCAAAGATTATCCCACAGGTGTAACTCAAAACCTCTATGCAATTAATATAGTGCAAGCTTAAGTGATAAATAACAAAGTTGTAAGTGTGTCCGTTCTTCCCCTCGGGTTCTTCAGGAGAGTACGTAGAGAAGATAATCCTATTAAAAGATCCACAGAAACTAAGCTGGGACAGTCCCTCTGAGCAAAAGGAGCCGATGCAGACCAGTCACCCCATCACAGAACTGATTACTTCTTGCAACTATAGTCGTTATTTAACCAGTTTACCGGTTAACATTAAAAACAACCACATCACTGTGGAAACTTCAAGGCCAATTACCCACGTCCCTGAAATAGGAACGTCACCCGGCCCGAACCCTTAGAGGACTTATTAGAGGTTGATGTCAGCCATAATGCATTTACCTCAATAGCGCATCCAATTTACTATATCTAGCTTAATCTATTACCTGCACACGATACATTCACTATTAGTGGGAACTTGCACAACTGACTGACTTGTGGTTGACAGGTTTTTAGATTACTTTACTTGAGAAGTCATTTAAGTTTGTTGTGCAATATAAATACTATGACCAGCCAATACTACAACAGACCAAGACTCCTCAAATTAAACTGACAAAAGTACTTTGTCAGTCAACTGGAGGAAATAAGGAATTCAAGTCAAGTACAAAGTTGGATCAGATCCACATTTTTTATTCTAGAAAAGCTGAACACCACAACACTAATAGAGGCGTTGGGGCTTTCCCATGGTGCTCTTGACGTAGAGAGCGCGCACATTCTGCCAGTTCTTCTTCAGCAGAGACACCAGGAAGTTAACCGCCAGGTGGATGTTGTACACCAGCTCCTCATCCGTCATCTTCACGTGGCCAACGGCAACCGCCAGACACAGCACCTGCAAAATAAAATAACCATGTTTACATTTCTGTGACTGAAATGTAGAAGAAATTGAAGGCAGTCATGGGACGGCATCCGGCTTGTCCTGTTCTCACGGGTCTATTGGGGTGCCAAAATAATTTGCCATGAATATAAACGGCACTTTTGAAAGCGCTTTGTCTTTAAACAGTTTGTGAATTATCTACATTTCTTTGATTTGAACAACTCTGTTAATTTAAACAAAAAAGTATATGGTGACCTCATTAGGACAGTCCTGAATTCAGAGCCGAGCCTACCTTCTTCATCTGGAACTTGATGGTAGACTTGACCTCCTCCACCTTGGTGTTGAGGTTCTCATTGTGGGTCAGTAGGGAGGGGAACTTGCCAGCCTTGTTGAGTCCAGGGCCCAGGATACGAGGGATCTGCTTGATCAGAGACTCTGAAGCGAGGAAGGCGTCGTACTTCTTGGCTGAAAACAGAACACACTGTTAGTCGCATACACAGACCAAATATAAAAAGTTTAATGCTGTACCCAGTTTCTTGGCCTCAGGGCCATTGAGAATATGTCTCACCCAGTTTCTTGACCATCTTCTTGTTCTTGTTGAGTTTCTTGAGGGCCTCGATGTCCATGTGGGGCATGTTGGCGGCTTTAGCCTCGTCACAATGCTGCTGGTCTCCCAGGACGCACACGGAGAACTTGGGCCTGGGAAGGCTCTTCAGCCTAGGGGGAAAACAAGTGTCAAGTGACAGTTCCCAGAGTATTTCTGCTTCAAATCCCCAGTATTTGACAAAATGCAACAGCCTTACCGACCAGGGCAACCAGGGCGTGTTTCCAGTTGACACCACTTAATTAAAAATGGTCGGCTTGGAGACATGAACAATAAAGTCCAGTCTCCATTTAGCCTCCCCTCATGTTTTAAGACCCAGGGTAGGGGTCCGTCCGCTTTGCTTTTCCACAAGTGGATCAGCGCAGTCAGACTACCCTAAGTACTTCTCCACGCCTGATTCTGGCCTGTCACATGTCCATAACCGTATATGCCTTTCCGTGACACGTATCAGTGTAATTCATTGCCACAAAACGGCACACTATTGTTTTAAGACAGGGCTGAAAGCAAACAAGGAGAAGGTCGGGTGAGACAGTAAAGGGCCAAACCTGACGGTGCCAGAGAAACGCTTGTCCTTTTGGGGATCATAATTCTTCAGGCTGATTTGCAGCTCCACCGTCTCCACAAACCTGAAATGGCACAAAACAGTGAGTGACACGTGAACCAGTTGAGCATAACTTACTATACAGATGCTGAAGTTTGTCAGACGCTTAACGTCAACTTACTTCCTAGGTTTGGCCAAGGCGCCCTGCTGGACCTCCTTCACCACCTCATATAGCATATCCCTCGACACCTTACTGTGGAGGAAATAGGGAAATAATGTTGAGTAATTGGAGGAAAAGAGACACCCTTCAGTCCTAAGCCACAGCAGCTAGCAAACATGCTAGCGGGTTGCACGTTCCGCGGGAGAAGACAAGTACATCGTACGGATCGAGAACTACACAAATGTTCGCCACATTGTATGGAGGGTGTCTTAATAAAGCTTTTAATGTATTGAAGTGATGGGAAATATATTTTAAAAGCGCCGATGGGAAAGGATTGCATTGCTTTCCAACGCCACCGCTAACCAGCACACCGGGAGCAAACCGCTTGGTATTGCTATACAGCGACTTACATTTACACTTCAATCTCATAACGCTCACATGACGACCCATTATTCATGTTATCGCCACAATCTGCGTATAAAACCTCGTTAATAAATTGTATTTTTACAAAAATGTATCTGACCTCATTTTGTCGGTACGTCGCTCCCGTCGCTACAAACTGAAAAGGAAGTTCGGCAGGAAGTTGCGCGTAATAAAGGCTGCAAGCGGATGACGTCCCCAAAAGTCCGCCATATTGGAAGAGGCATAAAAAGTGTACATCCATGTGAGAAGTCCGTTTGTAAACAGATATCCAGATATTTTTTATATTTGCAGATATATAAAAGTCATGGGCATAAATGCAGCATTGGTTTATTTTGAATTACAAAATGTACAAAAAGTCATTCATGTGTAATTCTTTTGAAAGCAGTGTGAAGAGACTTCTTCAGGAACGTCTGGTTTAACATTAAACAATGGGACAGGGATGGTTTGTGTGCAGCTGTCACCTAGAGAAGAAAAAAAAGCAGAGAAAACATTAATTTACAAATCATTATTTGGTCAATAATTTTGATGAATATTTAATTAACCAATAACTTACATGGCAACTATATTTGGTGAGTACGGTTAGCATAATTTTTGCATACTTCATGGATTTTATGAACTGTGGAGCCTGGCTGACTAGCTGTTCAACAAAGTCTGTGAAAAGTTTTTCATTCACGTCAAGCTGAAATGAAACAGACAGTTATGTAAGGTCTCTGAATGAATGGAATAAATGATGGAAATCTTAATGTTTACCAGCGAGAATATCTATTTAAATATAAATAAATATATATACACATCACCTCACCTTGGAGTCTAGTAAGCTATAAATGATTGACAGCACAGATTCACTCCATACAATATGAAATGTTGTCCTGAGAAAAGGAAGAACATTATAAATAAATAATGAACACAGCTTCTCACAATGTGAACTTTAAGCAAAAAACATCAAAGGTATTATTGAATATTAGTATTAGTAAGACAAAGACTTGGTATCTTACTGAAACACCAACACATTGTAGTGCGGTTCCAGGCAGTCTTCTATTATTCTGTTCAACAGCTCGGCTTGTTGAGTTCCTGACAAGGAGAATGAAATTCATTACTTGGGAACCGTAATTGAATAAAGAAATAGGGAGGGGCGGGTTCTAGATTAAAGTTCTCCATCTGCTCTTACTAAACCCCACAGACTTTTCATAACCTCAGGTAATGTACAAGATTAATGTATCTTGTAAACATTACACATATATTTAATATTTTATATATGCTTATATTACTATATTTCTAATTACAGTACAGTAGAATTTGGGATCTTTTTCTTGTATCACCATACCAACACACATTCCTTGTAACCTACTTGGCAATAAATCAAATTCTGATTATCCCAATAACTATTATCAAATCACATGACCAAAGGTAGGCATTCTCCAGCTCACAACAGAAACCACCATCACATCCAGAATAGAAGGTGTTTTCCACAGACTAATCCTCACAGTGAACAACCTGGTGTGGAGCAATCTTATCGGCTGCGGTTACCTATGTTTCCCTCCTGTAGAATGGGTCTGATGAGGGCGTCGCACGCTGCTCTGGGATACTGACTACAAAGTGATGTCACTGCCGTCACAAGACATCTCGAGGCAGGTTCCAAAAGGGATAGGACCTTGAGGTAGAAGATGACCATATTGGTGAAACAAACAAACAGCCAGCTGGTATCTGTTTGTGTACTCATGAGTATCATTGAAATTACCTTTCCCAGTAGGAGGCTCTTAATGACAGCGATGGCTGCACTGTAGCTGAGCTCTGGGGAGAGGGCCGACATGCAGCTACAGAGTTTAGGCAACATCTCCTCCGGTGTGTCAGCCAAGCTCAGCATACCGCACAGCAGCTCCACCTGAACAAGCCTAGCATTAGCTCATCAGCCCAGACAGCAACTCAACACAAAACACAAGTAGCTTAAAAAGTACACCTATAGCAAAATGGAAAACCTTTATAACTAGCTTTTTTAAATTCACGAACCCCTTCTATACATGTATTGTTGTATTATTCTGTCAGCCCATACAGAAGAGGTTTACACAAATCAACTCAATTAACAAATGTGCTTTTGATGATCCAACTTTGTCTCATCTTTCTTTTCTTCTTCCTCCTCCTGCTCCCTGTCCTTCTCTACCTGCTGCCTCTCCTTGTATTCCTCCTCCTCCGCCATAATCTTAGCTCTTCACTCAGCATCTGCTAATGCTTTCAAACTTGTGGGGGGGGGGGAATAAGTTATAAGAATACTAAAATAAAATGACATCACTTCAATACGTACCTGGGCAGAGTCACATTCATTTAGCACCTGGAACACATCTGTTGAGCTCTGGTCCCACTGGAAATAGACACCAATGAGCAGAGGTGGAAATATCACTGCATCAAATCCAACATCAATATCAGCACAAACAGGTGTTACCTCTGTTGGGCACTCCAACAGCTCCTTCATCCGAGGGACCGAAGCCTAAAAGTCCACAAACATGAACATAATTCATCGGTTGCATCTGCTTGTAAAAAGTATTTTTTTATAACTGAAGAAAAGTGGACATATTTGTTTTAGACCACAAGTCCTCCCAATAAGTTTAAGGCAAGTCTGCCCCTGCATTTCATCTCTAGTCGTCCTCTATATGATTTACCTTTACACCTTCAGGAAGGACATCACACAAATCACTAGCTGGTTGTTGGCCAGACACAACAGCTGGGACATCACAGCCTCTTTCCAGTGTTTCCTCCCTCATAACATGTTCCCCTGATGCAGAGAAAACATGAGGAGGACCACCACCGTCCCAGCCCTCCTCCACAGGAGACGCATCCATCCTCCTCCGCTTATTAAGCTGCTGTGCAGCTTCATCCACATCTGCATCAGGGGTCAACAAGCTGCTCTTCCTCTTCTTCTGCTGTCCCACCACCGATGCACTCCCTCCCATCCCACGAGAAGCCGCTACTGGGTCCGAGAAGAACTCGGTCCAGCCTCCGGTCCCGCCCGCACCGGTTAAACGCTGAGCAAGTTCGTTTATCCGCCGGCCGCACGTCGCGGTGTAGAGGGGCTGGTCCTGGGGGGAGTCGGACCCCAAGTCCCGCCGGAGCTGTGCCACCAGAGCCGTCACCCAGGGGTCCGGACGGGGGTCCTCCTGGCTTAGGCACCCCAGGAGCCGAACCGCACCGGCCACCGGGAGGACCGGGAGGACCAGACGGAGGAAAGACAGCAGATTCCGCTTAAACGCGACCGGGAACAGGCACACCAGTGGGCTACTGCAACACCACAAGAACACAGGTGGGCGTTAATAAGCGACCCGTCGGCGGCGGAGCACGTCAGTGACAGTTAACGTTTTCTCAGCTGCTACTCACGGCAGGACCGGGTCGCCATGGTTCCCTGGGTGAACGTCGTGCTGACAGAGCAGCCCGAGGAAGGCGCCTAGCGACGGGCCGAGGTGGCGGCGCCGCTGCTTCTCGAAGACGGTCAGAGCCCTCCGCGCACCGCGGCTTCCCGACATGAGCGCCAGGACGAGCAACCTGGGTTGGCCGTCAAACCTGGCCGTCAGCACGTCCATGGTGGCCGTCCTCCCCGACATATTAGACCAGTGCAGTGAGGTAAATAAACAGTCTACAACCCCCAGGAGCAGCGCCCTGTTCTTACTAGGGGTTCTTCTTCGTTTGCCGCCGTGCTCCTGGAAGGCCACCTAGTGGCCAGCCCAGACTACTACACGAGGCAGACGTACAGACACAAATAAGACTGATACAGGTTTGGCAAAATGTGAGACAATGTTTATTCTTTTGTTTGCATACAATTAGTCATAAAACTATAAAATGACATCATTCATAACAAAATTAGTAGTTTTACACATTACAAATATGAACCATCAGCAAGACCGGGTATAATACAGTAAGAGTATGAGACCATTAAAATGCCTTCCAAATACAATAAAAAACGGGTGCAAATTAGCAAGCTACATTTGGTATGACAAGTACACAGTAACCAGACCTACTTGAAGACACCCCCTCTTCCCCCAAAAAAGTCAAACCGAACAGCTCCTTAAGGTACCAGAGGCCGAACAATATACGATACCAAAACTATGGCCTTGCTGCCCAGGAGGACATAAATGTGCCATTAAGTGGTAGTCACATTTCTCCCACCCAGGCAGAGTGCTGTAAGGCCAACACAAGTCCTATGAGTAACAGAAGGGCAACAGCGCTCAGAAGCTGAGGCCATGGGTCATATGAAAAGGAAGGTCATCATCGTCATCAATATGCAAGTCTGCGAGAAAAGTAATGGACATGACGAAATCCAGGAGCTGCATGGGGTCAATATCTTCCGGGTCCTCCATGTGAAGCTGATGAAACACAGGGTCAAGATATAGTCACACATTAAACACAACACATTTATAAATATCCCAAAATGCCATTTACCAAATGCGCAGACTGACGACGGTGCACTTCGTCGTGCCAATAAATGCACTCCGATTTGAAGGGGCAGCAGCCATGTCGCAGAAAATAACTGCATCTTCTTTTACTAGAAGACACACAGGGTTAGGGGAGGGGTTAAGCTTTAAAAAAAAAAAAAAAAAGGTATATATATAATTTTTTTATTAAAAGTACTGACCTGCATTTTTCCTTGAAGGAAGCAATGAGCGTTTCCTTTGCCGGTCCTTCTACCCAGTAATTATGAGGCACGTAGAACGCAGATTTCACTCTGCATGCAGGGCAACCCCTTACGAAAAATAATTACAAGACGTATCAAAGCCCTGCCAACAGGCAGCCCAAACTAATATCTGGAGTAATGTCTGGATATCCAATATCTGGAAAAATACATACTTAATGACTTCCTCCTGCAAGTCTTTTGTTTTCCTCCATGTAACAATACACCTTAAACAGAAGGAGTGATTGCAGCTGGGCAGGATGCCAAAGCGTCGCTCATCTGCACTCAGCTTCTCATAGACCTTCTCCATGCAGATGCCACAGGTCACTTCTTTACTTTGCAAGTAGGCTTCCGTTTCCTCCTGGTCTTCAGAAGCAGCACCACCCCCACCGGCACTACTTTCTGTAGACTCCTTTGATGATTCCTTAAGAAGAAAAGTTTCAATTTGCAAGTCAAAAATAAATTAGCCATGCCCTTGAGAATGTAAAGTCAAAAGATTGAGACCTGTTTGTTGACGTTTACGGCAGATGCTTGAGACACGTCTGAACACTGAAGCAATTCCTGGCAAGCCTCGAGAGCAGATTCAGCAACTGACAAATGACAGACAACCCAGTTATTCTTCAAATGAAAAATGACAGACACGGAGTGCTCAATATAGATAGGGATCCCATACCATATTTGATTAGATGATCACGTGGCCGTTGTGTAGCCCTGTTGTGCTGTGGGTTTAAGCTAGAGCGCGATTCCCGGAGGTCTCCATTGAGGAGACTACGGGCTTGAGAGAGTGCAGGCTCAGACCCTCGTCGGCTGGGAAGGCCGTGGCTGGAGCTGGTGAAATGGAGCTGAGGTACAGAACTTCTTCTGCTTGTGAAAGACGCATCACCTCCAGTCACAGGGATATGAAGATATCTGTAGGGAACAGTCGGTTTTACTAGTTTGAAAACCATATCATTTTATTAACCTGAGGAAATAGGGCTTGTATGTCATCGCAATGACCGCCTCCCTTTTGGAAGCACAGGAATGTTTATTATGTTAGTAGTAGTGTTTTTTCGGTCATTTTTAAATAATCAATCGTGAAGCGAGTCGTCATTGTGGGTAGACATTGTTGTGTTTCTAGTCTGGCTGATGTAGGTTTTTGGTATAAGCCCGCCCAAGCCTGCCATTGGGCGACTGAAATAGTCGCCCAATGGCAGGCTCATACCATATACTCCTCCCCCTTCAGCCATCCGTTACGTCGCTGCATCCTGGGCATTAGCACCGCCCAAGACGATTGTGATTGGTTAAAGAAACACAAACAAGACGGAGCATGGTTTCCCCTATTCCAGAATGACAGTGATGGACCCAGACCTTTCTCCAGCGCTAAAACCAAGCGTGGAGATGAGTCTGGCTATGCGAGACTATGGAGTTTTATAACTGCCACAGCGATACAAGCGATACGAGTGGCAAAACAACGTTTTTAGGTCAAGGCATATTTATGTTGATTTAGTATTTTTACAGTACCGCCATCGCAAGACCAAATACATGTCATGATGCAGTCTGATGTACAAACCCCACGACAAATGAAGTGTGAAGATTACCTGCAGCGCTCACCGTACCAGCATCCACCTTTCTGATAATAGCGACATATCTGAGCAGACGGTACAGCTGGCCACTCATGCTGATAATGACACCTTGGACCATATCGGCATGAGCCGTTTAAAAAGTGCCTGCAAAACAAGTGAATAGAAGTAGTCCAACAAATCTCAGCGTTTAAGTACATCTTACATGCAAAATACACTCAACAAGGCATTAAATGTGTATCCATATGGGATGGGAGGGGGGGGGGAATACTGTGCCTACAAGTGTTACCACACTTTACACAAGTAAAACAAGTTGAGACGTGGTCTCAAGTTGAGTCATCGTTTAAAAATAGCCTTTCAATTCCCCTGCAAACCCCACTCACACCACTAAGGTAATGGATAATGATTTACAGAGCCGCAGGGCGCCACCATCGGCTAGCACTAACGCCAACGGCACTAACGTCTAGAGACGGGAACAGTTCGGATCAACTGTCCGCAGTTAACGTTTTAAGGCACACATCCTCGGAGCAAATTCCCGCTTTCGTCAAAACATTAACAACCCGTCTAATCCAGAAACAACACAACACAAACTGCAAGACTATGCGTACGTTAGGGGTAAAGACAACCGTTTTAACACGTAAACCATGAAACCCTTACCGACACACTAAGCTAGCGGGCATAGAGGAAACCTGCTCTACCCTCGCGTCCATCCTGCTCATCTTCTGGACTTGCTTCTGCCGCACTCGGATTTCATCAATTAAATAGTTGACAGGCCGTGAACTAATTAATGATGTCGTCTACGAACCAATAGAAACGTGACACTTAACTTCCGTCGACAAGTTTCAATTGTGTGTAGCTGCAGACCGGGGACTTCGAGTGGGCGGGATTACACGACAAACGGGGCGGGATTACTGTCAATTACTTTACGGTCCGACCAATCAGAATGCTTGGATGACGTGTCAATCAAATGTTAACCCCACCAATCACAGTCTAGAATCAGCTGTCAATCAACCAAACTCGCGAATTGTTTCACACAGCACCGCAGACGGGTAATGGCATACTCTGCACAATTGCGATATATATGTAAAACGAACAGGATTTGTAAAATTCCCTCAAGGTTATTTTTAGGAATTAGAGCAGTCTTCACTCTTTGGAAAATAATGTATGGTAACTTAAAAAGATGTTTAATGCATTTTCTAAATAAAAAGTGGACAGCCCGTCGTGGTATAGCCTATTCGGTAGGCTGCCTTACTTGTCACACAAATACAGCCGAATGTTTCAAACTTATAATTACTTATTTCATCAGAATCAGAATGAGATTTATTGCCAGTTAAGTTTTCACTTTCAAGGAACTTGCTTTAGTGTGGATGGTGCATACAATGAAGAGGAACTATCAGGGACATAAATATAAAATTGAAATATTACAATAAGAAAATCAAATAAAAACTATGTAACTATACAAATAACACATATGTACAATGTGTGCACTATGGGAATGTGCGCGGGGGGGGGGGGGGGGGGGGGGGGGGGGGGGGGGGGGGGGGGGGGGGGGGGGGGGGGGGGGGG
>JAOPJH010000001.1:16508642-16520595 GCA_027122575.1 Merluccius polylepis | reverse complement strand
CACACACACACACACACACACACACACACACACACACACACACACACACACACACACACACACACACACACATTTACACATACATACACACACACACACACACACACACACTAGTGATTGTACATCACTTCCAGAATAAAAATCATGTGGTGTCCAAGAATGGTAGCAGATTGTGTTTAATGACATTTATTTTTAATAGTTTAATGCATGCGTTTCCTTTAATTGAACTTAATTACAACTTAATTAAGGGTCATAACTACTATCCAACATCGGACATATTATTCTAAAATATGCAATCGTAAATGCATGAGAACTTTGCACAGCACACAATCAACATAACATTCCCTCCCCTCTGTAACGCTGTGCCTTACGATCCAAACAATAGCACACTGAAACATAACTTCTCATAACTCAACTCACAACATAGAATACCAGCCGGCTTACTTTGTCTTCATTTTACCTCCAGACCTGTGACAGGATCAAGCAGTCCGCTGCGGGCACCAAGCGCCGTGTGTTCATCGTAGAAACCATGGGCGGCTACTGTGGCTACCTGGCCACCATGGCCGGCTTGGCTGCCGGGGCAGACGCAGCCTACATCTTTGAAGATAAGTTCAACATTAAGGACCTGGAGGTGGGATCACGGAGATACACGCATACCACAGCATTCTTCAGACATGTTTTTTTGAGGTATTTGAACTTGAAAATAAATGTGAATTTACTTTCCAGGTGAACGTGGAGCATCTTCTGCAAAAGATGAAGACAACGGTAAAGAGAGGGCTGATTCTCAGGTATGTTTGCTGTTTTTTTCGTCTTGATCAAGGTTCTGGTGCTTTTGTATACATATGCTTTGATCAATGTTCAAAACGTGGATAAAAGCCACTATGGGTAAAACTGCTGTATGTTTTATGACCACGCCTCTCTCTTTTCATCCATTCATAGGAATGAGAACTCTAATGCCAACTACACCACCGACTTCATCTTTAACTTGTATTCGGAGGAGGGCAAGGGGGTGTTCGATTGCCGAAAAAATGTCTTGGGACATATGCAGCAGGTCTGTTAGCAGTGCTAGAGTTTAATTTTGCACTTTTTAACTATAACACTATTATTATTATTAATAATAATAATAATAATAATACTTATACTTTGCTCATTCTGTCTGAATTCTGAATATCCTCCCGTAGGGCGGAACCCCGACGCCTTTTGATAGAAACTTTGGCACAAAAATGGGCGCCAAGTCTGTCGTATGGCTGACTGAGAAGCTGAAGGAGTGCTATAGACACGGTAAGCACAACTCAGAGGTTTCAGTGAGATCATGTGCTCTTCAGAGGTTGATCCACACCAAGGGATCGGCATAATGTTCTGTTGTTTCAGCGATTCCATCAAGTGGTAAAGGATCTGTTTGAATCTTTCTTTAGGGCGCATCTTTGCGAACACACCAGACTCTGCCTGTGTGCTTGGCATGAGGAAGAGAGCCCTCCAATTCCAACCCCTCATCGATCTGAAAGCGGAGACCGATTTTGAGTAAGACCCATTACAACATTGTAGCATTGTTTTGCTAAAACTGCGGACACACAAAGCGAATTACGTTGATTATAATGCTTGTGTGTGTGTGTGTGGTTCAGGCACCGCATCCCCAAGACACAGTGGTGGCTGAAGATCAGGCCCATCATGAAGATCCTGGCCAAATACAACATCAAACTGGACACGTCTGAGCATGCTGACATGGAGCATGTGATCAAGAAGTCTCATTTGGTGAAGTCTGAAGTGAAGTAGACCCTACAAAAGACTTGCTAAGCATCCTCCATTAAACATGCTGGGTTTTATTTGCGTTAGCCTTAAGGAGGAGACTTTCTGTCAACTGTCAACGTTTCCTGCACTTCCACTTTTTGCCGCTCACACTTTGTGTTCAATGAACCCATTTTGTAGCCGGTTGTTTTTGTGCACTTCAAGAACAATATTAAATGTGTATCACAATTATGACAGAAGTGTCTTTTTTATGATTTCCTAGTATACATGAAATTTTCTCCAGGTTAGTTTGTAACAGTGGAGGACACCCAGCTGAGCAGTCATCCTTTTATATATTGTGACCAGTGTGAACATCACATGTTGAACATCAGGACAAACATGTAGGGGACATGTTTGTCCTTGTCCTTGTCCTTACAGACTTGTATGTGACACGGGGTTGATTGTAACAAAGAAACAAGGTTGAAAGTAAAAACTACATGAGATTATTACTTTAAAATGGAACTGGCCAATATCGACGTGACAGCTGTTGTGTACCACATACTGTACAAGATCAAGGCATATTTGTACAAAACTACCAAAAATGTTGTAAAAAAATGAAAACGACCAAACTACCAAAGATTGTAAAACTCTTGGTAGCACCCCCTTTTTAGTCCTTTATTAGTAACTCTCTCCAATTACAATAATGTCGTGTCTAGATATGAATAATATGTATAACATTTGCTTTTAAGCTCAGCATAAATAGGTTAGGTTATGGGGAACATAAATGTTTAGTCCGAATATTTTTTAGGTTCATCATTTTTGTGAGCTAGGGCCTAAATAATACATGCCTATGCAGCTTCTTGCATTCATCAAATAATACGAAAGCATGCATTTGAAAATATGTTTCAAAAATATAGACAGTAGGACTACGCCTGATTTTTAGATTCTGAAAAAGTAAAGTATAGGCAAAAAAAAAATAGTGATTGTATCTGTATGTGTCTGTATGTAGCCTATCTAATTCAGGATTTGCACATTGTTAAACACATTTTTTAAATTGTTTATTGCAAATAATAAACAAAGGATTGTAGTACTTTTTTAACTTTCGGAATATCCCCCTCGTCGTCTTAACTTCCCAGTGAGTGTCGCCATTCATACACTTTACACTAGACGGCCTTTACACTGAATCATCACAAAAATACAATACAGCACAAAAAACACCACCAATGTTGTTCTTGCATGATGTTGCATGCATAACTCTCGTCGTGGGTGGAGCACGTAGACCTTCAGGGTGACTGTAAAAAACGTGTGTGTGTATGTGTGTGTGCGTACAGTTAATAAATGGAGGAAACAGGAAAAGGAAACGCGGATCCTAAAGGTCACAGGAGTCGCAATGCCAGCCGGGACGTTGGAGGACTGTGTGTGCTGCCTGCGCCGAGGCAGCAAGGTGCGTGTCCCCCAGTGTCCGCGTCGGTCGTCCGGTCAGGAATGCGCCTCGCTCGCTGAAAACGCTTCGCTAGACGTCGTTGGCGGAATTGCGGAGAAGAAGGAGAAGGAGGAGGAGGAGAACCGCGCTTCGGGGAGGTTTATCGTTCGTGCCGCCAACATCTCGCGTCAAAGTTTGATTTTTCGAGCCGCTAGCCGCCGGGGCCGAGCTAGTTCCCCCCCCTCCAGATTCATACATAGCACTAAGCTAAGCTAGCCGTGTTGTAGCCGTTACTCGCTAGCGAGCCTCTAGCTGGCTAGCTAGCTAAGCAAGCTAGCTCTCCGTGTGTGCAGCCGTTACTCGCTAGCGAACCGCTAGCTAGCTAGCAAGCTAGGTCTCCGTGTGTGTCGCCGGACTTACCCCAAGCGGGCCAGCCGGAACCGGGTCGACCTGCTGCTGCTGGTGCTGCGGCACACGGGCGGTACTTCCAGGGGGGGGCCCGGGGGGGTGGCAACAGGCCGGTGGTCGGGGAGAACGGGACCGGGAGGGGGGTTAGACGTGCGCCAGGAGCGGCTGATGAGTTCGGACCAGGGCGGAGAGCCGCCGCTGCTGCAGGAGGAGGCTGACCCGGGACCCGACGCCGGGGGGAAGGACGAGGCTCCGCTCGGGACCGAGGACGGGCCAGGCGGCGGCATGGTGAGTGTTTGAGGCCTTCACATGCTAAGCGAAACCTGCCGTCATTGGGGTTTTTTGTTTTAGCGCGACCCCCATGCGCGGTTCGCTCGCTAACCCGACGACGACACGACGTCGTGGCCTTATTGGTGATATCGTCGGTATATCGAAGTTAGCGATGTGGATATCGAGACTATGGCGGCGATACGCCGTGTCGTCGATTTCATTCAATCGCAAGTTATTCACTCGCGCGGTCGTTTCTTGCTTGATTGTCCACACACCCAAGTGGACGGTTTAAAAGGTGTATGTTGGACCATCCGGCAGAAGCAGATATATATTATTATTAGCAGCCATGTCCCAGCCACAGGTCTTCCCACCCCCCACCCCCCCATATGGCTAACATTAGCTTAGCCACCGTGCAAGAGCGAGCAAGCTCATTAAGTAGTTTGCTGAGTAATCATTGGCGTGGCGGACGTGGTGCCGGCGGTGTGGGACCGCGGCGGGGCTGGTTGTGCTCGGGGGTCGGTGCGGGTTTGGGTCACATACTGTGGATGAAAGATACACGACGGATAAGGACGTGATGAGCCGCCATTCATCGGGCTAACATGACGCCTAGCGCGCCGCGGGACGGCTAGCTGCATAACATGCGCTGGCCTAGGCTACGCAGTGCGAGTCAGCTGACTTTACTTGGCTGGCTAGCGCCTGTAACATAATTTGTCAGTCATGTGGTTTTTTTTCCTGTTTTTTTTAACGGTTTACGTTGATTTTTATATCGGTTGTAACCCAAGACTTCCCATCCGACGTTTTACCGTCGGTGCCTAAATGGTTTCTAGTGTTTTATAATAAAAATGATAAAAAATAATTGGTGAGAGAAATTGGCTTGGCCTTGGCAGCTGTTCTTGTCAGGCCAGGGCTTTTTGTAAAAAGGTGGGTCGTTTGGTCAAGGAAACTTGCTAACTACAACATTGAGTTGAGTAACTTTCTGTAAATCTATATTTTTTTTAAACAAGATTTCCATGATTTATGTTCTATGCATTTTAATTTCAGCCGAAGATCATTCTCCATGCTCAATTATGCTATTCCTATTGCTTATGCTATTTGTTATGGGTAGTCAACCCATGGGTATGGTTAACACCATTTTGATTTTATAATTGATGGCATTGTTAGTTAAAACAGAAATTGAATATTTCTTTTAGTTTAGGGTTAGGGTTATCGTCTGTGTTTACAGTTCAACGGACTGCAGTGTTTCAAAATTGTAGGTCTAATTGTTATTTCTGATGATTAGAAAACAAAGTACTTTACATTAATAATTAATACTTGTGACATTTGTAAACCTTGTTTATTTATAAATTGGACTAAAAGGAAATCCATACCCATGAGCAGTAATACACTCAAACATAGATGTTAGAATGGGCTTGTTGCATCTAATGGTGATGGTCTTTTGCTTACATTGCTATATAACTGACTGACTAGAGGCTGTTTGTTAAGCTTAGCTCAGAGTAACATTTACTAACACAATTTGCATACTTGTAGTGTAACTTACTGCAACGCCTTTTTGCTGGATAAACGGATGCATTTCCTGTTTTAATATTGACTCTTGTGCTTTTGAAGGTCACCTCCAAGGGAGTCGGTCTGAACCCTAACGCCAAGGTGTGGCAGGAGATCCCTGTGATCCCCAGCGAGGTGGCTGCTGATGCAACTCCCTGGTCACCTTCAGATGTCAATGAGGGTGAGACGAGCAACCTCATTGCAACGAAACACCCCCATTGTCTGAAACATGAACTCCAATTTTGTTTGCCTTTTTGACATTGTAATTGAATAGGGGTTTAACATTTTGGGCTTGATATATGTATGCGCTATAGCAACTCAGACGTGCTGGTTAACCATTGGCAAACTGCCTGTCCTTCATTACAGTGTATTCTGAGCCAAGTGGGTGCAAGCCCTACGCCGCAGGATTCACAGCTCTGGCGGAGGGCTTGCCCGCAGCCAACACTGAGATATCGGTGAATGGAATGGACCCACCGGAGCTGGGCTTCCCCCCTGCCGAGTCCATCACCGGCACCTCAGGTCAGTCCCCATCTATTGGTCTGTGTGGACTAAGGCTGCCATTATTCGTTGACGTCAATATTTTTAATAAATATATATTGGAGTTTTCGACAAAAAATGTAGTGGGGGGGGGGGGGTGCTTCCGAGAAAGAGGCAAGCAATAGCGTAGGGCTATACCCTAAAATTCAAATGGTCGAATTATCGTTCTGATGATGCATCAAATAATAAAACGACAATGAAAATAAAAAATGCGTGTTGCATTCACGCACCTGTGGTGGAGCATAGCTTTGTGATTGACAGGGAAGATGGATTCCCCAAACCAATCAAAAGAGATTCCCTGATTAGTCAGAAATAAGGTGGGAGCTGTCTAAAAGCAAAATTGTCCCATACAGCAGTCAACTAGAAACTAATATTCTTACATTTCGTGCACTGATACCCGAAGGATGACTATGCCATTAACAAATGCACTCAAATGTTAGCTCTCGGATCGATAGAACTTGCCTAGAGCACCTTTTTAATAGACCTACATCAATTGCATTAGGCTTGCATAGTAGCCTAATCATGGGTAAGAGAGCATAATAATTATTAAGATGACTAATGCTTCACAAGGAGACATTTAATGTTTGATCTAATGAGATCTACAACTAAAAACTTTGATTGGCGAACATTGTACAAAGTTCAGTGGGGAACAAATGGGACAATCCATGGTCCAAGTCTAGGGGTTAACTGAAGAATGAAACACCGAAACAATAGCATTAAAGCGGGGCAAAAAGGGGCAATCCCGAGTCAGGTTCAGCAGTTGCCACCGCTAGACCTGCAATGACTTGGACCGCTGAGCTTGCCTTTCGATCCCTGTTTTATAATGCTTTATTGCAGAGTGCTTATTGCAGACTTTGTGTGCTTAAATGACTAGCACACAAAAAATCCCACTCGGCTGGTGACAATTATTCTCTCTGACGGTAGGCCTACTCGGTAGTGCATTTTTGCTGTTCTGTTAAGCTGAATGGTGCCGCAGTTGTTCTATAATACGCTAATACGCATCATTTGGATGTATTTAACATTTTTAATCAGTCAGTTTGTCATGATCGGATGTGAATACCGTGTGTAATCATAGATGTAGGCTATTACTCGTTTTAATTTTAATTGCCGTTTGTTATATGTAGTATATTAGGCTAACGGGAGCCTATATTTTCTGTCAAATTGAATGTTGGCATGAACGGACCTGTTTGTCGTCGGCGGCATATTGTGAAAAGTTAATTTGTTTGTAGAGGCGGTCGGCCATTTAGCCGCAGCAGCACTACGGCCATGAGCAATCACCTGAAAAGAAAGCATACAGGTGCTTTTCTGGAAGGTGGACTGCCAGAAAAGGCAAAAACACAGTGGGCCAATCACACAGAGCGTTTAAAAAAATGTTCCGCCCACTTTACCATTGTCTTTGTATGGTACATTATGCCTGTGCTAAGCTGCTTTCTTTAGCTGATATTATAAAATGGTGTTCCCCTCCCCCCCCCCCCCCCACAGACCTATCAATACTATTTACTAGCACTAGTCTCATGTTATGTTACGGCGGGTTCATGGTCTAGCGCAAGTTATGTAATTGAATCTGGATCGTACATGGACCGAAGTCAGGCCTATATTTGAAAAATGAATTACGTCAGTAATTCGGCTACCGATATTGGATCGGATTTGTCCCATCTCTAACACCTATCAGGCTAATATTAGTATGGCTGTAGTCCATAGGACATCTTGGTTGACTAACATTCGCCCTACTCTTCGAACTTCGAACTCTATGCATTACAATTGAAAGATTGATCAATGAGAGCAGAACATTTCACCTGCCGTGATTAAAACATCAAATCAAATATCATTACCATTGGGGCTGCACAATATGAGGACAAAATGCGATATGCGATAACATTGAATATTGCGATGACGATATGACTTGTGATAAATAAACAAGTATTGAAGTGTGCACAGTTCTAATGTATTGTAATTATATTATAATATTAATGACGCTGTCAACCAATTATTTAAATGAACACTGGTGAAAAAACACCATCAATACTTCAATACCTTTTTAAAAAGTGTACTTTTAAAAACATTTCTTAAGTAAACAGTTTATAAAAAGCTTGCCATTATTACATGAAAATGTACAAATGTATTCAAAATAAGTTAAATCCAGCAAATAAAAATGAGCACTCAACATTTGCTGGTAGATTTGGTAAGTAGACCTACTTAAAAATAATTACAGAAAACGTTGAAGGACAAGGACATTGTAATTAAACGTATGGAAATTATATTTCCATAAAAAACTACTTCAGAGCTCTAAACAATCTAATATTGCATAGTTTAACTATTGCCAGATAAACACCCACCAAAATGGTACATTTCACCTGGTGCACCCAGAAACACCTCTTCAAACTAAAAGCGCAATGGTAGCGCCCATCCTGCACTCGGTGAGGAATAATATGGAAGTACATTTGTTTGTTAACAGGAGGGTTGGGTCGGTTCACTATTAAGCAAAACACCGGACCGGTATACCGATTTTTACCACTAGGTGCCGCTCCAGAGTTGGTGGCGGTAATGCAACTACACTGTGCTTCACTAAAGAGTATAGCGAAGAACAGTGAACAACAGGTGTTTTTATCTCGCAACAACCATTCAACTTCTAAAGCTTAAACATCAAAATAATAAATAAAACAATTTTGGGGTGTACATCTTTCGTCAGTTTCAAATCCAAAATGTCGTCATATTGGCATATAGGTTTCTTTGAGAATAACTCTGTCACGTCACCAAACACAACGTCCCCCCACCTCTACTGAAATTTGATGACCTTCATGTTGCCAGCTCGACACTACTTGCGCACTTTCTGTGAAACTAGTGGCTCCGTTAGTCCGTTTATAACACAATACAAGTTGGATCTAGGCTACTTTTTTATTTGCCAGAATGTCTCATAATGACAAATGAATCAAATCAAACCGGTTTAGGCTCGTACACCTGACTGAACCGGCAAAACTGGAAATCGACCCAACCGTAGATAACAGTTTGAATTTAATTTAACATGTCTCATTTAATGCACTGGTTAATGTACCAACTAAGAAGTACAAACAAAGGTAAATAAATCTAAACTTTACAATATGTCGTTAATACACGGCAAGTGTTGCTGAACTTTTCACCTGTATAGAGATATTCAACGAGAAGCGCTCGGAGCGGCCGCACAAAAAAGGTGGAGCACTCTGAAAAAAGACGCTGGGTGCAGCTCTTTTTCTCTAGGTGGCGAACAATTGAAAAAAACATCTGCCGCTCAGAAAAACATGCTATATGGTCACTCAGCCTTAGGCTACCTTATTTTAGTTTGTTTCGCAATGTAGGGATATAATGTCAACAATGGCATTATGATATAATTATATAAAAGAATGAATGATAATGACTGATGCAGTTGAGAAGTGTATAGCAATGTGTCCGACACAACACACACAATTAGTTCATTTTATAGGCTATGCCAGATCCATAAATATTATTTTAAATGATTAAGAATACAATGTACATGCAATGTCAATAAAATGGTCTATCTAACAAGGACAACAAATAACAAGATTATCAGAAAATCACATGTTTTTGTTGGACAGGCTGTAATAGCATTAAAGGATATGCAATACCGAACTTGAAGGAAATAATTAGGATGGCATACAAGAAATGGCTGATGGCAAGATATTGCCAAATCACCAATTACTGCCAATTACTCAATCCACGCATCTCTAGTAAATACTGTCTCAACCCACTGACCATTTGGCCTCATCTGGCCTTTTGGGCTACAGCTGAGGAGCATCAATACTATAACTTCATCAATGAGCATCATTAGCAATGCTTATTGTCAGGGCTAAAATTTAAGTCAAACCAGGTTTTCTTTTTAATTAATATGTATTTATGTATTTATTTAGTTGAACCCAAGGCGGAGGAACCACCAGTCTCTTCTGAGAACTTGCGTGATTCTCTGAAGAAGGAGCTGGAGTTTTACTTCTCCCGGTAAGTTCCAGAAAGTTTGATGCACTTGTTTCTGTTTTGCAGAGCCCTTTTCCTACAATGTTTTCCTTGCTCTATTGTCCTTTTAGGGAAAACCTCTCGAAGGACTTGTACTTGATGTCCCAGATGGACAGCGACCAGTTTGTTCCCATTTGGACCATAGCGAGCATGGAGGGTATCAAGGCCCTCACCACGGACATGGATCTAATCCTGGACGTCTTGAGATGTGAGACAACAATGAGCGACATTACGCCCTTTTTTGGGGGGGGGGGGGGGGGGTCTGAAATGTATTGCATCTGGCTTGTACGCGACTTGTAGATGTTGACGATTGACCTCTTGACTTCAGCCTCTCCAATGGTCCAAGTGGACGAGAAGGGGGAGAAAGTGCGTCCAAATCACAAGCGCTGCATCATTATCCTGAGGGAGGTCTCGGAAACCACTCCTGTCGAGGTGATTCGCAACTTTAGTTTTGATGTGGGAGTGGGGGGTGGCACTTGATAAAATATGCAAGTAAATAATGTAGTGACTTGTGTCTCCCTCATGGTCGTTGCCACATAACGTCTTTGTCCTACATTTTTTTCAGGAAGTGGAGTCTCTTTTCAAAAACGAGAACTGTCCGAAGGTGATAAGTGTCGAGTTCGCGCATAACAACAACTGGTACATCACATTTCAATCTGATACTGACGCACAACAGGTAAGCAACTCTGACTCTCACTTTTTTTTAGTATATTGTGGGTATTGTGAATTGACTCTAATTCCAACATTTTCTCTTTAGGCATACAATTACTTAAGGGAGGAAGTCAAAACATTTCAGGGAAAACCAATCATGGTGAGTCGCATTTAGATAGTCTTTATTGTACTTTAAGGCTCAACTGGCTGTTGGGGAATTCATTTAATTTTTTATATTTACTAAACTTCTATTACCTTCCTGTTTTTTTCTTCCCCATGAACCCTAATGCTGTATAGGCAAGGATAAAGGCAATCAACACGTTCTTTGCCAAGAATGCCTACCGGAGCATGGACAACAGCATGTATGCCCAGCAGTCGCAGGCCCAGTCCCAGTACAACTCTCCCCTCTACATGCAACATATCTACCCACAGCAGCAGTACCCCGTCTATGGCATCGTTCCCCCCACTTGGACGCCGTCCCCCACCCCGTATTTCGAAACCCCTCTGGTGAGACTCGCAGTAACGGTAGTGTTGGGTGCATGAAAAGAGTAACCAAACACAATCATCGAAGCTCTGTCCTTCTGTATGGTACTAGTTTCAGTCAATCGTAAAATGTCGCTGAGGTTTGAGTTACTCTTAAAGGTGCAGTGTGTAGGATTTAGGGGCATCTAGCGATGAGGTTGCAGATTGCAACAAACTGAATACCCCCTCACCCCTCCCTTTTCCAACACTAGGAGAAGCTGCGGTGGCCTGTACTGGCCACTCACGTAAACTAGTACTCATCAAGCAAAGCATAAACAATTCCAAAAATATTGTATTTTTGGCCGTGTAAATATAAAGGGCTCATTGTATTTTTAATTTTCGCATTAATGTTGCAAACAGCGTTTTCTGTCTGCAATTTGTAGCTATCCCATCGTCTGGGTTTCATAATACTTTTGCTTCTACACAATCAAATATGTAGGCTACCTTCTATTATTAAGTTACTTTTTCTATGAATGCTTCCTGCATTTAATTCCTGAGCTAATGCCACCTACAGTATCATCAGTTTTTTTAGTTTAGTTTTTTTATACAGAACACTTTCCACTATTTCTCCGTTGATGATGTAACAATTGAGGGTGCAGTAGGGGCACCTATGATTATTATTATTATATAATTATATAATAAAACAAATGGCATTTGGGATGCCAAACATTATTTCTAAATCTTAAACCCCCCCCCCCTTTTTTATTTTTTTGCATTGCTGAAACACTGAACACCATTCAGAGGGGATGTCAAATAAGCTATCGAAGGACAAGCAAACCCTCAACTGTTTAAATAGCTTCGTGTGTGTGTGTGTGTGTGTGTGTGTGTGTGTGTGTGTGTGTGTGTGTGTGTGTGTGTGTGTGTGTGTGTGTG
>JAOPJH010000001.1:16497291-16508542 GCA_027122575.1 Merluccius polylepis | reverse complement strand
GTGTGTGTGTGTGTGTGTGTGTGTGTGTGTGTGTGTGTGTGTGTGTGTGTGTGTGTGTGTGTGTGTGTGTGAGACTTCCTTTATTGGGATGTTGGCATTCCTGCTAGTGGTCAACCGTTGGTGGCTATTTTTCCTACAATGGCAAGATTTGTAAATTTTTGAGTTTTTGTTTTACTTGCAGGCCCCCTTTCCTAACAATAGCTTCGTGAATGGCTTTGGCTCTGCTGGACACTACAAAACTGGATCAAACTCTCTTAATATGACTCGACCCTTCAACAGAAACCGGTAAGCAATCCTTTCTCTGCTGGATGTCGTCCACTTGAGTTCCTGGTGTTGTGGTTTTAACAGAATCTCCATTCACCCTTTTCTAATGGGAATGTCTTGCCACATGCCTTACCATTTACAGTGTTGCACATCAAAAGGATCATCAATCAGCAATACAATGTCCAAAATGTCTCCCCGCCTGTGATTTCAAACTCTGTGCTCCCTATCTTCTTGCTGTGCCCACAGTGTGCCCCTCTATTCAAGAAAGAATGTAATAAATGCCTTCAGGTACAAACTATTACGCAATAAGCTTCATCACCCCGTCCGATCATCCCACCATGCTACTGCAGCCAAATGCCCTCTCTTCTGCTAGTTAAACTATTGTAGCATTTATCACCATTTCACCATCCTCCCTGGTTGTTCCTAGGTAGTGCACATCCTGATATCATCTTAATTCTCATCTCCTGTGTAACATCTAACACCCTTCTCTTGTCACTCGCACCATCCATTTGGTTTTTGTCTTGTGACGACTCTTTAGTAATGCAGTTTCACACGACAAATGTGACTTCAAAGGGTTTAGTGTGTCTCTAATGGTGTATAGTAAATGTAAGTGACTACAAGTTGGCCTCGCTGGCCTTAATTCCATAATGGTAGCATTTTAAATGATCAGCAAAGAACTTGCAACCATGCAAATTAGGTTATTTGTACATGGTTGTTTTTTTACAATGCACAAGGTTAAAGGTTGCATCTCCCACCTCGGACCCGATGATGAGATCATGATGCGCATAGAGGGTAAACAGGGTGTGGAGTGACTGGCTTTGTCTGTTTTTCAGCCCCTCCCCCCTCCCCCTCTCCACCACCCACCTCTCTATACTCTCCCTCTTTTCACTCCCTCTTTTCTTTGCCCAACAAAGTCACGAACCTTCACACCTAACCCAATGAGCGTTCAGATTATGAGATCTGAGGGTTTGAGGAAAAAAATTTAAAGGTTAATTATATCTCCTAAACATGAATTCACTTGAGCTCTTTATGTTGGGCTGGCTTTAGTTGCTTAATTTCCTTTATGTTTGGGAATTACATTAAGTACAAAGCAACTTGGATTATGACAATATATAGCCGTCAGTAAAAAATCTTGCATCCCTGCACATTTCCCCTCTCTGACATAGCATGTTGTCTTAATCCTACCTGCAAAAGGTTTTTTTTTCAAATGTTTATATTGTATGTGGATTTTTTTATTGTGTTTACCATTTAACTATAAAATGTGTCCGGTATTCCTCCTTCCTCTTGCAACAGGAACCATGTGAAGCCCCAGGGGAGGACGGGCGAGGTGGCCCCTGCGTCAGTCACATCAGTCCCTCTGGAAAGTCTGACCGGCCTGCGGAGTCCCCAGCCGTCTGCTTGTGTCTCCAACAACACCACTACGAACCATGGCAACAACCCTGCCCAGACACCCACTGACCTGGCCGCTGCCTTTCCACATCTCTCTGCCGCTACTTCTTCTCTGGACCTAAATGATGACTGCAACATGGCTGCACGTGGCCGGTAAGCTTTTGAACCCGACGGGCATTGATAATGTAGATTTCAAACCCACTCAAGGCTGTGTAGCACATTTCATATACAACAGCGCTCATTATAACGCTCATACACAACAACGGTACTAGCTTAAAAATACCAAAGGTATCATGGGTTAACCATGGGGATGTCTCTCCTCCTTCCTAAAACTGTTTGGCCAAAGCGCTTCTTTTTTTTTTTTTCATCTGTTAAAATTTGAGCTGAAAAGGGGGGTTTACTTCAACGGCATGAGTTAGCATTTTGAGTTAGCTTTGTTACTGACGACACATGCTGGTGCTTTGCTTGTCTTTCCAATGCAGGAGGAGTACTACCTACAGAGGAACACGGAGGAGGCGAGAGGATGACCGCATTACGGTGCATGCAATTTTTTAAATTTGTTTCAACTTTTTCTTGTCAATGTTTCACAATATTGACCCCATGAAGAAATATTTTGCGCATAGAGGGAAAATGTGGCTGTGAAATAACTGGCTTTGGGTTTCCTTCTGTCTCTTGTCCTCTATACACTCATTCCTCCATCTACTCTTTGCCCCCAAATTTGGAAAATTTCACAGCAATCCCAATGAGCGTTCAGATTATGAGATCTGAGGGTTTGAAAGATACAAATAAAATAAATGAAACGATCAATTTATTCAGTTAATGTAAACCTACCTAAAACGGACCTGTGACGTTGACACTTGGCTTTACTCTTTCAGAGGCCTGCCGTGCCCATCGAGGTCAAGCCATCTCCACCCAAGTTTGACTTGGCGGCCACCAACTTTCCCCCTCTCCCTGGCTGTGTGGTGAGCACGCAGGGCGAGCCGGTGCTGGAAAACCGCATGTCAGATGTTGTACGTGGTTTGAACAGGGACAAGGTACAAAAAGTGGCATCTCCTTTTTGTCATTACCCACAATGTGGGCTATTGTTGATCTCAAGGGAAGAAATTGATCTTTGCATGTCTTACTGTCTCATAGACGGAACAGCCCAATAAGGAAGCTGCTGTGACCGCTGCCCCGGCACATAGCCCTGCGGTGGAGGAAGCTGTCCATGTCCCCTCTGTTTCCCAGAACACAAGCAAACCTGTTGCACAGCCACTTGGACCCCCAGTGCTAAAGTAAGACACCTCATTGATTACAGTACTGCATTCAGGATCTTCAGAAATCACCGTATGCCCTGAAAGAGAACCGACAATTAAATCTCCTCCTTTTGGAATAGCGCCCCACGTCCGGAGAAGAAAATCGAGAGGCCCGATCCTCCGGTGCCAAAAGTGACCCCCATGGCGCCCCCCCCTCCGGCCATGACCACTAGCCCAGCGTCTACGCAGCCTGTGGTGGCCCCCCGGCCACAGTCCATTGCTGCCCCCACACCGGCCAAACCCAGTGCTCCAAGCCCTGCTGCAGCCACCATCGCCCCACCCGTACAGGTCAGAATGTTGCTCTTTAAAATATTCGATTGGCATGCATGGCCCCTCCCTGCTACCAAGGAGTACTTTTACAGTTACAAATGTTTCTCAACTCGGACCCGATGAAGAAAGCTTTTGCGCATAGAGGGAAATGTGGCTGTGAAATGACTGACTTTAGGTTTCCTTCTCACTCTCTACTCTATGAACTGTCTTGTGTTTCTCCATCTACCCTTTACCCCTAAAGTTGGAAACTTTCACAGCAATCCCAATGAGCGTTCAGATTATGAGATCTGAGGGTTCAAAAGAGAAAGAAAGACAGGTTTACATGACTGAATACATTGACCATCTAACACGTTTGTTTCTCTACCTGGATCCAGGAGCCACGCAAGCTCAGCTATGCCGAGGTATGCCAACGACCACCTAAAGATCCCCCTCCTGCAGCGCCGGCCCCTGCTTTGGCCCCTGCATCCTCCCCCACAGTCGCGGCGCCCGGTCAGCCACTGCGCGAGCTGCGGGTGAACAAGGCAGAGGAGCCAGGCTCCAGCGTCAGTCCCGAGGAAAAGCAGGAGAAGGCCCACGACCACGAGGGAGGCTGGGAGTGCAAAGAGAGTCGAGCACCACGTGAACGCGACGGCCAGGGCCACTACCGCAGGAACGGCCCCCGGGGAACCGGGGGCCTCAAGTTCCGAGACCAGAGACGCCCCCCTCCTGCCCGCCGCAGCTCCCCGCAGGGGGGCTACAGACACACTGGCAAAGAGCAGAACATCCCGCCTGTATCGCCAAAGTAAAACAAAAACAAACTTGATTATGAATGGAAAAGATGATGGAATATATACATATATATAAAATATATATATATAAAAATAACCTATAAAAGCAACAACCTTATGGTAGCCACCTCCCCCTGCCCTGGAACTTTGTCCAAAGAAAAGCTTTTCAAATGACAATAAGACTGGGGACATCCAGAACTAAAGAGGAAGCATGGGGGAACTTTTGAGAGTGAATCCAAAAGGAAAGGAAAAAAAAGAAGAGGTTGGGTTTTCCTTCAGCTTTGCTGGGGAGAGGTGGGGTGCTGGCCCTGTAACTGGCCCTCCACCCGCTTGATTTGAAAGAATAGATGTTGGTCTGCAACAACCATATGCACTAAGAAGAAAAGGAGATGCATATATGTTATGTACATATACAAAGATATCACTAATGCGCAATGAGACATCAGTTGTTGTTTTTTTCTTTGTTCCCTGTGTGCTTGTGGTTGCGAGAAGGGTTTACTGATGTTGATGTATGCATTGATTGTTAAGCAAGCAGTTTTGAGTGCTACACTTTGAGTATAATGAAATGGCTGATTTTAATGTGTTTTTTTTTTCAAATTAATTTCAATTTCTGCCGCAAATCTGAATCATTGTCCTGAAACTGACGATGTGGTCGTCTTATGTACGATATATATAATAATGAAGTGTGTGCTAAAGCGGTATTTTTCTTTTTTAGCCAGGTATAGATGGGCACCAATGCACCTGTGAGAAATGGTAATGAAAACCAGTTGTTACCCATGTGGCTGTCAGGAGGGTGATTAAGTTTGAAGCTAAAATCTACTCTAGATTTCCCACAAGCCTCTAAAGCCTATGGACCCAGCGAGCCTACTTGCTGGGTCCAAAATTTGATTGTTATAGGTAGATTCATCTCTTTAAATCTCCTCCCACTAATGGATTTGGAACATACACATGGTATCAGTCTCTCTGTTTACGTGTTTCCACATAATAGGACGGTAACTTTTTGTTTTTGTTTTTCAAAGAAAATAAGGAATATGCTAATGGTCAGATATAAATGTTATGCGCTAAATGGTATGGTCTAGACTTGGCTTATCCACATGAAACCCCGGCTATCAAGGTTAAGTTGATCTTTGTGTATTTGTTCAAGGGTATAGTGTCAAAAGTAGGCTGTAGACTTCTGTTGCCAAGGATGACGAACATGTGGCAGCCACTCAAGGGTATACGAAGATCTGACCATTTCCATGTGCTATGTGCCAGCTGCCTATGATCATAGTTAATAAATAAAGGTAACGGATTTTCTACTAGAAAACATTAACCTTTTTGACAGTCTGCAAAGTAAGGTAGTCTTTCAGGAGTTATATGGGGCCTAGTTAAACTAGAGCCTTGAAGAAAAAAAGTAGTAGAGGTATAGTTGCCTATGCTTATTGTGATAACCCTTCAATAGAGGCGTGTGGGAGAATGTATTGTTCTAATTATGAGCTTGCAGAGGAAAGCTTTTGTTGAAAGCTTCACCAGATTGTGTTGTGGTTTTTAGGTTGAGTTTTCAGTTTGACTTAGATTTTACAGTTTCACTCACTGTATGTTTTATTTTATTTAATCCCCCAGTGCAACGCTTTTTCCCCCAATCTTGGTAGGCTGGTTTCCCCAAAGTTGTGTGAAATCGCATTGGCAAACAAAAAAAACTTCCCCAAAAGAAATCACTCACAAGATATTGTATATTGTTTGCAATTTTCAGTTGAGAATAACTGGTGCGTTGACTTTGGGTTTAGTGATGCAGTAAATGAGTAATCAATTTACTGTGGCTGTTATTACTTTTTAATTGCGTTTGAGCAGCTAGTGATTTAGTGTAATACAAATAATTGCACTAACTTGTTTTTAAAGGAGAATCTTACTCATAAGTAATGTGAAATCATTTTAGAAACATGGTAATGATATTGATGTTGACAGACTTGCAAAAATCTGCAGGAATCTCTTATTTTTCTTCATGTTTGGGTTATTTTTCGTTGATTTGGGTGGGATGGCAAAAGGAAATATAGTAATGGATCGATTTAAGTGTTTGAGACACAATTCTAGGCCTGTATGAAATGTCACAAAAAAATAAATTATTTTGATTTGGCATTTGGATGTGTCACTTTGTCTGCCTCTTGTGGTTGCCTTTTATTCTGCTGCTGAACATTTGTCCAAATTAGCTTCATGACATTTAAAGTACCCCAGAGCCTCCAGCTGCCTGGTCCCAGGACGGGCGCTGAGGGCCTGGCATGCCCAGCATCTGACCACCGAGTGGTACCTATATTTGGCAACCAGCGGGGAGACCCCCCAACAGGCTGTCAGATGCTGCGATAACGGGAGACATTTTATAGCCGATCACCCTACTATATGAATATCTTGTGTATATATGCGTTCCCTGTACTATATAAATAGATATCTTGTGTATATATATGTGTTCACTGTACTACATAAAAAGATATATTGAATATGTGTTCACTGTACTATATAAATAGATATATTATATATATGCGTTCACTCCTACTATATATAGATATAGTGTAGGCTATATATTTCACTATATAAAGGCCTATAGATATAGTGTATATATTTCAATATATATATAGATATACTGTATATATTTCAATGTACCATATATAGATATATAATATAGATATAGATATAGCGTATATGTGCGTTGGGGACGAGCGTAGGCCAACCTTAAAATAGAAGGTGTGGCCGTGGCAGTGACGTCACCGTGTTTATGTCCAACAACAAGCAAGCAAAAACGGTGCTCGCTACAGACGTGGTAATCGTAGACGATTAACGGTAAGTAAACCAATTCTTATGGCTTGTCGTCTGTTAAAGTTGTGACATTCAATTATGTTAGGTTGCAGACGGTTACTTTTGCGAGATTCCGGACGCTAGCTAACAAGTTAGCTTGAGCTGTCATGTTCCCCACGATACACCCAGCTAACGTTAGCCCCCAGACATGTTAGCATGCTTAGTGGTCGGGGTTGGCTTTTTGTTGTTTAAACAATATGAATGATATGACCGCTTGCAAATTATTAGTTTACGATAACGGTCTAAGGGGGTGCGGTGGTGGTAGTGGAGGGGGGGGTGTAGGGGGCGTGGACATGACTATTCAAGCTGTTATTGAATAGTTTAGTAACGTTAAGCAAACTCAAAGCAACTAGGGTTTATCAACCGTAACAATGACAGTGCATCACAAGAAATGAAAAGGTTTACCCAGTGTTGCAACGTGCTGCCGTTGACTGTACAATTGTTAGAAATGATCAGAAGAATCACTATGGGCCTGATGATCATGTTGCTCCTGTGGCACTTTACCACGACTACCTCGAAAACAATAGCATGAGATAAACCTAAAATATACTAATTGTCTTGGATGACCGTTGTCTTTCAGATTGTAACCAGTGGGATCCGTGTGCTGTCGTGCGGTGACACCCCCCTCAGGGTGTCATGTCCCTCTGCCCCACATGAGCTCTACTATGTGGTACATCATGCAAAGCATTCAAAGTAAATACTCTCTGTCCGAGCGGCTCATCCGCACCATCGCAGCTATCCGCTCTTTCCCACACGACAATGTAGAGGATCTGATTCGCAAGGTAAATACGGTGATGATTACTGTATCATTATGCGTCTGAATCATATCTTGATGTGGTGTTTTTTTTATTATTTATTTTTGTGTACATTTACTCTGGCCTTAAGGGAGCTGATGTGAACCGGATGCATGGGACTCTGAAACCCCTGCACTGTGCCTGTATGGTAGCCGATGCTGACTGTGTGGAGCTATTGCTAGAGAAAGGGGCAGAGGTAAACTATAGCCTACCGCTAGCGATCATTCCTAGTGTACCTTTTATTGGATGTATTGACGTAAAGTCTTCAATCGTTTTGTTTTAATTTCAGGTCAACGCCCTGGATGGTTATAACCGCACAGCATTGCATTATGCAGCAGAGAAGGATGAGGGTTGTGTTGAGCTGCTGTTGGAGTACGGGGCGCTGCCTAACGCCCTAGATGGCAACAAGGACACGCCGCTCCACTGGGCTTCCTTCAAAGACAACCCAGAGTGTGTGAGAGCCCTGCTGGAGAACGGCGCGTGCCCCAATGCTCTGGACTACAATAGCGACACACCTCTGAGCTGGGCAGCGATGAAGGGCAACCTGGATAGCGTCAAGGTGCTGCTGGAGTATGGGGCCCAGGTGCATGTGACCAACCTTAAGGGCCAGACTCCCATCTCTCGGCTGGTGGCTCTCTTGGCCCGCGGGCTGGGCACCGAGCAGGAGGATGAGTGCCTGGATCTGCTGTGCAAGGCGGCCGGGAGGTTCGAGATCCGACGAGCTGACGGCACTCTCCCCAAGGAGCTCAGTAACAACCCCCAACTGCTGGCTCGGCTGACCGGCATGGCGGCGAAGGCGCCCACACTTCGCTCACTCGCACGTTGTGCTGTGCGGGAAAGCCTTGGTGTGCAGTTTTTACCCACTGCAGTCAAAGAACTCCCTTTACCAGAGTCTATCAAAGACTATGTGCTCCTGGTAGACTAGAGGGATGAGACCACAGGGACCACCTCATAGATTTTGCTGGCTAATATAAAGAAGGCATATGACACTAGTTTATTATTTCCCTAGCGATAGATTTTTTTAAAAGTTGATCACACGAGCTAGCAGCGTATACACTACATTAAAGTGGTACTTATTAGGAAGTTATGTCTGTGGCAGTTTTTTTGTCTGCAACTTAAGTTATTAACCATTTTCTTAATTTTTCCTCAGTAGAATCTAAAATGCTATTAAAGCTAAAAATGGAACAGATAGAAAAAGTATTATTTGGAAGCTGTCTGATAATATCGATCATTCTGCCAGTTTATTTGTTTTGATCACAAAAAGATTGAAATTGATGAAAGAAGAAATGAACGTACACTACAGCCATTAGTCTCAATAAGCTTTTTCCCCAATTTGTGAGCAATGCTAAATTGCAGGTGACAGTGAAATCATAGTTAAGGGAGGTCCAGTTAGAATCAGAATCTGCCAATTTACAACATGTAAGACATTTTTTTAATTTGTTATTTTAGGCTAAACAGTAAAGCGGTGTGATGTTTTTTTTAAGGGTAATCCAAGTCTAATTATTTAAAATGGATTACGTTTATTTTTGCGTTGACATGTTATTATTTAGCTCATTGATTTTGTTTGTGTGTTCTAATTCTTTGTAAATGTAACCTTTAAAAATCGTGTCCTGGTTCCGCTAATTTGTGTCAAATCGCTTAAGTGCTTTTTTTTGTTGTCAAATTAATGTAAACACCTTTTATATTTTATTTTCTGTCCATTGTCATTCACTAAAAATAATAAAACCCATACATTGAAATATTTAGAACAACCCCCAGTTTTCAAAGTCCATACACCTAAACTTATACAAAGTAAGAGGCAATGTACCACAGTTCACACCATTATGACATATTGTTTATGTCAACCCTTAAAGTACTTCATTTACATGTCTGTTTAAAAATATATATTTTTTGTCTGGGCTTTTGATAAAGGAGTTTTAAAATGCAATGCCATGAGTCGTGTTTTACATTGTATGGGCAAAATGAATTCCTTCTTGTTTTCATATCTATTTAATATTAACATTAAAAAAAAAAACTTATATATTGGGAAGACCTATCTCTAGATTCTCCAAGTCTCCACATGAGGTCTCTCATGTTCTTTATATAATATATAATTTATATAATTCCAAGTAATGTTATTTGTGATTATTAGCCAACATGGAGAAATATCAAATGATTTGGCTCAAGAATGATTATTTCCAAGAAAACAAGCTGTCAGCAGTGTATTGACTGACACAGCTTTGTTCAATGACGAGACCCCCACTCCTGTCCTTGCTCAGACATTTTGTTTCATCCACAGTGTGATGTCAGCAGTTAAGCTGAAGCAAAAGTATTAAAAAGAGGAACAACGTGTGAGATATTTCTATATGGTGATTTTATAGTGATAGAAGCAGTAAAGCATTTTGCTGTGCCTTAAGAGTGGAAAGTACTTGCTTCCTTTTAAATACTTCTTACTTACTGTACTTCAGCAGGCCTGCAACATTGAGTCACATGCTCTTGAGGAATTATTAGTAAGGTAAAGATTAGACCAACGAAAATGGGATCATCAGTGCTTCATGCATTTAGGACGGATGGGTCATGATATTTTAGTACTCAACCTTGAGTAGTTTAATATTAGGTTGTTTCCTAAATGATTTTAAACGGTATGCTCAGTGTGTGAGCATTTTCCCACTAAAGTCTCAGTCTTCTGACTAACCAGCCCTTTTCTGGGTCAGTCAGTACACTTTGTGAGACTGGTGTTGGGCCATGGTTATGAAATAAATGATTGCATTGCAAATGAGACTTCATGATAATAAATATTTAAAGGTGTAGGACTGATGTTTTCTTCCCCAGGACATGATTTGGGACAACACAACACAATTGGTAGGCATGCATGCCTACAATCGCGTCCGTCACTATCCACACAATGTAGTGCAGATGAAAACAACAAAAAGGAACAAAACATGAATGGATAAACGACACCTTTAAATGCACTCCGTGTGTAGGATGAATTAGATAGGCTAATTGCACTACAACATAATTAACCATACAGGCGTATTCACTTAAAACTCTTCCAACAATCTCACACAACCAAAAAAAATAAATAATAATAATAATAAATACACCCAAAAAAACCGACTTCACCAACGCTGGACAAGCGAAAAAAAAAACACGAAGTCTAAGTTACTTCGTGCATGTTTTATATTTGTAGTTTCGCCATCCCCCCATACCTAACGTGCCATGGTCTGAAATGTCATGTCTCGTCTCGCCATGTTGTGCGCGCGCGCGCCGTGACGTGTGGCCTCGCGAGGTTTCGCGGAGGAGGGGAGTGTCAAATTCCAGGAGAGAGGAGAGGGAGTCGGAGAGAGAGAGGGGCGCAAAGGTGAGTTTGTAAACAATTGATTGACCGTTTCAAAATGACTTACACGTTTCATTTCTTTTGAAGTGTCACGAAATGCGACCGAGAGTTTAAGCCGTCTCGTTGTCCGTTATTTTAGATCGGTTTTGTTTCTCCAATTAGTTGTCAAAAAACTGTTGGTAGATACAACGTCTCGCTTGTACTCTCGCTCGCCGTTAAGTGTCAAGACTGCTAACTAACTGCTAGCTTTTGCTATTGGGGGGGGGGGGCGGGGGGGGGGGGGGCGGGGGGGGGGGGGGGGGGGGGGGGGGGGGTCAGAGGAGGGGGAGA
>JAOPJH010000001.1:16451232-16461272 GCA_027122575.1 Merluccius polylepis | reverse complement strand
TCATGCAATGCATTGTGGGGGAAATGAGAATCAATCCCAAACTGCTAAAATAGTAGCTACTTTTTCGTATTATATTATGTTTTGTGATACCCAACAACATCAAATACAATTAATAACGGTTTAAATGTTTATTACCAACAAGCAAATACGCAAATTCGTTAGAAAATTAAACCTGCACCACGGCCTTTAAAGACTGCATAACTTTCCAGAAGTATCTGGTGCCTAACCACAGTGTTCCATCCTGACACGGTCTCTCCCCCCTCCTCCCCCACAGACACGTCCTCGGCGTCGGAGGACGAGGGCTCGCTGCGGCGGCAGGCGGCTCTGAGCGTGGCACTAGCCCAGAGCCTGCAGAGCCCCGACTACTGGCTCAATCGCTCCCTCCAGGGCTCCTCCACATCCTCCTCCGCCTCCTCCACCCTCTCCCACGGCGAACCCAAGAACCAGCCCCAGCCCCAACCCTCTACCGCTATAGCCGATGTCCTGGCCCACCTGCGGATAGGTACGCCACACTAGAACGTGCTGACATGCTGCAATTTGGATGTGCTTCATATGCTCATATAATATGCAGAATGTGCTACTTTAATGTGCTAACCATCAAACATGAGTGTGCTGAATCTGGTAAAAAAAAGTATGCTAATATGCTACTTCAAATGCTAAATGTTACTTCTTATCTTCTTATTAGTTATCTCTTTTAATTCCTTTTTGTTCCTATATTCCTATTGATAAAGTACATCTTATCTTTTATCTTATTATTAAATATTCTACTAGTGCTACAACATCAATGATATTTTGGAGAGCCCAGTCACTGTTGACCATGGTTGCATTAACTTTCCCCCAGAGAACAGTGTTCCTCCAGATGTTACGTCTTCCACCCCCCAGGAGAGGGGCTCCAGGCTGGACCTGCCCCCCGCTGTTAGGGGCATGAGCCGCGTACAGAGTCGCTGCAGCATGCTGGATAATACAGCTGATGGTACGCTCACCTACACACACATACTGGTTTTATGTGCGAGTTTATTTGTGGATTTAAACCCACTCTCATCTTCATTTGTTAAGATGCCAAACTATGTTGCATCAAACATCGACGCCATCAAATTCAGGTCCTTAAGTAATTAGCCTGGAGTCAGCACAAAAGTAATTTATAAATTGATATTGTTGAGGTTGATCCAAGTTAAACTACGGTCCAAGATCTATAAGATAAAAGCCTTAATGGATGGGGTATGCACTTAATGCAGTTCTGACAGTCAATCCCTCTTCCTCCGTATCAGCAGGCAACCACTAAACATGATTACTTTACACTGTGAGTTTAATATGAGTGACACTATGTTGTTTAAGCTAAAAATACACTTTACTTTGCCAATACCAAGTCTGACACCTTAAAATGATTGGTTAGTATCAAGCCAACGATGCAGGGTACCAGTCTGAACCTTTACTTTTACTTACTTTACTTTATATACAATTAGTCTGGGTTCATTACAATACAATCATTGGTACATAAAGTCAGTATTGTCTCATGTGCCTATCTATTCATCCTGTTTTGTGAAATTCTTGCCATTTTGGTCCATTTTTAGATAGATTAATACTTTATTAATCTTAGAGGGGACATTTGGACAGAGGTGTGTTGTTCTGCTCATGTACATTGTATCTCAACCCTGTCCTCATTCCAGACTACTGTGTGGTGAATGCTGCTAACAGTTGTTTTTGTTCTTTTTCTGGGTACCATTTATCCACCCCCCTGTTCATTTTAAAAAAAGGAAAGCAAAAAGGTAATATCAACTGTATAACAGGCTGAGGGGAAGGGATGCCGACCAGATCCTGTCAAGCTTCCCTTTTTTCCAACTCTTCCACGCCGTGTCTGCCCTTGTGCCTTGTATGTCTGTCCTGTGTCCTAGCTGTAGATGTAGTGCGCTCCCTCTAGATCTCCAATCTCAGTCCGTGTCATGCTGTCAACTCTCTTTGTGTCTGCCAAAGTAGTTGCAAACCCTTTCAAATCCTTTCTGCTAGTGACTGTGTTCCTGAACCTCTTGGTGGGTGCGTGTGTGTGTGTGTGTGTGTGTGTATGTGTGTGTGATTAAATCATTACCTCTGTTTGTTTAGGCGTGCCAGTCAACAGCAGGGTGTCCACTAAGATCCAGCAGCTGTTGAACACTCTCAAGCGTCCCAAGAGACCCCCACTCAGTGAGTTCTTCCTGGACGACTCAGAGGAGATTGTAGAAGGTAAGATGTGTGTGTGAGCTTTTTTGTGACAATATCTACTCATACATACCAGGGTTTCCCACAACTATCTATAGGCAAGGCTCAGCGACTACGCTAAATGACAGACCGCCTTTACAAACTAATGAATTGTGACGATGGCGATGTGCGGTTCCGTTCATGTCAGCATCTGCATTCAATTTGACAGAAAATATAGGCTTCTGTTAGCCTAACATAGCCTACTATAATATAGGTTAATATAATAATATTATATAGCGGGAGCAAAAGGCAGCCTCAGCGTTTTTTGTGGGAAACACTGCATACATATTTTTTTTATACACAAATGCTTGTATGCATACTTCTGTCCTGTCTCTTTGATTTTAGTCTGAACTATCCTCTATACTCTATTTCTTTTATACTGAATATAGTTTAGTATTAAACTATTCTCTCCCCTCTGCTGTCCTGTTGTCTAGTGCCACAGCCAGACCCTAACACCCCGAAGCCAGAGGGCCGTCAGATCATCCCGGTGAAGGGTGAGCCCCTTGGGGTGGTCAGTAATTGGCCCCCGGCACTCCAGGCTGCCCTGGCTCGCTGGGGAGCCACGCAGGCCAAGAGCCCTGCACTCAGCGTCCTGGACATCACCGGCAAACCCCTCTACACCCTGACCTATGGTGAGCCACACTTTCACTCTTATCAACTGTTGTGTTGGAGGTGAGATTTAAGAACTATTATTTAAGTGTAGTTATTTGGAAATTAGTGTAATTTGTTCGTGATTTGTTAGGAATGTTTTTGGTTGTTTAGTTTTAAAATCTTACTCGAATCTTACCTACAGCAGTTTTAAGACTTTATTAAAACTATTATTTCCCAATGGCTTCTTTTGAAGGCAAGTGATCATTGTTGTCAGTAAAGTGAAATTTAGAATCACATCGCAATGATTATCGTGGTGACCGATGATCTTTAATTCCTGCCTTAGGTAAACTATGGAGTCGCAGTCTAAAGCTGGCCTACACGCTGCTGAACAAGCTGGGCACCAAGGCAGAGCCGGTCCTCAAACCTGGAGACCGGGTAAGAGTCAGTTATTCATCATAGTCTAAATTCATGCTTTTCTACTCAAGGAATTATTATTATTAGTTGAGATGAGCAAGTTAAGGCCATAGCTTTGCGCATTGCTGTATTGTATGTGTTGCTGAAAACTACAATTGCTTTGTCATTCGTTTTTTCGTTTCATATGAAGGAGATTTGCAACAACCATAATTTCAAGCTGTTATTTAATCAGAGAATTTGCCTAACTTGTTGCCAACCTTTTCAGCATTCACGTGAGTGCAGCTTATTATCGGATTAATGAACCAAACAACAAAATGCATAGTCAATGTTTGACTTTATAGCATAATAGGCTTTCTTTACTTAGGCAAAACGTTATACTTAGCATAGACCTAGGCTATAATAAAACATATTTTATTCTTAAATAAATGAGAATACAATGTGCATGTAATGTAAATAAAATTATATCCAACAAGGACAACAAATATCAAGATAATCTGAAAAAATCACATTGGATTTTGTCGGACAGGCTAATGGCATTAAAGGATATGCAATACTGAACGAAATAATTCGGATGGCATACAAGAAATAGCTGACAGTGAGAAATTAAGAAACTGGTCTTAACTTGCCCAGCCGCAAATTCTCCCTCATATTAAAAATACCGGAAAAAGGCTGAGCCGCAATCGCCTATACACACGGTTATAGCCAGGTCACGCGGGCCAATTACTCATTCCGCGCATCTCTAGTGTGTATGGATGTGTGTGCGTGGATACAAATGATGTGTTTGTGAAATGCACTTTTGTAGCCATGGTTTCTAGAATATGAATTGCTTTATGAAGGCATGCAGTGAAAATGTCTGGTGGACCATAACCAGAATGACATTTGATAAGAAGTGTTGTGCTTCCCTGCTAGGTGGCGCTGGTCTACCCCAACAGTGACCCAGGGATGTTCTGGGTGGCGTTCTACGGCTGTCTGCTGGCCGAGGTCATCCCTGTACCTATAGAGGTCCCACTGTCACGACAGGTGCGTAGTTCACAGCACAGAAACCACTGTATGCCATAAAGATTCTGAATGTAAACTTCATAAGGCTTTAGGCACCTAAGGCTTGTTAATAAACGGCAGTAATCGGTAATTCACTTTAATTGCTTACATGAACCATTTGTCAGATAGCAGAGTTATCGGTATTCTGTAAAAGCAATTAGGCCCTTCCTTTTTAATAGCAATACCCCACAAGCTGTTTAATTACTTAAAAGCTATGTCTACATATTGTGAATAATTGCTTCCATAACCCTAACAACAAATTTATCATAAAAAAAAGACATTTAAAAGACAAAGACATTTATCATACTGCGGGTATGTTGATATGCAGTTGGGAAATGGATTTGTAATTGTTTATCCATCTCTCTCTGTCTCTGTCTGTCTGCATGACTGTCTTTCTCTCTCCCTCTTTCTTACCACAGGACTCTGGCAGCCAGCAGATAGGCTTCCTGCTGGGCAGCTGTGGGGTGGGCCTGGCACTGACCAGCGAGGTGTGTCTCAAGGGACTCCCCAAGACACCCAACGGAGAGATCATGCAGTTTAAAGGTCAGCTAGTCCAGTCAGTCATCCCCCCTCTCACAAACACACACACGTCTCCCACTTCCCCATCTCTCTCAATTATCACTACCTCTCTCTTTCTCTCTCTCTTGAATGCACTCTCAATGCACCCTCATCGGGACTTGTTAGAATGACTTGATAAGAAAGTATGTGTTGTGTATCTTGGCTAGTTTATCCGCCTGTGGGTGGGGAGCTGAATCGATGAGCCTGCTGTGGGAGTGCATTAGTGATGGCTCAGCTATTAATGTTATGTTTTGTCAAAGTGATATCACACAGGGTTTCCCAGGTTAGAAGTATTGCTGTTCCATCATTTATCATCTGTGTAATTAAATGATGTCAGAAGTATTTGTTTCTCCCATGTTGTGTATGATGCTATTGTTTGTGTTGTTGTTGTTCAGGATGGCCCAGAATGAAATGGGTTGTAACGGACACAAAGTACCTGACCAAGCCCTCCAAAGATTGGCAACCCCACATCCCCACGGCCAACACAGACACTGCTTACATAGAGGTGAGATTTCCTTCATGTGTTGTATTATGTTGAAGTGTGATACTGTGAAGCCCTTTGAGACTGTAACTGTGATGAAGGTCTATATAAATACAATTGGCTCGACTGTGGCACTAGAGACACTAGTTTGCATTGTGTGTACATGTATATGTGTGAACATTGTAGTATGTTGTATTGTGTGTTCACCATTCACTACCTTGTCATCAAGCACTTTCTCAAAATGCTCAAATGTCACTGCAATAATCCCGCAAGTCAAAGATCGCTCAACTCACTGTTTATTTGAAGCCGGCAAAATTTACAGTTTAAGTGTGGGCATCGTGACTATTTACATCCATGATGATTTCTGTACATGCATTTCATTATAAGCAGCATTTTTCATGTCCAGCCATAGCATTCAGTAACTGCTAACAGTAATCAGTAATAAGTAACACAACTTCAGTTATTCATACTTAATGCAGTTCTCCCGCTGTAAAAGGCAAGTGCCGGATTAGTTCCGTATTTATCTCATGTGATGGCGCCGGGCAGGCCATTGTCATTTCAGGGAAAGGTGTATTTTCTATTGTGGGACAAATGTGTATGACATCTAGGTCATGGCTGACTGAATTGAAGGATAGTAGATTTATATTATCTAGTAATTATAGATGATATATTATTTGTGAGTTTTGACTGTTTAAGTATATTAATGTTATTAATTGATTGCTATATGATTGTGGTTTGGCTTATGGGTGGAGCTAGGCAATGGATAGCCTATTTAAGCCTGGCCTATGTCAGTGTTCATGGGGGTTGGATAGGAGAAGGCTAGATTATAGTCTTGTGGGTAGCTATTCCCAGGGTTATATGCTTGTAACAACCTTTATGTTTTCTTATGTTATGTTAGTTACGTGTGTCTTCTATTATCGTCTATGTGTAATCTCCTGTAGAATTTTAAATCAACCGTTAATAAGTAACTTAAGTGCTCAACCTCAATTCAACCACACAACCAACCACAGTACCCAATGACACCCATTTTCACATCAGGGGCCACTCTTCTAGGATGGTTGAGAGTGAATCTGACTCGCTCTATGTAATGTATCTCTGATTCACTCTCTTCCCTCTTTCAGTACAAAGCCACCAAGGAGGGGACAGTGATGGGCGTGGCTGTTTCCAAGATCTCCATGCTGACCCACTGTCAGGCACTCACGCAAGCCTGTAACTACTGCGAGGGTAAGACTTCTCTGAGATCGTGAAGACCCAGCAACAGAGAGCCACCCGTTTACAGCCGTTACTGTAGATGGAGTGTATTTTAGCAGAGCTCACTGATGCCCCAATAAAAGGTGTCAATGTGAAGAGTCTTGTCTGAGCTGCTTAGACCTGACACTGTTCTCCTATAGTTTAAGAGCAGCTTTCTATTGAATAATTGATCCCTTGTCATCTCATGGAGCTCTACTGCAAGATGGCCGTCTCCATAGAGTTTTGTTCTCTAATTTATCCATCTACCTATCGCGCCATTGGCTCTTAGGTAGTTCTTCATAGACCAACGTTAGATTAGACTCCTCTAGTCTTGGAGAAGTTCAGCTTATCTTCATAGTGGCCGCAGCCAAGAAGTATGGCCACATTTAATTATATAAAGCATTCATGGCAGGTTAAATCAGTATATATGAATATTTAGTGTGTGTCCTTTCTCAGGGGAAACACTGGTCAACGTCTTGGACTGCAAGAAGGACATGGGCCTGTGGCATGGGGTCTTAACCGTGAGTTTTGATATATCTGTTCAACTGAACTACACTTTTACTTTGTCTTGGTGGCATGTTGCAGTGCACAGTTAACCAGCTGTGTCTGTTTGATTTGCAGAGTGTCATGAACAGAATCCACACCATCTCTGTGCCCTACGCCGTCATGAAGGCCTGTCCCATGTCCTGGGTCCAAAGAGTTCACATCCACAAAGGTTTGATGCTATTCCAAGCTCAATCTCTCAAGCACTTTTACATTCACCGTTTAACTGACAACATCATTTATGTATTAGTAGCCATGACAAAGGCTTTAACTTGGGAGAAACGGCCATTGCTAAATCTTATATCTGAAACATAACAAACAGAAATGAAAAAGGAGGAAACTACAATGAAAAGAAAAAAATATGACTTTAGATTAAAAAAAACGGCATCTAAATAATTATAATAATAATACATCTTTATTCATACATACAGTGTAGTTGAGTGCCTAACATAAAATCTAAATATTCAGTGTAAATAAACCAGTGGACTGTACCACATGTTAATGCGGAGTTCCCTGGGTCTCTTCAGCACGTGTGGCCTTGGTGAAGTGCAGAGACCTCCACTGGGCCATGATGGCCCACCGGGAGCAGAAGGACACCAACCTGTCCTCCATACGCATGCTCATAGTGGCTGATGGCGCCAACCCATGTGAGTGTTCTGCTACACGCACGCACGCACACACACACACACACAGATTTATGCATGCCCATAGGTACACGCACAGGCACTCAAATGATTACCCTATAAAAGACCTGTGTGCTATTTTTGAGGCCCTTGGAGGAGTATAGTGCTGTTAAACTTATTGTAATTGGCAGGTAAGGTGACGCAAATGTGAACATATGCTAATGACATAGAAATAATGCTTCAAATGTTCCAAGTTGGACTACATTCAACTACTTATCTCATCTATTTTGGAACAATCTAAATTGTTCTAATTGCTGCAAATGGATCAGACTCACTGCAGTAATAGGAAATTAAATAATAGAATAGGAAGTAATAGAAATGTAACAATAACAAATAATGACATCGCTCGCCACTGATCCATTATGAGAATGCCACTTGAATGTTTTCTTGAACCTCTCCTAATCCTAGTCTTCAAAACAAATGCAAGTGAAATGAGATGTTTTGGATAATGCATTCCTTCCAATCTTGTTGTGAAGAGTTGTCTCGTATGTTGTTGTTGATCAGGGTCTGTGTCATCGTGCGACGCCTTCCTGAACGTGTTCCAAGCTCACGGTCTGAAGCCTGAGGTCATCTGTCCGTGTGCCTCCTCTCCTGAAGCCCTGACCGTGGCCATACGCAGGTACCTCTTCTATGTACTGCTAATGGAAGCTACTCATCCAATACTGTGCACTACCAACCTACCACCAAATAAAGCATCAACTTAAAGTGAATTCAGATGCAGGTCATCAAGGAGCTAGATTCAGATACATGTAATTAAGGGGTTGGACGTCTTGCTCAAGAGATGGGCTGCAGGCATTGAGGTTCGACCCCGGTACCTTTTCGGCTGGTAAAGGTACCAGCCTAGCCACTGCACTATTTATTCATTCAACCAATATTTAACCAGGGAAGTTAATTGAAAACGGATTCTCACTTACGAAAAAAACGGTGCACTATCCTGCCCTGTGAACCAATCTATCCTGTGTGTATTTGTTTACGGCTCCTCTCTGTGCTTTCCAGACCTGGGGCACGTGGAGCCCCCCTGCCGGCCAGGGCCATCCTCTCCATGGCTGGGCTCAGCCATGGCGTCATCAGGGTCAACACAGAAGACAAGAACTCTGCCCTCACCGTGCAGGATGTAGGCCACGTCATGCCTGGTGGTAAGCCACACACACCTGCACACACATCGTGCTTTCTCTATCATTTTGATATAGTGGTAATGTGATGGTTGGTCGATTTTTCTTGCCAGTGCTGCTTTCTTCCCGTCCTTCCCGTTTTTTTTTTGTGAACTTTCTCAATATGATGAGTCAGCATCTTCCCGTAAATTACGGGAAGTAACTTTAGTTTTAATCTGATGACTTGCGTGTTTCAGCTCTCATGTGTATTGTGAAACCGGACGGGCCTCCCCAGCTGTGTAAGACGGACGAGATTGGGGAAATCGTGCTCAACTCCAGGGCTGGGGGAACCATGTACTATGGCCTGCCGGGAGTCACCAAGAACACCTTCGAGGTCCGAGACTCCTCTGAACATATGCAATACAAGCCAGCAAAGGCTATTTCATTATGTTGTACACAACAATCCAACTGAAAATACTGAACGCGGTGAAGCATAAAACACCATGAAGCATAAATTATTTAAAGTCTTGTGATGGTAACACAAGAGTTTCGAGTACATATAAAAACTAACATAAGTCAGGTAAAAGGCATTTTACTATAAGAAAAACTAGAATCTAGGCATCAGAACCAAAAATATAAGGCTGATCAAAATATTGTAATCGTCTACCAGTTTTAGCCAGCTTTAATTTACTGGTCTTAGTCACGTATCCTCCTGGATCTCAGTGTAAACACACTTCTGAAAGGATGAGTGTGCCCTAGTTTCAGTTATGTAACAGTTTTTCTAAGCTATCAACATTGAATAGTCACGGCAGATGGCACATCCAGTTTTCATTCTGCTCTGCTACAACAATTATACATTCATTGTCATGTAACACTGCCGTTAACACCAGGGATAGACCGCATTTAAGCTACAAATAATGGCAAACAAAATATGTTTTACAGCTAGTGGACTGTGTGTTGCTGTGTTTCTGTTGTGTAGGTAATCCCTGTGAACCAGGCTGGTGCGCCTATTGGAGAAATTGCCTTCACTCGCACAGGCCTGCTGGGCTTCGTAGGGCCGGTAAGGAGGGAGACACACACACACACACACACACACACACACACACACACTCATAACCACACACTTCACACACTACACACACTACACACACTCATAACCACACACTACACACACTACAC
>JAOPJH010000001.1:16342967-16354558 GCA_027122575.1 Merluccius polylepis | reverse complement strand
TGTGTGTGTGTGTGTGTGTGTGTGTGTGTGTGTGTGTGTGTGTGTGTGTGTGTGTGTGTGTGTGTGTGTGGTTTACAAATTTTATTGATTTGGCATTGGTTCTGGTCCTTAGATTCAATGCTTTCTTCACCCTTCCGAAAACAATAATTATTTTTAAGCAACGGTAAACACTGTCGCGGTCACATTGAGATTTCTCACCCCCCCCCCCCCTATGTCACGCTCTAGCACCAGACATATATATTACCCAACGTGTGATGGTTAGTCACAGCAGAGCTGCCCGTGTGTCTCTGGGCCTGTTTTAGCATTACAGAAGACCTGTTGGACATGGACACATTACTATTTATTTTATTTTTATAGACTTAATATCTCCATGTGTAGACAAACACAGCTTTACTTCCTGTTTATGTTTCCCACATAGCACTTCATGCATGTGGTTGGTAAAATCATCAGCGTTGTAAAAACTAATCAGAAATCCTAGAATCCCAATCCCTCAATGAAACATAGATGTAATTAGCTCCTTTGGCCCCACATCCTGACTCCATGTGCTTCTGTTCGTATCCTTTGAATAGTCACAGGAATCGCAGTGAACATAAAGTCGGCTAACAATGACTCCCAATAGGTCTCAGACCATTAGCCTAAACAAGCGGGTCTGGTCTCTGGTACCGCTAGCTAAGACGTATAGCTCGGTCCAACTGAACCCCACCACGGCCAGTCCATGGAGCACACTGAGCTGGACATTCCTCTGCTGGCCGCGGCTCTATAGGAGGAGGTCTCTGACAGCACAGACGCTGAGTTGCGCGACCGGACCCAAATGTAATTACCTCTCGCTCACAATGTCACACTGCAGCCCCCAACCTGACAGCCGCCGCAAAATGGAGCACTCGGGGATTGAATTAACCTCCAGCCAGGAGCTGTGCGTTTGCATTTGTGTGTGTGTGTGTGTGTGTGTGTGTGTGTGTATGTGTGTGATTGGGGCCGACGCATGCATTTTGTAAACCACCACCTTTTCCCCAGTCCATGGCTGCAGAGGTAATTCACAGAAATGTACTGTACGAGCTCACAGATTCCACCATAATAATGTCGGACAAAATCAATTTTCCGACATTTGGTGCTTGGTATTCTTTTTTCAAGATTTGCGAGGCAACCAGCCAGCCAAATCAAATGGCTACAAATGCAAAATACTATGAAACATTCTCACATGGCCACTTATATCTGCCGAGGGATATTATTGGATATATTATTGGACATGCCGTACCCGTACTTTGCAATTATAGCGCTCTCTCTCTCTCTAAGGCAAAGTGAGTCCATCCTTGTGAGTGACAGTAATTTGCTGCTTCAACTGTAAACCTTTGTCACGGTCTTTAGCATCAAACCGATTACTGGAAGTCACTTATTGAGATTGATTGATATTTTCATGATGTGATTTATTTTCCGTGGAGTGTACTGTAAGCACTGGGTGAATGAGCTAATGTAATGTAATGGGGACTTAAATGAGCCATTAATCCAGAGCGCCCCAAGGGTAAAGGGACGGCATAACAGATATATGGTGAACTTGATGTAACCAGGAAAAGACGAGCTGCAGATCTTCTTTTTTAATTTTGGCCGTTGAGGCCGTGCACTCGATATGTGAGAGAGTCATTATGCTGATTGAACTAAAATAGCAGAATTGAAAGCTTAATATAATTTAGTAAGAGGGAAAGGAGATTTCCACAAGTTTTGGAAATTGAAAATGAAGCCTAGCACTTTGTCTTTTCGAGCTTTAGAGAGAAATAAAGGAAGGGAGGAAGGAAGGTGGTAAGATACACTTCTTGGAGGTGTGAGTTGTTCTCTCATGATCCTGTAAGACCAGCGAGGGAGGTGGGAGCCAGCCGGCTGGCAGGGGCTTCGTCGCTGTATAATTGAAAATCATTCAGACAGCTGTACAGTTTAACCTTGGCGGACCATGGTCTTAGCCATTAATTGATGGCCTGGCATGCACTGGCAATTGAAAAGAGAAAGGACTTGTGCACTGTAAAAAATGTCCGTAGAAATCACGGTAAAAAACTGTCAAATAGCAACAGTAAAATACTGTAAAATCTAAAATAGTATATCACTGTAGTAAATACATTGAATTACCGTAAATCAAGAAACTGTAAATAACTTTAAATTTTACAGTCTTTTTAGGTCAAAAATACGGAATTTTACTGTGAATGTCGAGAAAGTTTGCAAAATTCACAGTAAAATACCATAATGTCACAAGTGTGTAATTACCCTAAAATTGACGGTATCATTCTGTCTGAATTACAGATTTTGCTGGTGTTTATGATTAAATTTACAGTACACAACCATTAAATCATACCATCATTTCTATAGAAAGTAGAATGTTAAAAAGTATGGTATATTAAAGCAATACATCAGGACAGGCCGTGGTATGTGCTTATTATATTACAGTTAACGGGCATTGTTCGGGCCGATGCGAAGCACTTAATGCAATAGAAAACTATACATGTTGTAGTACAAGTTGTATATGTATGTCTTGGTGATCTATTCCAGGAAATGTGGTCAAAAGGGTCAGATTTGACACTAATCTGTGACCTTTGACACTTGTGAAGGTCGCATGGGTTTGAAATTGCATATAGTGGATGGCCTTTAGCACCCTGATAAACATATTAAACTTTCAGCCTTATAACCCAAAGCATGTGGAAGGTATTAGACAAAAGGCTTCTAAATCCAGGCTTTGAAGGCCCAGAAACAAGCCTGGATGGTCAGCTGTGACCCTTTTGGAGGTCCGATAGGTCTGAAATTCTACAGAAAAGATGTCCCTAAGGCTCTGAATAACATATCAAAATCTCAGCTTCCTGCATCAAAGTCTTGGTGAATTCTTCCAGGAAATGGGGTAAAAAAAAACTCAGATTCAACACTGACTGTTGACCTCTGACCTTTGTAAAGGGTCGACGGGTCTGTAAGTTTGCACAATCATTTCCCCTCACTCCCTGATGAACATACTCGAATTCCAGCCCCCTGGGTGTAACCATTGAGGAGTTACTAATTTTCCCGCCTTTTTTAAATTCAAATTTTGAAAAGTGCATTTTCGGCCGCTGCGCGGCAGCCATTGGTCCCACCCCAAACATGGGATATAAGACCCTCAGAGGTCACTGAACAATAATCCAGTGGGAAAAAAAACAAAATCCCAGATGTTTTCTGAATTGGCTGTTGCTGCTCTGAAAAATCAGGTGCTGTCAGACGTATGGCCCTCTGCACCCTCTTATGCAGCTGGCCACTTTTGAGAAACTTTTGTTCTAAAAGTTGTGCAGGTCTGAAATTTTAATATGTGGTTCGGGGCCTGGGACGAGCGCATAGACGTCAGTTCGGTGTCAATCAGACCCACGCTTCTCGAGAGGCGGAGCTTTAGACAGACGCTTTCTGCAGCCTCCTGGAGGCTGCCGTTTCCATGGAGATGGACCAAATCACTCAAAACTTGGCCTGTGGAGTGGTGACAAGACTTGGATGGATCCCCCCGAGACCCAACTCTGTGGGCCAATCAGAAAGCCAAGTAGCCTCATGGGGGTCCAATCGTAATGGGACCAAAAGTTTCTGATAAGAGGCCATCTCATGAGCAACATACTGAAATTTCAGGGTCCTATGTCAAAGTGTTTGCGAGTCATTGAAAAAGAGCACTTGTAAAAGGTCAAATATCCCAAAAAAACTCGACCTTTGACACTTCTGAAGGTCACACAGATTTGAAACTGGACACACTTGTTGGCCCCAGCCCCCTGATACACATATTAAAAATTGAGCCTGATAGGCCAAAGCATCTGGAAGCTATTAAAGAATTGCTGTTTAAACATTTCTCCTTTCATATGAGGTCAAACAAAGGAGCATTCCTTTTTGGCTATTTTTGACCCTTCTGAATGTCACAGAGCTCTGAATTTTTGCACACACAATCTACTAGACATTCTGGACTACATATTAAAAGCTTGGTGTTTTATTCAAGGAAACGGGGTCAAAAAGGTCACAGATCAGCGACCTTTGACACTTGTGAAGGTCACACAGGTTTGAAATTGCACATGGTGGATGGCCTTTAGCCCTGGAGAAACATATTAAACTTTCAGCCTTATAACCCAAAGTATGTGGACATTATTAGACAAAAGGCTTCTAAATCCAGGCTTCGAAGGCCGAGAAACGAGCCTGGACGGTCAGCTGTGACCCTTCTGGCGGTCCGACAGGTCTTAAATTCTACAAAAACAATGTCCCTAGTGCTCTGAACAACTTATCAAAATCTCAGCTTCCTGCATCAAAGTCTTAGTGATTAATTCAAAAGGTAAAATTTAACACTAATCAGTGACCTCATAATAATGTTTTTCAGATAAAAAATAAAATTTCACTCATTGAATTAAAAAATGTCATTAAATGTGATGTGATGTGGACCAGAAAGATGCTGGTGAAAATTATGAAAAAAGAAAGAAAGAAAAAAAAAGAGTCAAAATTTAAGCCAACTTTCATGCACTTTATTGTTGAATTTTAACAATATAGCACCGTTTTATTCAATGTTGAAAACAAAAAGATGTTAAGACCTTTTAGTTACCAAGAAAATAATATAAACTCTATTCCTTTTATTTTTTTTAATCTGCTGGTAACTGCAAGCTCGACCAATCAGACACGTCGCGAATGAGAATTGTGGGTAATGTACTTCTCCATGATATGACAATGTAAACAAAACGTGTTTTCTTAAAATATAGTTGACATTACACGGGGCTCTTGGACTCAGCAGAAGCACATACTATCACATACTGTCACACAGTCTTCCTTGGATGGTTATAGCGTTATGGTTAATAATCAGGTCCGCGGAGTTAACGGAAGCTAGAACAATTTCAGTTCACCGCCATTTCTTCGCGCCCACAGGAGCAACGTTTGTTGCTGTTCTATGTCAATAAAGCTTTATTGAATTGAGGAGAGAGCAGTCTATGGGAGAGAGACAGAGAGAACGACAGACCGACAGACAGAGCGAGAGAGAGGACCGCGGAGTTAACGGAGTTAACGGAAACTATTTCAGTTCAACGCCACTTCTTCGCGCCCAAAGGAGCAGTCTCTTCCTCAGGTAAGCACATTCACAGCTCACTGAGACCACTGAGACTGTCCGATTAACGCTAGCTAGCCGCAGAGCCATATTAGCACGTATTCGTTGACTTTCAAGCAGAAGAGATCAGGTAGCTATATCTTAAAAGTTGCTGGACGTGTCGCTGTCTGCTTTTTGTAGAATAGAAGAGTCACGTTAACGTTGCTAATGGTAGAAAAATGTTTAGCTGTAACTTCTGTAGCAAGTCGGTTAAGACTTTGAGGGGTTATGTGCTTCATTGCAAACTCCATAGAAATGAACCACATTGTTTGTTTAAGTGCACTGGAGCTGGTTGCAAGCAGACGTTTTACAGCTATGGAGCGTTTAAGGCGCATTTTTACCGGAGGCATAATGTTAGTGTATCTGCTCCTACTCCCACCACTGTCGGGACTGCTGTTAGTGATTTTAAATGCGCAATGGCGATGTGTGAGCGCCAGTGTCACAAAACAAAAGATCTGATAGCTCACTTGAGGGAGCATATTGTGGAAGGACGTGCTGTGACATGTCCAGTCAGAGGATGCACAAATGTGTTCACGGTCAAATCCTCATTTACCGCGCACATGTCACGGAAACACAGAGATCTTACAGATGTCAGTATAAGTGACTTGTTCAGAGAGTCTGCTTCACAATCATCATCTGTTCAAACTGAATCAGATAACTTTGACGCTCAAGTGAATGAGACAAGTACAGGGACAGGTAAAGATGAGGATGATATGCAGATATCAGAGGATTTCAGTGATCTTTTTCTCAGAAATGTCTCTTTATTCTACTTGAAATTGCAGGGTGAGTTTCTACTACCTGCTTCGACCATACAGAACATTGTCGAGGAGATACAAAACATACATGAGTTGGGTCAGACATATAGTTTGAGTAAACTTACAGCCCTGCTAAAAAATGACACATCATTATCAGATGAGGATATCACCAGAGTTTGTGAGTCTATCAGGGGATCTGATCTGTTCTCTGCATGTCACACAGGGCCAATGAGGACAGCATACTCAAGAACTCAGACTTTCAAAAGAAAGTTCAACTATGTGGAGCCAAAGAAAATGTTTTTAGGAAGAGATGAGAACAGAAAGGATAGGTTTGCCTACTATGTGCCCGTGAGAGAGACTTTGAAATGTCTGTTAGAGTCTGACCTTTGGCAGAAATCAGGGGAGCATTCAGCTGAGTCTCCCACAGATGTTCTAAGTGACATTAGTGATGGTCAGATATTCAAATCCAATCCGTTTTTTGCTCAGAATCCATCATGTCTCAAGCTAGTACTGTACCAAGATGCCTTTGAAGTCGTTAACCCTTTAGGTTCCGCAAAGACAAGACATAAGATATTAGCTGTCTATGCATCTGTTGCTAACCTGCCACTTCATGTACGGTCAAACACAGACCACATGTTACTTGTTCTACTGTGCAGAGAAAAAGATTTCAAAGCATTTGGGCATGCTAAAGTGTTCTCTGAGTTACTGGCAGACTTGAAGGAGTTGGAGGAGAATGGGATTGTACTATCAGATGACACAGTTAAAGGAATCTTATATTGCATTGGGGGAGATAATTTAGGCTCACATTGTATAGGTGGCTTTACTGAAAATTTCAGTCGCTCACAGTATTTTTGTAGGTACTGCCTAATAACCCGGTCTCAATTTCAAGGTGACGATCCTACTCTGTGTGGACCAGAGCGCACCGCTGAGAATTACGACGCAGCTGTCGAGCGCCTCCTGACTGAAGACACCCCAGATGTGGAAGGAGTAAAGTTCAAGTCAGTATTCAACAGTTTGAAATACTTTAATGTCTGTCAGCCAGGTTTGCCACCTTGCCTGGGTCATGACATATTTGAAGGTGTTTTGTCATATGATGTAGCACTGTATCTGAAGTATTTCATCAAGAAAAAGGCATGGTTCACCTACTCCTCTCTGAATCGCCGTATTAAACAGTTCAAATACTGTGGCTCTGATGCTTCAACAAAACCATGTGAAGTTAGCCCTCAAGCAGCTAAACTCTCAGGACAGGCCGTACAGAACTGGAATCTTCTAAGACTGCTGCCTCTCATAATTGGTGACAGAGTGAAAGATGCAGCAGATGATGTGTGGCAGTTGACCCTACAGCTGAAAGACATTGTGGACCTGATATGTGCTCAGAAAATCTCTGTGTCTCAGGTTGCATATCTAGATATTCTCATTCAAGAATATTTAGAGTCAAGAAAGGCTCTATTTCCAGAAAGCAACTTGAAACCCAAGCACCATTATTTACGTCATTACCCAGCACTGATTCTGAAATTTGGTCCCTTGATCAGAGTGTGGACAATGCGATTTGAGAGTAAACACAGTTATTTCAAGAGATGTGCAAGAAATCTGAAGAATTTCAAAAACCTCTGCCTTACACTCTCTGAAAGACACCAGATTTTTCAGGCGTATCTTTCAGCAGGACCAATGGGTCAAGCTGTCTTACAAGTCAAAGATGGTTCTCCATTTTATTCAGCACTGTACAGTAAAGCCATTCAAGATGCAGTGAGACCATTTGACTTCAGTGAGACCAACACAAAGGTCACATTAGAAATGCTGTATAAAGGAACGTTATACAAGAAAGGACAATTCCTCGTCACAGGGAGCATGGACTCTGTGGAGTTTGGCGAACTTGTGCTTATTTTGATCAAAAATGACACTGTTCATTTTCTGGTCTCAGTGTACAAGACTGAATTAATTCCTCAGTACCATATGTACTCTGTTAGGAAAAACAATGAAAAGATGCAGTGTGTGAACATCACTGACTTGATTGATTACTATCCATTGTCACCTTACATTAAGGATGGATGCCAAATAGTTCCATTTAAACACAGTGTGCTGTCACACTAATGGATGTATTGTAGGGATGCTCTGATCACGTTTTTTTCGCTGTCAAGCACCGTTTGCAGATTGTTAATGAGTAGAGCTGGACGTTATGGCAAAACATTTATCACTATAGTCTTTTTCATATCAATTGATAAATATCCATCACATTATGAATCAAGTCAATATTTGAACATCAAACTTTCCTTGAACGTTAAATTTTTATCAGGATTTCCTTGGGCAAAAGAAAACACAGTATTTTTGACCAAAATACCTCATACAAACACCAACTCTGCTGAGAAATGGCTTAAGTGTTGAGCAGTCAATAACAAACAAGTGATATCAGGATTTGCTGATCTGATATTGATTACTGAAGATCGGCTAATTTCAGTCGGAGCATCCCTAATATCTTGGGCTGTCATTCTGGTGTTAAAACTTTATTATTATCTCTCTTTTATATTCAGAAATGGATGATGCACACCAAAGCAACGTACGGAGCGCCATTACAAAGGTGATGCCAGACCTCCCAGCTTCAATGCTAGATATTTTAGAGGAGACACTACAATCTTTGGGGGTGGAGACCACAGAGGATTTTCAGTTCATCCAGGAAGCTGATCTGCTTTCAGTACTGAGACCAATCCAGGCAAGAAAAATGGTGGCTGCCTGGAAACAAACCAGTGAGTACATTTCAAGTATTACCATGGATAAAACAGCATTCAATACATGTTTATAATTTCATTTAGGGCTGTGCAATATGACCAAAATCTCACATCCCGATATAGGTTATATTAAATCCAGATAAACATACATATCACGGTATAGCACATTTTCTGTAAAATGAGGAATAACAGGAAAAAAGATGCTAAAAGTTGCCCAAAAGTCATGAAGATGATGTAAAATATCACTGTAAAGAGTGTGATCTATGACAAAACAAAAGAAACAATAGAAATGATAGACCACCATATATATTGTCATATCACACAGCCCTAGTGTCATTATTTTTGTTTTACAGCACAAAGCAGTGAAATCCACAGCCAGTCACCATTAGCCTCACCATTAGCCTCCCCATTTTCCTCGACAAGCTCCTCATTCTCCCCCTCCCCATCGCCCAGTCACCTGATTCCTGCTGTAGATTGGGTTGACAGCTTTCAGATTCCTTGGAGGAATTTTCCTGAAGCCTTGATGCACTGTTTGGAGAGTGGGAAAAGACCAAAGCCCAAGTTACGTAGAGAAATGATCCGTATGGTCGTCGCTGAGATGCTGAAGGTTTGTGCTTCTCCCAGTAAACGAGCCTCCACAGAAGTCGCCAAAAAAATTATTGCAACGTATCCACAGTCACTGCAAGATGTCATAGATGGTGATGTGGTAGGAACAGGATATCACTCACTGGTCAAGCAGTTACAAGTCCGCATTGAAAATGTGAAGCGGTCTTCTGCACCAACAATAATGAAGCGCAAACGGGGGTCAGATGGGGATGACACAAATGAAATCCCAGCTGAAAAAAGGGCAGCTGTTCAGGACACATATGGCTGCATTAAGTGGAACATGGCATTCATGCCAGTGAGTGAGACAACAAACAGCCAACAGGAGAAGAAACTTAAAATGAAGGTGCTCATTGAACAGGCTAACTTCAGCCCAGATGAGGTAAAAACCCTTATGAAGTCCACTTACTACTCCCAACGTAAAGAGATAAACCAAGGAACAGATCTGCAAATCCTCATGGAAGAGTGGCCATTTTTGTTCCAGGAGATTGGCATGACAATCCACTTCCAAGAGCTCACTGGGGTAGCACTAAAGGAGACTTTCCTAACCAATGTCGAAAAAAAGGGAAAACGGCTTCTGTCCTTCATGCAAACCACTTGTGCTGACAAGAGCAAACAAGTTCTGCAGGCTGTCACAAAGCTGAAAATTCTGAGAGGACAGTTGGAAGGATGCTCAGAAGACGTGAAAGATATGGTGCTCCTTCTTCTCTCCTACTTCAATGAAAAAGAGGAGAACCTCTTCCACTATGTGGAGGACACATGTCTGGCAGAAGAAGTACAAGTGGAAAACTTGCCTGTGACACCATGCATCATTGTATGTGGTAAGTTGATTTTCAGTTTTAATGTAAGAACCTAAGATTATAATGAAATATTACATAAAATGCACTTGTGTAGTCATGATACCAACATTGCCACTTTTTTGTTTTATCATGATACTCGATACCAAAACAATATTTGAAACTGAAACAACACTGAAAAGATACTCGATACCTTATAGATCAGAAATAGAATGTCAAATGCATTGCTGGATTTGTTTCTTTCTGAAATGTCTGTGGGTGTTTGAGTTAAAACACCACAATATTAAATTGAAAAAATACTAAAATGACTGAAAATACTTTAGTTACTCAAATACCAAAGCTTTATGAATAATTAATAATCTACCAACATGCCATTTTCACTTCAGTGTTATTACACAGGGCTGTATGATCACTTCATTAGGTGGTAGCACTGATGCTAGCAAGCTCAAGATTTCAGCAGCTCAAAGGAAATGTAGTAGCACAGGTGCACGGTTAGACTAAGTTTTATTGGTCTAAAATTCATTTAATTACTGTTTACACAGTTTGATATTCAATTTAGTTTGGTCAATAAATATAAACCTGAGTGACACCTCTCACTAATAGACAAGCTTTGTGTTTCTCCTACTGTTCTGTCTTTATTTTATTGACACAATAATTCATGTAATAGGTAATTCATGCAGTAAATAATTAATTAATTTAATTAAAAAGGTTAAAAAGAGTAAAATATGTTCTAGTTCAAGTTAAAATATTGTGAACAGTGACTCATACAGGCCACAAGGTGGCAAAAAACAAGTGAGCTGGAAGTAAGAAGTTGTTAGCAGAGTTAGCACGAGATGATGTATGAAAAGTTAGTTTGGTAAAGGATGTAGAGGTACCGAACAATGGGAAATTCTAATTGAACGTTCTGAATCTGAAGTATCTTAATTTCTGTATAGCATGCAACACTTTTGAATGGTAATGACTACTGTGCTGTTAATTCTTTTCTGCTTTTACAGGAACCTCTTGCTATGCTTCAAGGCAGTTCATGCTTGCTGTAGACCGCAAGGTCATGAATGACCACATCCCCACCTTCATTGCTGCTGTCTGCCTCATGTTCGGAAGCGTTTACTGCTTCAATATTCACTATCCTGTTGAACTGCGCTCCACACTTGAGTTCCTTCAGAGGTAAAGATTTTTTTTTAAATTTCCTCCTTAAGAACAAATCACTGAATATAGTTGTTGATTATGAATTTTTGTGCTCACAAAGGTGTTTCTTCAACATCAACCCAGAGAAAGGCACCAAGGTGGAATCAAAAAACCACAAGAAGCAACTGTCAGTCAACCCGAGAGTCCTCACCCTCATCGCTGATCTCTCTGATCATGAATGGAGGGAGACATGTTAGACAAGGACCTTTCAAAGCTAACTGACATAGTTCTGAATGTCAGTGTTAAAGTCTAAGTACAGTAAAGCATGTACTGTTCAAGATAACAGAGTTCTGAATGTCAGTGTTAAGGTCTAAGTACAGCAAAGCATGTACTGTTCAATATAACAGAGTTCTGACTGTCAGTGTTAAGGTCTAAGTACAGCAAAGCATGTACTGTTCAATATAACAGAGTTCTGACTGTCAGTGTTAAGGTC